>KK116787.1:621000-657237 GCA_000611955.2 Stegodyphus mimosarum
AATTTCCGTTTTCAAAATGCTCAGCATCAGCTTGGTGAAAATATTAGAAAACTACAAGAAAGTAAGTTAAGAAAAAATAAATTTTAAATTTAATAATAATACAGGTACTTTCATTTCCTATAGCACAGTTACAGTTACTATGCAATCATTAAGCGAACAAAAATATACTAACACAGGATACAACACGTTACTGTTGTATTTTCGATTAGAGAAAACGCACACAAACATAATTTAGTAACTGATTCTTAAAAAATTTTAATTTTCTGTTATGAAAACGTATGCTTAACATCAGAGGTACAGGTTTCAAAAGTGACTCAGTTTCTTTTATTTACGTATGTGTATCCTGCTATTGTTATGTTTTATCAGAAGTTTTGTTTAAAGAACACAAATGCAATTTGCACTTTTGTTAACTAAATTTTCCAATACTGCTAATTAATGGAAAAAGTAAGATATGTATTAGAAAGGTATCTTTACTCTAGTCACTAAGAGTTCTCATTATCTACACAAATCTTTTTTGCCAATCACAGCCACGCTATTTAAAAGCAAACAAAATTATTATACAAACAGAAGATAATAGACCTGATAAGTTCTCGAAAAAACAATATTTACGTATTGAGAAAAAAATAAAATATATGCATATGTCACATGTCAGTTAGATTTATGCAGCCTGTAGCTTTTTTAATTTTGTGTTTGTTTATTTGCACTAATACACTGATATGCCACTGAGTTATGAATAGTCATCATTATGGAAATATCGTGGTGCTGCTGTTGCATTTCGGCGCATGTTGAGAATGCTGTACAATACACTTTGTTAAAAGTAATGCGAATTTCGTTCAATTTCATCATATTACTTTTAACATTACGGGTTACTTTTAACAGCTGCAATCTCTAAGCGTGGGTCACTCAGGGTGAGAAATAGTTCGAAAAGTGAGGTTAGTTCCTTAGTGTCAAGAGTGTGGCCAGAATACACGAATGGAGGGGGAAAAAAAGAAAAAACGTGCAAACTGCAAAGGACTAGCAGCTTCAAATGATAATGAGCTTCCGTGGTTCAGCTGTTCAGTGCGTAACTTCCGACACCATCCAACTGATGGAGCTCATCCACTGATGGTGTTCTAGCTCAAATAACCATCCAGTTCAATAGGTTGGTCAGCGGACAGACTGTGCAACGCTTGCTTCATTGCATTGCCTTCAGAAGCTGAAGAAGATCCACAAGAGGATTATTTCTCAATGTATGCCCCCACGCTCAAAATCTTGCATGTCTTAGAGAACTCCGTGACCGGGCCATCGACGATTTGAAGCAAGTACCATGGAGACGTAGGTGCAAAGACACTTGATTTCAGGCTCTTGGGCGTAGGCCATATCCTGAAAGTAGCCGGATAGCAATTGCATAACTTTCTTTACCATAACATTCCTTAAGTCCTTAACTGAGAGTAATATTCTCGTGGAAAAGATAAGTCTCTTTATATAAAAGTCGCCTCCAAGGAGGAGTGGTGAGTATCGATTCTGACAGAATTACGCTGATGATAGCTGAGAATAGGGTGCAGCCCTGGTAATATCATGGATCCAGCGTGATAGGTTGTTACTTTCCTGAACTGCTTTTCCTTGAAGACATCGTTTTCTAATAATGCCTGATCGAATTAAATACTTATTTATGCCTGATTCATTATGCCCGACTAAATATCATGCCATGTCGAGAGTGACAGACTACGCATGTATTGCTTTATTTTATGCTTATCTGTCAATATAAAACTTATTACTCATGCTTCCCAGTCAATATAAAACTTATTACTCATGCTTCCCAGTCATACTTATCTCTACGATTCTTCGTAATGCTTATCATGTCTGCATCACATTACACAATTCTTATTTCAAGATTATGCCTTCTTCTACTATGGACTCACTGCCATATATTACTAAAGTATTGTATGCTTCGCATCTTCCTTAATAATCACCCTCAGGGTGTTGATGCTTAGAAGCATCATATCTTTGTACATTATTTTTGGCGTATGCTTAGCATTATTTAGTAGAAAAGACTCTATGTAGTCGATGCTAGAAGTGATCTGATTGAAATGAAAAAATAAGGTTGTTACTGGGCAAGGTCAAAGTGACTCAGTAGTGGTCTGAAGTGTTTTCTCTTAGTAATTTTAGGATCGTTCGTAGTTGTACCAAGCATCCTCGCTGCATCTAAGTACGTAAATCTGTTAAACGCTCAGTTACTCTCCTGCATGCTTTTCTGGCTCCCCCCGGATGAAAATGTAGTGTTGCGGCAAAGCCATCGAACTATTAAAAATAACATTACCCTTTTTGTGAATGGCATCACTTACGTTTTTGTATTCATAAATGTTCTTGCTTCTACTGTACTTTAAATTTATGTTAGGAAATAAATAGACATAAAAATACTATCTCCTAATATTTGGTGCCGAAATAACCATTTACGAAACAGGACCTTGAACTTATACTTCCTACTCTTGGATTATTTTTGCTGAATTATTCTACTCCCGACATTAAAGCGTAGTTTTGTTTTGTGTTCTCTACTACTCGAGCAATGGCGCCGACCGCTGAAGCTGTAGACAAAATGACGCAACTGAAACGAAAGCGGAAAGCCGTGCGAAGTAATGTTTCTCGCTTTTCTACTGAAATTGATACTTTGAACGATGATTTCTCAATTGAAAAGATTGAATATATTTCTAATCGCTTAACAGCTGCCTTAAATGATATGAAACTAATAGATAACGAAATTCACAATTTTCTTTCTGACGATGAATACGAAAATGATAATTTGCAGTGTGAAAACTACATAGATACTGGTGAATCCGCAGTTTTCAAAGCACAAAAAATTATTCAGAACAAATTATCGCTAACTGCAAATAATGTTACTGCTTCCAATATGGATACCAATGATTTGGCGATGAAATTTGGCGACCTTTCTACTACAGCGCCTGTGGCTCAATCATATACAGTTAAATTGCCAACAATTAAACTACAATCATTTACAGGAGAAATTGAACAGTGGCAATGTTTTTGGGAACAGTTTAAATCTTCTATAGATGCCAATCCACATCTTTCTGTTATTGATAAACATGTTTTCCTCAGAGGTTATTTAGATGGTGAAGCTAAACGCCTTGTTGATGGAATTAGTGTAATAGGAGACACCTATGAAACAACAAAAAAATTGTTAAAGGAAAGATACGGAAATAAAGATCGAATTATCCAGTCACACTTAGATTACTTAGAACATTTAACTGTTATTCAAGACCCATCTCCTACGCATCTAAATGATCTTTACATAGAATGTAACAGGAGAATTCAAGCTTTAACTGCTCTGGGTGAGAATATTGAAGCATACGGTAGAATCCTAGTGCCAAAAATTATTCGTGCGTTTCCCAATGATATTTGTTGCCGCTGGATTATCTATGCCAAGCGTGAAAAGCTAAATGAAGGTAATATTACTAGACTGATGCAGTTCCTGGCAGAAGAAGTGGAAGGTGTAATTGCAACACAAAGAGTTAAAGGTACGTCTTTTTCTGATCACACCGTAAAGTTCACGGTAGAAAATTTTAGTATCAATTCCAAAACAGTAAATAAACGTAAGAAAATTTCGCCATTTTGTTCATTTTGTGATACTACAGGACATTGGCCTCAATATTGTGAAACTGTTACAGACTATGATACTCGTGTTCAGAAACTTAAAACTTCAAATCGCTGCTTTCTGTGTACTAACCGTGGTCATAGAGTTTCAAACTGCCCAAGAAAAAATACTGCACGATGCACTAAATGCAAGAAAAGGCATCATGTTTCTATTTGTCCTCCTGTTGAAAACAATCAACTGCGGGTAACTAGCAGTGCTGTAAATCACATAACCTTTCCTAAAACTATTTTCACACATTTGCAAACTGCTCGTGTGTATGTTACTGGCCCCACAGGCATTACTAAATTAACACGCTGCATTTTAGATGGTGGTAGCCAAGCAAGTTTTGTTCACACAAACCTCATTGAAAAACTTAAGCTTAAAGTTGTCAGTTCCGCCTCACTTTTAGTTCAAGCATTTGAATCTTTTACTTCACAAGAACAACGTAGATGTGTTCAACTGTCACTTTCAAGTTTGTGGAGCAACCAAACATTTTCGATCTCCGCATTTGAAAGCTCCAATTCCTATACTACACATCCTACTGCTCCACCAGAAATAGTTCACTTTGCTCAGAAGAAAAGATTGAGAATTGCTGATCCACCGGATGACTCTTCACTGCCCATAGAAATACTTATTGGTGGTGATCATTATTGGCAAATTGTTTCCGCAGAAGCTCCAATCAAGCTTTCAGAATCTTTTGTTCTGATACCGTCAGTGTTTGGATGGGTTCTTAGTGGAACAAGAACGCATACTACAATCGCAGACAAGACTTCTGTCCATCAAGTTTGTGTGCAAGTTGAAACTGATTGTTTAAATGATCAGGTACGTCGTTTCTGGGAATTAGACACCATTGCGATACAAGATGCGCAGAAACGAAAAATGACTACTCGCGATGAAGAAATTTTATCAGAATTTCACAAAACTTACAACACTGAGGACAATCGAAGAATTGTGTCTCTACCTAAAAAGCCATTGCTCACACCTTTGCCTACAAACAAAATTATAGCGGAAAACAGATTTCATTCTCTTCAAAAAAGACTTGCATCTAGTGATGTGTTCAAGACACAATATGACAAATGCATGCTGAATTACATTGAACAAAAACATGTTGAAGTATGTTCCATAGATGAATCCAATGAGAAGTCAGTATATTACCTTCCTCATCATGCTGTAAGAAAGAAAACGCAATCTGAAACCAAGTGGAGGATTGTGTTCGACGCTTCCTCGCATGCTCCAGGAATGCCTTCACTGAACGATATCTTGGAAGCTGGCCCGAATCTTCTTCCTGAAACTATTGGTTGTCTACTAAGGTTTCGATTGCATGAATTCGCTGTTACATGTGATGGTAAGCAAGCTTTCTTACAGTTGTCACTACATAAAGACGATAGGAACATCACAAAATTTTTTTGGTACAAATTACAATCTGATTCATCTCAACCTACTACCTTTACAGATGAAATAACTGTTTATAGATTTACTCGTTTACCATTTGGTCTTACTTGCAGTCCGTTTTTACTCTGTGCTGCCACACGAGAATTGGCTGCAAGACATATCACAGAATTTCCAATTGCTGCATCAATGATAGATAAACATCTCTATATGGATGACTTTCTTGCTAGTATGGAAACTGAATCACGCATTATAATGCTATATCACGAGATCAAGAATTTAATGGCTCTAATGAAACTGCCTATGGAAAAATGGGCTACAAACTCTTTGAAACTCAAAGATGTACTACAAACACATGAAGAATCTCACAAAACGGAAACAACCGTCTTAGGTATTGGCTGGAATACAAATTCTGATACTTTGAAGAATGCATTCAAGACTTCCCTCTGTGTTTCTACCCCAGACAAACCACTTACAAAGAGATGGTTACTCCGCTGCATTGCTAGTTTTTATGATCCCTTAGGACTTTTTTCACCATTTACTATCCTTGGGAAAATCTTATTCCAAGATACATGGATTCTTGGAATCAAGTGGGATGAATTACTACCTGCTAATTTATCAACTTTATGGTATGCAGCTGTAAAAGAACTTGATGACATTTGCTCCCTTCAAATTCCTCGATGCATAGGCATTTCATCACATGTTCCCTTTGCTATTCATGTGTTTTGTGACGCATCTGAACGTGCCTATGGTTCAGTTCTCTACATTGTTACTTTTAAAGGTGACCAAACGAATGTGCATTTAGTGTGTAGTCGCAACAAACTAGCTCCTATAAAGAAAGTTACCTTACCTCGTTTGGAGCTCTTAGCGGCCCTAATGGGAGCACGTTTGTTACAATATTTCTGTGCTGAAACAAATATATGTTCGTCGAATGCAACATTATGGAGTGATTCTCAAGTTGTCTTAGGGTGGATACGCAGTGACCCCAACAAGTGGAAAACTTTTGTTAGCAACAGAGTAACAGAAATTATTTCCTATACTAATCCTTCACAGTGGAGACATTGCCCTGGCAGAGACAATCCAGCTGACAAACTTTCTCGAGGTGTTTCACCATCAACACTAAAAAACCTAAAAATTTGGTGGAACGGCCCTCCATGGTTAGTCAAATCTTCAGAATATTGGCCTCATTCTGATACTATCTCTACAGATTACAGTCATAACTTAGAAAGAAAGAAAGAAAAAGTTGCAATTTTCGAGTTTCAATCAATTTGAAAAAGTTGCAACATCATACACCCTTCACATCGTATCTACTCAACCAATCATAAATGCTACAAACTACAGTTCTTTCTTTAAATTGCTACGTGTAACATCCTGGATTTTTCGCTTTATTCACAACTGTAGGAAACAAGAAAAGTTAGTGGGTGAGTTACTTGCCACAGAATTAAATCAAGCTCGTATTTATTGGATACAGACCGTTCAAAAAGAATCCTTTCCTTCAGAATATGAAGCTCTGTTGACAGGAAAATCACTCCCTAAGAAATCAAGGATAAAAAAATTTAACCCCTCTTTCAAGAACAATGTTATACTTCTTGGTGGTCGACTACAATTTTCTGATTTATCTCATGCTGAAAAACATCCCATATTATTGGAAGGTTCTCATCATTTTACAACCCTACTGATACGCCAAACACATTTACGAATGCATCATCTCGGTGTTCGGATTGTACTTTCTCAGCTTCGTTCAGAATATTGGATATTAAGAGCAAGGCACGCCATTAAAAAGGTGTTAAAGACTTGCCTTCCATGTAAAGTACTGAAACAAAAGAGAAGTGAACAGATAGAAGCTCCATTACCAGCTGAGCGAATTCAAAAGTCATCTCCTTTCGAAACTACCGGAATGGATTTTACTGGACCACTCTACGTAAAAAATAACAACTTCGTTACAAAAGCTTACATTGTCATCTTTACATGTGCTACAACCCGAGCTATCCACTTAGAATTAGTTTCCGATCTGCGTACTGACGTCTTCCTACTTGCATTACAACGTTTTGTCTCTAGACGTTCACTTCCTCATACGGTGTATACTGATAATGCCACAACTTTCTGTGCTGCGGACAAAGAGCTGAAATTATTCTGGGATACTATATCTTCTGCCAAGGTACAACAATTCTATGCCCACCACAACATCAAATGGAAATTCATCGCCCCACGAGCGGCTTGGTGGGGAGGATGGTGGGAAAGAATGATAGGCTCAATTAAGCAATGCCTTCGGAAAACATTAGGTAAGGCTCTTTTGGATGACGCTGGTTTGATCACTGTATTATGTGATATTGAAGCCGCTCTTAACAGTAGACCGATTGTCCATGAATATGGAATAAAAGATGACTCTGAGGAAGCTTTAACACCCTCGCACTTCCTCATAGGAAAGAAATTAACTACTATTCCTTCCAGCCCCACAAATCCTGAAACAAATTTAAATCGTATGTGGAAGAATCGTCAACATTTGATGGACTCCTTTTGGAAAAGATGGCAAAAGGAATATCTGATGGACTTGCGTACATTTCATCAAGTGCGGAATCCATCTGAAACAAATAAAATCCGTAAAGGGGACATTGTCCTACTACAAGAAGATGTTAGACCTCGCCACACTTGGAAAAGGGCACGTGTCGAGGAGCTAATCCTTGGCCGCGACAAGAAAGTCCGTACTTGTGTTCTACGCATCAATGGACATACCATTACCCGACCGGTGCAGCTGGTCATCCCCCTCGAGGTTGACCAGGGTGGGGAGGATGTTGCGGCAAAGCCATCGAACTATTAAAAATAACATTACCTTTTTTGTGAATGGCATCACTTACGTTTTTGTATTCATAAATGTTCTTGCTTCTACTGTACGTTAAATTTATGTTAGGAAATAAATAGACATAAAAATACTATCTCCTAATATGTAGTATATCAGCAAGAAAATTGCTCGTCTCCGTCAGCTAGTTCGAGAGAAATTCCTTTGAATTCCCCCTGCTGAAATGGCCGTCGCGATGCCCGTGCTTTAATCGGGCATTTTTGGCGCAGTGTGGAAAGAAGTACAGAAGCACGTCGTCTATCACCAACATCCTTATTGATTAATGGAAATTTTGATATTAGCAGACTGAAAGGTTTTTGACTTTGGAACCTCTGGAACGCTTTCGCAGACTTGTTGAATCAATACTTCGTCACGTAGCAACGTTATCAAGGCCAAAAGAGCAGCAGCTGATTGTTCATCATGTATGCCTAATTCAGTATATATTGAGCGAAAAATTATTTATGAGTTAAAATAAAAGTCGTACTCAACTATCTAGATGTAAAATTGAATTTCAAATCTCTAGTAGTCTAAAGCAAAATTTTCTGTGAATTATTCAAAGCAAAACTTAGGTATTTACTGTGAGACAGAAAATTAAAATATTTCCGTCTAAAATTACTACCTTACTTAAATTTCATAATTTTGCATTTGTTAACTCATCCTAATATTTTAAAAATTCTTAAATGAGGAATAGCAAACGTAAATTGTGCATTATTAAAAACTAAAAATATGTTTATAATATGTAACGTCAATAACTCCCACATTTATAAGTTATAGCATAATACTGATGCCACAGAATCAAAACAATCATGATTCGAAAGAGGGATATATTAAATGATGCCTTTTCTTCGCATATTTTACCTCCTCGCGTATCCTTCCCCATCATTTTAGCACTAGGATCTGAAAATTTTAAAAATACTCGCACAATGTTTCCCTTAAATAATTCATTAAGAGAACGAGCTCCCCTAGTTTTAAAAGGGATTCGTCCATGTCGTGATTGCTTTCTTCTTAGACAAACTCTCCCAAATTACTTGCGAAGGTCGTGCCGAACATTTTCCTTCTAACTCTTGAATTTTATACTAGCTTTCTACAGAAGAACGGACCCATCGCAGCGAAGCAAACACGAACTGACATTCAATCTACGATTTCATTGATAAGGAGTAAGACGAGATTTAAGTTATAGGAAAATAGAAATGAAGATATCTTATTAGATACTGTAATTATGCATTCTGATCAGAATGTAATTTTCGTTCAAAGAAATAATATTTTGATAGTTATCTCCAGATTTCCATGACTGTGTTTCGTTTGTTACGTTCGTACTGTAACAATGTCCTTCCGAAATTATATTATTGACAAAACTTTTCTCTTCTCGATTTTCGGACCACACAATTAGTAAAAAAAAATGAAAAAATGCGCCAGGAAATATGGTTTGTACTCAGTTATGATGTGAATATAGTTAAAAATAATATACCATTTTAATAAAAGTTCTTGGTCTTCTACATATGCATTCAAGCTCCGCAGAGCCTTAGCTAGGGTTTTCAGCGCTGAAGACAACAGAAGATTTCGCCCCCCCCTTCCTGTTTGCTAAGAATGGAAAACATTTCTTTCTAAAATTTCTTAACATCAATTTGGCGCCCCTTGGACGCTGCGCCCGGGGACAGATATCCCTCTTGCTACCCGCTAGCTACGCTCCTGAAGCTTGGAACTGACTATCTGCAGCATTTTCACCTACAATGGAATCGGGTTTGGTTATTCAAATCTGCGAATCATATGGTTTATTAACTGCCCGACAGATGGCAACACCAACAAAGAGTCACACAAATCGAGCAAAAATTCGGAGCAAAATATGCTGTAATAAATGCAATTATATATCAAAATTGACAAAGTCATAAACTTATTTAAAATATTTATAAAAACGTAAAAAAATTAAAAATATACACGATTTCCTCATTCTTCTATTATAAGCACTATTTTTATGCCTGCTATTATATAAAGGTTTCTCTAAAACGTTTCACGACTAGTGTTAGTACTATGAAACAAGTCACGAAAATGAAAATTAATGTTCTTCAAAATAATTAACCTCTATCCGTTATACACTATAGCATGCAAACGTGCAAACTGTTGAAATACAGGGTGTTTATAAAGTCCCGGACCCATTTTGATGTTTAATAACTCATAAAATAATAAAGATAGATTAAAAATAATAACATAAATGGTTAGACAGACTCAAAAAGTTTCATGACCCTTCTCAATGAACTTCCACGTGTGACCCCTTCATTGCACGGAGAATATCAAGTCGATATTCAATTTCACGCCAGGTACCGGCAAGCATGTCGGCATCCACAGAGGCTATTGCAGTTGTAATTCTGGCTTTTAGGTCATCAATGTTCGTACACTCTCCTCCTGTAAACGTTGTCCTTTACAAATCCCCAAAGGAAAAAGTCCAGGGACGTTATATCAGGTGATCTGGGTGGCCAAGGAATTGGACCTCCTCGCCCATTCTTCTCAATATCCGGTCGAATAAAACATCACATACAAAAGTACCAGAACAAACACATCAAAAGTAAACATAACATTGCAATACTTGCCATAAACAAAGAGAGAAAAAGGCAATTCATAAGCAGACGATATTTAGTAAAGTAAAGATACTTAGACTGGAAAATGAAATTATCTGAAATTAACCACACGCGCAGACGATATTTACAAAAGTAAAGATATTCAAACCTGAAAAGGAAAATATATAAGTTATTCCATCTATAAATGTCATAAGTTTGTTTATATCTTCATTATTTTGGACCTTATAAACACTCTGTATGTTGTATGCTTATTTGAAATTGTACATCAAAATTGCGTTATCAAAGTTTTTTTAATGCCCTATACAGCGTATCTTAATAGTAGGACACAATTTTCGGCTTCCTAGGGTTGCCCTTACAGATGCTTTCTAAAGTAACTATAATAATCCTATTGACGATAGATCTCACATAAACAAAATGTATGAAATCCTCTTAATAAGGGAGGGAGTGACTGTAAAAAAAACACCGTAAATTAATCTGCAAGAGAATTATATGAAAAATGCTTTAAACGTGATGATAAGCTTAAAACGAACCTCTCGATCTGCAGTGGAATGCTCTACCACTGAGCTATACCCCCACGTGATGGTAGAAGCCAGTTCCTTTTTAGTTTTATCACAGATTACAGTTTCGGAAACAAAATAGTAGATAAGTACTAAATTAGGAAAGTAGGGTGAATGATTTGATTTTATGACTTGCTGTTTCATCAATAGCTGCTTTGCATACATAGCGGTACTACTTGGGAACGTGAGCGAACTCAATGAATACAACATAATGTAATATGTTTATTATAATGTAGATCTTTGGTGGCAATAGCGTTTTTGCTTATATATACTTCACATGATGATGTTCGTTTGATATAACTAAATGTTAAATAAAATTATTGTCGTTAATTAAAAAGGTTTTCGATCGAAATTTGTTTTCATTTGTCTGCAGTTATTAAAATAAACTAAAAATCTAAGCGATTGTTCAATGCATTTACATTTAAATGTACAACTTATGTTATCCTACTACAGAAACCGAGTAACTTTTCTTCGAAACTGAGGTGTCACATGATATACTCATTTCACCAGATTACTCAAAACTGCTGCATAATATACTTTTTTGATAGCCATAGCGGAAGAATAGAGCTCGCATTATATTGCTACGAAATGTCCAGGCGCGATAAAATAGCTTCCCCCCAAAGCAGGTTTAGGGTTGCCAGAAAATGGAAAGAAGATGCAGGGTTGCCATATTTGGCGACAAATTGCCCTTTTGGCGACAAAATAGGCGATATACTATGGACGGATGGAGAACCTTCTGGAACGAATTCTTACTAGTTTATCCCAGAATGTTCTCGAACACAAGCCAAAAGCTATATAAACCCTGCTGGTACGCGGAGAGTGGATCAATGTGAAGTCAGTGAGAAGTCTACTGAGTTGATAGTCTGTCAGTGAGCGAGTGTCTCGTAGTCCAGTGCCGAGTTGGCCGTCGAGTGCATCGAGAGAGTCTCTTAGTGTATCGCGAGTTAGTGCATCATCGAGATTTACCTTAGAGCAGTGGTCCTCCTTAGAGCAGTGGTCTACCTTAGAGATTTGCCTTAGAGCAGTGGTGAAAGAAATGGAAGACCCGGTACCATTTGATCCACTGACGGAATTAAAACTGGACATAAGCAACACACTTCGGGGGTCATTGTCTCCGATTACCCCTAGATGGAACCGTATCATTGCGAAAAAACAAACTTAGGCTTCTCATTTAACGTTTTAGTAAGTTAAAATGTTAAATCACTTTATATTTATTTTTTGGTGTAACTGTATTTTATTTTGAAGGCATGTATAAAAACAATTAAATTAAAATTAACAAATCAAAATAATCTAAAATATAAACAATCAACGTCGCTTCCCAACGCGCTGCGGTAAAATTATCAAACGTAGACCGGTCCGCGATGATAAAAAGGTTGGGAAACACTGCCTTAGAGTGTGTTGAGCTCCGGGAACGACTGAACCAAGTCGGGAGCTGTACTCTAATGTATCGCCGAGTGCATCGCGAGTTGTACCGTGGAGAGTCTCGAGAGTACGTAAAGTTCCGAGAACGACTGAGCCGAGTCGGGAACTGTACTCTGGTGTTTTGTCGTGAAGCTGTCTCCACCGTTATAGCCTGAAGGCTGTGTCGCTGATTGTCGCAGCGTGTTTATAGTAGTTCTTCAACGACTGTGAACGTGATTTTGAAGCTATCTTGAAAAATACTGCCCAATAAAGTGAGTTTTGATGCTTCATCAAGTGTCGTCGTCGTTATTCACTCCAAATCCACGAACCCTTTAACGTACGTGCGAAGAATAAAAAAAAGTAACAATATTAATTGCTGTCAATCAAACAGCATTACTTTATATTCCGCACAACGGAGCTGCAGTGGCAAACATGATTTTCCTTTCACATTGATCCTTTTTGTTTGCAAAATGTATTAATAACACTAGCTTATCACACTCGTTACCATTGATGGCAAAAAATGAGGGTTACTATCAGCAGCCTTGATCTAATCCTTCAAAGTTTCTTTCCAGAGCTATCTTTTTTTTTTTTTTCCTCAGTCTTCAAAAAAACGCAGCATAAAGATTGCTTATGTTTTAATTTTATTATTATTTTTTATTCAATTTTACCAAATAATCTTTCAGAATTCTATAAACTGCATCCTTGCAATTAAATACGCCTCCTTTCCGGATTTTGAACTTCAGTTAATGAGATTTAAATAGTAATATTTCGACTTTCATTTTAACAAGATATTATTATTACTAGTAGTAGTATCCCAAAGGAGCGTTAGCTCAGAAGGGCTATTAATTTAGTTTTGGGAAATTGCGTCGATTCACTGTAAACGTCGGTATTACTTTTCAAACTTTTGCCACGAAGTATTATCGCCCTGTGTTATATTTAAAGCTATTAAATAATAAAGAAATGTAGGGGCAATTTGCCCTGAAGGACTATTAATTTCGTTTTGGCATTTTGCGTTGAAAACTGTAAATGGCGAATAACTTTTCAAATTGTTGCCACCAAATATTAGAACCCTGTATTAAAGAAATTCAGTACTGAAGAATCTGTATGAATGTATGTATGTTTCTCAGATTGTAATAAAACAACGGTGAGTCATCAAAGTCATCAAATCAAACAAAGAGTCATCAAATTTGAATATTGAACGTTTCCACCCTATTTTGGGCATCTGGAAGCCCAAATTCGAAATTTGGAATTTTTTTTTACTATCGATTTCATATTTGATATAACTTTAACGAATTTTTGATGAACAAACTCTATAAGGTATTTCTCCCGCCTTCTTCGCTTGCCTTCGTGGTGTAGTGGTCTGCATGCTCGACGCGTAACCAAGAGGTCCGTGGTTCGATTCCCGGCGAAGGCGTTGCTCATTTTTCATGTCTCCTGCTTCGTAATAACCTAATGTCTCTACAACTCAAGGATTTCAAAGCGAGCAATGGCATCGTTTTAGAGAAAAAACATTTTTATCTCCAGCGCGTGAGATTGTGCATCGGAAATTCTAAAGATATCCTCATTTTAAAATTATTTTGCGATACTGCTCTCTTGAACTGAATTTTGTGGTTTAAGTGCGTAGAACATGATATTTAATAAATAAAGGTAACACACAAAAGAATAAAAAAAGCCCTTTTGGACGTAATTTAAAATCTGAAACCTTTCAGATTTTTTTTTCTTTTTCTTCTTCTTCTTATTACTTTTTTTTAAATCGTTATTCATTACACTGTTGGCCATCCAAAATACAGGAAGTGAAAGCTTGAAATTTGCACTAAGATCATTTGCGCAAGTCATCTAAGCGCATAAGCAAATCATCTGCGAGAGCAATGCCGGCTAGAAGAAGGTAATAGAAGGCGAGATTATATAACCCTCGCCTCCGATTTCTCCTTAACGCTCGAAACTTTAGTGTAATACCCCTGGTGATGTGTGTATAAGTTGAAAAATAAAATACCACAAAAAATAAAGCAGGAAATGTAATTAGCAACCATCTACTGACAGCTTATAAGTACTCCCAGCCTTATCTCAGAAACAAAACGTATAATCTACACTACTATAATCAGGCACGCGCCGACAATAGGTGCAGTGTCGTGCAGAGCACGACGGCGTCGAATCAAAAAGGCACTGAGCAATCATTAAAACAAGCAATCCGTCTCGCAGCCTGTCTGAACAGAAATTCTTGTCTTATTTGAACGCCCTTCCGGGGGGTCGACAACAGGTAAATCCTGGGAAGCTACTGATTAGGCTGTACCTAGGCAGTCTCGGCCACGGGTGTTTAAAATCAGTTTCCACAGGACTGAAGTCATCGCTGGCGATGGCTGTTTCAGGCTCGGTAGGGAGCACGTGGTATTGTTTTGTTCGTTCCGTTGGTTGTGGTGGAGCTATATAGTCATATATTCATGGTTTTCCGGGGCAAAACACCCCCTCAGTGGAGTTGGCGAATTCAGCGAGGCTTTAAACTGCTTGAGTTTTCCAGTGGGCGCCTGGAGCCTCGAAACTGCATATTCATATCCTTGGTTTCTTCCTGGGGGCGCCTAGAGCCGACGTCTGTATACCATGAAGTAGGGTTAGCAGGCCGGATTGGTTGCCCATTCTATCTGACAGTGTTTGAGTGACTTCGTTCTGCTGTTCGGGGTTCCCCGAACAGCTCCCTGTTGATGGCAGATGTTTTTATCATCCCTCCAGGACGGAGACATGGAATGTGAATTGCTGAGTATTCCTATCGACTTAACTTAGTCTTAGCTCGTCGGTTCGACAGATTGGTTAGCGGCGTCTTGGATCCCCTCTAAGGGCTGGGGCGTTTAACCGTGTTAAAACAGCCTCGAGTCTGAGCTCCAAGCCTCGGCCAGGTCTGAGTGCCCTTCCTCCTAGTACACTGTCCTATTTGACCGAAAGTTATAACCAGGGCAGTCTTTTGTCTTATGTGAACATGAGAATTAGTGATGCAGATGCGTGTGTAGGGGTAGACGCATTCGACAAACTGCTTAATCCTTATTTTGTGTCTACTGTTGCAATCGTAGTAATAGTTGTTATTGTTATTCTACATAAGAATAAGGTAAGTGCAATTACATATTATGTTAAACTTAGGTTAACTTTTTCAATCGGAAAAGCAACGATTTGAGTATAATTACTCAAAAACTGTTTATCTCTCATGTTTGAACCATTGTCGTATTCTTTCTTCAATACTCATGTCTGTATTTTCTAATTACGATATTTCCTACAAATTGATATTTGCTCCTGATGGCTGGCATCAGAGGTACAATCAAGTAAAATAGAAAAATAGTTGGCCTGTTGGACCTTATTTAAAATAATTTGCTTTATATTATCCCTAATAAGCTAATTGTTTCATTTTGAATTTTATCTCCAAGGTAATGAAGCATATTTTTTAAAATTTGAATTTTATTAATATATATATATATAGAGAGAGAGATGATAGGGTCAAATTTTGTGATCACTCCTATGCAGTTTAAAAAATTATTATTTCTTTCGAATAATTTGTTACCGTCTTTTGGGAAACAGAAACTGAAAACCAGGTTTTAATAATATCCAGGACCGTTTTCTATTATTGCTTGGAATTGGGATGGCAGTAACGGACTTGGATATAATCCGGAATCATCAGGCACAGCTGTGGCGAATTCACAAGGCAAGAGGTAGCGTAAATAAATTTATTAGGGTTCTTTTTTTTGGCTACATGTAAAACAAAAAAAAATAAATAAAACTTATAAAATATTGTTCTCATCAAACATTAGGGGGAGGGGGGAATGTGAAACACACAAACAGAAAGGATGCGCGAAAATGTTCTATTTTGTTATTTTCTTCAGTTATCCTGGGGGTTTTGCTCTTATGATTGCAGAGCGCAAAACTGTAGAAGGTGCGGGAGAAACAATCTTACAAGTTCCGTTTAGAGTTACTTCACTTCTCGGTGTTTGCTTGCACGATTGCAGGGCGCATAATTCTGATGTGCTGCAGCCCAGCTTGCAGCTTGTCTCGCTGGGTCGGTAGTAGTCGTTCCGAGCAAGTTGCTCTCCAATACGGTAGCGGCGAACTCGGCTACCATTCTCTGAATCTCTTGGTAGAGATAAGATTGTTGCTCTTGACAGAGCGAAACAAAATTTGCTCTTGATAGAGCTGGAAAAACACGACAGAAGGTTTCTCTCTCTCTACACTGCGACTAACTCTCACTCTCACTAGCTCTAACTAACTGGAACTCCATTTCCTGTTTTTGTTCAAGTTGTCATGGGCGTGTCGGAAAGATTTCCAGAATCCTCATTTGTCCGTAATTTTTAAGAGTGTCTCTTATTGGCGAGAGCACTTTGATTGAGAACTGGATATAATGATGACAGGCCTGGGAAAAACTCCGTGAGAACTTTCCAGTTCCGACCTGGGACTCAAACCAGGTGGTCTGATACAATGCACCTATAAACAGATGTAAAGGAATGGAACAATGTCTCTCCTTTGGGCAACTATAAGGGGAACAAAAGCTGAGATTGGTTTGTGAGTACTGGTAACGTTCATCTTTCCGAGAATTCGTTAAGAAATACCCTTTCTCTGGAAACGTTCGAGGTAGTCGTTAGAAATATTCTTTTTCTCAGAACTTTCAAGGTGGTCGTTAGAAATATTCTTTTTCTCAGAACTTTCGAGGCGGTCGATAGAAATAGCTTAAAACGTTACAATGCACTACAGAAATTGTCGATCTCTTAGTATTACTTCTGTTTTTCGACAGGCTGCATTGAAGTTAAAGGTCGTTTCCCGGGTGAAAACACTTTCTAATTCTTTCTGATTTTATTAGGTTCTTTTGGTAATTTCAATGGTAGCTGAGACGTTGATGGACAACTAGTGATAGAGGTGTCAGCTTGGGTGTTCTCTGAGTTTTGGAAAAATTGAGTAATTTTTAAGTTCTGGTTTATTAAGTCTCCCTCTCACTTTCTTTTTCTTCATTAAATTGTGATACCCAGTTTTTTCTGTTTTTCTTCAGACATCGGAGTAAAAATGAAATAGAAAAAGTGGAAGTAAAAATAAGAGCAGAAAATAACTATTATAAGAACTATTGCGTAAAACACTTCTTCAAAACACTCGGAAAGTCACTGTTTGAAATATTTTACCTTGCTTCTAAAAAACTGGTATATCTTACACCATTGCTTGGAAAATATATGAACTATTAGATCAATACCAAATAATTCAAGGAGGTGGTGGAGGTGGAGTCTTTTGTTTATTAAAGTAAATAAATCAAATCAAATTCAGTGGTACTCCGTAAATATGGCAATCCTTTCTTCTCGAAAGATAATAATTTTTAGCTTAATAAACAAATGGTTCATGCGGAAAAAAAATTTTCGATTAATTATGCTCAAATTGTCGCTTTTCTGAATTAAAAAGCTAACCTAAGGTCAACATAATATGTAACTGCACTTGCTTATTTTTATGTAGAATAACAATAACAACAAGCAATCACCAAAAAAAAAATCAGAAAGGTAAATGTTATACAAATTACTATAATTATTATTGCAGCAGCACATACAAAGGATTAAGCAATTTGATCGAACGCTTCTACGGCGCCGGCCTCTACCCTTACATATGCATCGGCATCGAGTATTTTCGCTCACATAATATTTACAAAATCAGCTCAACTTATGTCAAAAACCGCAAAAAGCATTAACTGATAAAAATCAAAGCGATATAAATAGTATATAGATCTTATGCATGAACTGCAATTTTTCCAAACCTTTGGAGGAAATGGTAGCATCGCCGGTTGAAACTCTAAGCTATAACGTTGTCAACAACACAGCGGTGTGTAGAAAAGAATTTTGGATATATCCCTAGATATCAGCCATAGAGCATTTTTTGTGCCCTTTTGTAATCACAGTTTGAACCTTGTCGTAAACTACGCTGCGAACAACAATTTTTTCAGTGCAAAATCATTAGGTATATAAATTAATTTGGTTTTTATTTTAAGATAATAAATAGTGTTCAGCAACATATTTGGTATCCAATGCATTTAGTATCTTATTTCGCTTCGCTTGCAGTGTTACTTTTGTATAGCACGTAGTTGTTGTTGACTAATGCTTACTTGTCTGACCTATAATCATCACAAGCTCTCGAAATTCCTCGTGGCTCGTGCAAAGTCTTGAGCGCACCTTACAGGTGACAGTGCGATTGAGCTCAGTTTCGCCCCCAGTTTTGATGGAGAACACTTGAGGGAGGGCAGCTCCGAGCGCCTCGCACCCCTCTTCCCCTACCACTAACCTCTCGAGAGGACTTTCGGTTCGACGCATATTTAGAGTGCTTCCCATACCGCAAAGACACTGTACATTTACAAACATGCAATCTTTCTCCGGGATTCGAACCCGGGCCCTTCCACACGGCAGTCAGCAATGCTAAACACTATACCGTTTTGGCGGCTTTTTATAACATAAATACATGTATAATTCTTCAATAACTATGTCTGAGTGTGGGTTTTAACAAAGCACAAAATGTTTCTATATTTAGACAAATTAAAAGATAAAATGTATTTTTTTATATTATTATGTTAATAATACTCTATTTTAAGTGTCAGCCATGCAATTTCCCTTTAATATCGTCACTGCATAAAGGCGCTGGCTAGACATTTGCTCGACGGCGCCGATTAGGCTTGGCGCGGACCTGACTATAATTCGCCGATTCTAACTTACGCATCACCTGCTTTGTGTAGTACGACAAAAAATCAAAAAATGGCATTAATATACACTGACAAAAATTCAAGATACGTACTTACGCATAATTATAAACGCGCACATACCTTGTGCGAAATCAACGGCTGCACAAAGATTTGCAGACTGATGCTACGGATCATTTTCTGAACAAAATTAATAGAAATTTCTGCAGAACAGCACTAATCCGCTGACATTTAAAGACCTTTAATCTTTTTAGCTATACCATACTTAACGAGGACGAAAACCTCCGGCCATTTGCGGCTTATCTTTTCAACAACAGTTTTCCAGTATGACTTTAATTTCTACACACTTTCTTATATATATTGTTCATATTTCTCACTCGTTCTTTGTATTTTGGGGTGATGTTTTTGTGAACATAGATTTTTAATTCTTATTTACTTTTTCGAGCATTTCATTGCAGTTATATATCTTTTTTGAACAGTGTTTCGCGTATACCCGTCTGCGTAATGGCAAAGCGCACATTCAGTTGAACAATGTTAAAGGAATTACGCACACTGCGCATGCCCAGAAGAGAATCTGGCGCAATTACGACTTTGGTGTAATTTTAAAAGAAGATAAATATGGTATATGGTTGATGTTCTGTTATCTGGACGTAAACAGTTAGGGGTTTTAAAAACTTGTTAGGTTGTACGTTGCTTCATTACTTAGGTGTAAATATCAATTGTAAATTCCCCAAATTTTCTCTTAAGAAGGATTACAAAACGGGAAACATTACACGATGTTGTTTATTGATTGTACTTCTGAGGAATAAAAGCAATCGATTATTTACCATGCGTTCCATTCATAAATACTGTTGCGAAAAATTCGGCGGTTGCGCCTGTATGTAAGCTTTCCGGCATAGCACTAGGGTTGCCATAAAATAGTGTATGGTAGGGTTGCCAGATTGGCGACTTTATCGCCCATTTGGCGGCCAAATTGGCGATATCCCATGGTCCAATCGGGAAGCTTCTAGAATAATTTCCTGTCGAGATATTTCTCGAAACCTGTGGAACCTAATGAAACGCTATATAAACCCTTGCGTTTCTGAGAGCAGTTAGTTGGGAAATTGTGAAGTGTTGCGAGCAGTGTGATTAGTTGCGACAATAGCTGCTACGCGAGAGTTTAAGTGAACGGAAAGCGATCGAGATAGTGCTCTGCCGTGAAGCTAACTTTACAGTATAGCTTGACAGTGTATTGGTGATTGTTCCACTGTGTTTATTATAAGTTTAGTGTTGCCGTGAAGCTACCTTTACAGTTACAGCCTGAAGCTGTGTTGCTGATTGTTTCAGCGTATTTATTGTAGATTTTCGACGCTTTTAAAGGTAACTTTGGAACTGTGCTGTAAATAGTGATTCCTGTAAATAAATTGTGCTTTTTATTGTTCTGCATCGTGTTTTCATCGGATACTCTCAAATCTACGAACCCGTAAAACGCAACAATACTTTAACAACTTAAGGAATACATCTAGTTTAAATTACTGAATTAAGTCCAAAGAAATTATTACAAATAGCTGATATTAAGTGTAATGTTTATGAACAAAATAAACCAAAATGAAATGAAATAGCAAGTGCAATAAGCACAAAAAAAGTGTCCATAGTATTGCAATCGTAAAGAGTCGCTAAGGCCTACATGACGAGCAGGCTTGTGTAGGGTTGTTTATTTTTATTCAACAGTATTTTTTCCCACGTCAACGGTACATTATTGAGCATGTGCAGTAAGCGAAATTCGTTAACATTGATCAATTTAATGTGCGGTTTGCCATTACGCTACCCGGCTATGGCTTTCGTTATTCTACTCAATATTCTGACTTACATTACACAACATTCTAACGCCTTTTCTGTTATTTCCTTTTCCTCACATGTTTACAGTATTTAAATCTTGTGGGTTTACTCCCCCCCCGCCACTTTCATCGCATGACTTCAATTAGAAACTTGCAAGCAAAACCACTTACGTGATGTGCCCTATAATATTAAAGAGAACTATATTACCACTGGTATATCATTAATGAGCCGGATATGTTGCGCTAGGCGTGTAATTGAGCTGACATTTGAATAGGTCGGTTAGATTACTTTATATGCTGGAATAATGTAATTTCCTACTCTTTCTTTCAGTGGGAAGTTTTTGCTGGGAAAAAAAAACGATGAATAAATTTCTGCATTTGACAGAGAAAGAATTGTGGATTTTAGAGACTGCGAGTTATTCTTCCGAGAAATCAATGCTCGTGCTGAATAAAATCAAGGCAGAGTGATGCTAGTACGGAATTCATTGGGAAGGGAAGATGGATCGATTAAAAAGAATAATCACACCAACCTCTCTACAGTTTTGAATGAGAGGATAATCATGTTGGGCCCGTGACAATGATGAATCACACATAAATGTGAATAGGAGGACGGCAACAACTCAACACGACTAACGGTATCGCGAGAGAGATTGCTGATGGAAGATGAGACGAGCTGTTGTGTTTTCGACTAAGACGTAATGATTAAACAACAAAGATGTATCTTTTTGATTATCACTCTTTTCTTCATTTGTAAATAGTCACCAATGTAAATAGCCGCTAATGTACTTTCACCAATAGTTAAATAAACTACTTTAGTCACCTAGATACGTATAGTCAGCCTATAAAATCCCCTAGACGCCGAGTCCACATAAGTATCAGCAAATCTAACGCAAAACCCAAGCTCTATTGCTAAATAACCTATACCAGTATGTATCATTAAGCATTGCAATGAATCTTATCTCTCTTTTGCAGAAACTCATTGACTCAGACTCATATTCTTCTTGCAAAAGTTCTTTCATTTTCAAATCTTTGTTTCTCATCTTCGTCTCAGTTACCAGCTCAAATTGTGTTTCTAGAAACGGTACTATTTATTATCCGTTTTACAATAGTAACGTGTTTATACCCTTTGATAGGTTCCTCGAGAGAAAATTTTGTCAAAACTCGAATAAGCGTATTATGAATTCTTTCAATTGCCCGTTTTCTCATGGACCGTCTGTTGGGATTAGTTTATAGCGTTAGCATTATGCACTTGTTTGCACGGATGATGAACTATTTAATGATTAAAATACTGAATAAAAGCCCCAACTAGCAGTTTTAGGTGTACTATACGTTTGCTTAGTGTTTTTTTTTTTGGAAAGCTTAAATTTTTGGGAAAATCTAAAATAACTAATAATTTCTGAATTTATTTGGAATGTTTCAAACAGAAGCAAACGCTGAAGATAGTTTAAAAAATACACTCTATTTATAAAAATTCATTGTTTATTACATAAGCATTCAAGCTTGGAGCTGCCTGTTTTGCAACGTTTTCACATAGAACGGAATCAAGTTTGATAATTGAAGTCCAATCAATATAACCGTATGGTTCATTAACATCTATCGGATTGTTAATGAGCCATACGGTTCATTAACAATCCGATAGATGGCAACACCAACAAATAGTCAGATAAATCAAGTAGAAATTCGGAACATAATATACGCTGTAAAAATTGCAATAATATATCAAAATTAACAAAATCATAAAGCTATTTAAAATATTTGTGAAAACGTAAAGGTCGTAACATAGAAAATTTATACCATTTTCTTGAAGTCTTCTTTCTGCTATTATAAGGACTATTTTATTCCTGCTATGATACAAAGGTTTATCTAAAAAGGTTTCAGGACTGGTGTTAGTACGATGAAACAAATCACGAAAATAAAAATTAATGTTCTTCAAAATAATTACGTCCATCCGCTATACACTATAGCATACAAACTTGCAAACTGTTGAAATAGTTTGTATGTTTATTTGAAATTGTACTTCAAAATTGCGTTATCAAAGTTTTTTTAATGTTCTATACAATATATCTTGATACTAGGACGCAATTTTCAGCTTCCTAGATCTCACATAAAGAAAATTCAATCTTTATGAAATCCTCTTAATTACGGAGAAAGTGATTCCCCCCCCCAAAAAAAAATATATTGTATTAATCTGCAAAAGAAATATCTGAAAAAGGGCTAATAAAACGAAAGGGGGCACCCGGGTTTGAACCGGGGACCTCTCGATCTGCAGTCGAATGCTCTACCACTGAGCTATACCCCCACCTCAGACACACACAGCTTCTTTTTTTATCTTATCATTGATTACAGTTTCGGAAACAAAGTAGCAGAAAAATACTAAGTCAAAGAAAGAAGGGTGATTTGTTTGAATCTACGGTTTGCTATCTGGTCAAGAACTGCTTACTAACTCGACTGAATTACTACATAACAGTACGATCTTACATTATCATGCAGTAGAAACCAAGAAATGTTTCTCAAATTGAGATCTCACATAAAATATATATATATATATATACTCATTTCACCAGTTTCTATGTTCTTTTTTGATAGCGATGACGGGAACTCATGTTGTATTAATCGCTGTGAATGAAACCGCATCACTTTACATCTTACTCTGAAGAACGCAGCTGTCGTCAGAAACATGATTTCCATTTCGAATTGCTTTCTTTCTGTTTGTAAAATGCATTACTAATACTATCTTAAGTCTCTCATTACGGCTGAATTTAAAAAATGAAGGTTACTATATCAACCGCGATCTAATCCTTTCCTGCGCTGCTTTTGCTCAGCCTTCAGAAAACACGACACAAAAGTTGAGAATTTTTTTTCCATTTACCTAGTCATCTCTCAGATTTGTATAACCTGCGTCTTTGCAATTAAATACGCTTCCTTTCGGGATTTTGTATTTCAGTTAATGAAATTTCAATAGCAAAACTACAGCATTCATTTAAAAATTATATTTAATTATTAATTAATACTAATTTCTAAAAATAATTATTTATTACTGCTGGCCATCCAAAGTGCAACAAGTGAAAGCTTGAAATTATATGTACACTGCGAAAAAAAAAAAGGAAAAAAAAAATGGGACAGTTCTATATCTCCCGTTCTACTAGGCCGATTGGCGAAATTCAAATTGCGTTTTCCGTGTCTCGAAAGCGCGACTTAGGATATGTATTAAATTTATATATAGCTTTGTTCTAATATAGGTATTTTGACACAAAATAGGGCTTTTTCTGAAATAACATACCATTCTTTTTCCAGATTTCCATTCTACGACTTAAATTATGCCTAAATATTAAATTTTGTAAAATTTGGGGTGAAATTTACAGAGAAATGCAAGAATTTAACTTGGCGCATTGGGAAAAAAGTCACATCATTCCTATCTTTTTACATTGTGGGCGAGCAGAAAGTCACATCGTTCCTACTTTTAAATAATTTTAACAAAGTGCGTAAACCACATTTTCGTCATTATCGCTTTCAGCAAATACGCCAAATTTCAAAATGCGCCAATATATAAATTTACGTATATCTTCGGAAATTTTGAATTAAAAGCTCTAATTTTTTGCAGGTATGCTTGGAAATACATCTACTTTAAGATGATTGCAAAAATTTCATAGGTTATAAATCAATTTTTTTTCGAAAAATTTATAAAATTTATTTAAAAATACAAATTTTAAAAATCAATCATAAAAAATGGGTGAATTTTATTTGGAATGAACCTAAATTTCGAACTATGTAAGAAGGAATTAAATAAGTTTCATAAAAAAAAGAGAGATTAATAAATACATACCAAATTTAATTAACACTGAGTAGCTAAAATTAGGAGAAGTTTTAGAAACTACTCATGCGATTTTTACAAAACTTGGGAGTTTGGCATAATTTGAGTCGTAGAATCGAAATATGGAAAAAAAATTGGCATGTTGTTTGAGAAAAAGTCCGATTTTGTGTCAATTAACTATTGAAATTGTCGAAATTTATATCAGTCATATAGATTATATATATATGTGGTGCCTATGTTGAACGACAGATGGCGCTGACTTGGACGAGGGAACGGAATTCCATCTAATGTGGCAGTTGGCCTCGAGACGTATTGAATGAATAACGACGCTAGATTTAAAGACGTAAACAAAAGTGTATCATAGAAGCGAACTAAATTTACATAAACTTATTTGTAAGAAATGTAAATACTTTAAATGTAATTAAATGTGCTGTCCTTTCAAGAAGTTTCTTAGATGTCTTTTTAAAAAAGGTATTACCCCACAATTTATCAGAAGTGGGATTAAGGAATGCTTCAAGCAATTATTGAAAATCTACATTGATGCTGATATAGAACGCCATAATTAACTAGCTGGATTACCAATTGAATGACTATTCGAAGCTTGAAGGTATGTAATTTTGTTTTCATATTTTAAAATGATTTTAAGTGACATTAAAAAAATCTACGTTGCATTGAAGAATTGTAAAGCAGATAAGATTAGAACTTTACATAGATTTATTTTTGATTCTGATGGAGATCGGTCAAACCGAAAGAGAATTAGGAACTTTTCTGGATTTGATTTTGCTTTAGATAGTGACGAATTTCAAAAGAAATTAAAACATGTAGAAGAAAGTTTTTCATTTAATGAGCTAGTTACAATTTCTAATATCCTAAGCATTTCATTCGAAGGCGATAAATCAGAGCTAGCAAAAAGAATTCTATCTTTATTATGCAATATTGAAACATTAGCTGAAAATATAAATGGCGCCGTTACGTCTAGCTCGGATGAATCGGAAACAGAAGTAGAAAGAATACCAAACGATTTTTCAATGCAGCGCAATATTTTCGATAAGAAAAATTCTTCTATACAGTGTGATTATGCTTGTAAAAATGTTATTAATGGAAATTCTATAATTCAGAATGTTAATATTAATTATTCTGATATCGAAAGCACAATTACGAAGTTTAGTGCAGAATCGCATGAAAATGTTTTTCGTTGGATCGAGCATTTTGAAAATACTTCTAAACTATTTAATTTGTCTGATTTGCACAAATTTATTTTTGCCAAACGATCGCTTGGCGGGAAAGCTGCATTATTTATTCGAACAGAACCGGAAATTAATTCATGGTCAAAATTGAGAAAAGCTTTGATTGACGAATTCTCTTTTGAAATAAATTCTGCTAATTTACATGAATTGTTAAATCAAACGAAAATGAAAAATGGCGAATCGGCTCAAGAATATTTCTTAAAGATGAAAGAATTATGTAATTTTGGGAAAATAGATGACGCTGCCTTAATGCATTATGTTATAAAAGGAATAAATGACAGACACGAAAACAAAATGGTACTATATGGATGTAAAAACTTACTCGAATTTAAAGAAAAACTGAAAGTGTACGAAGTAATGAAAGACGATTTTGCAAAAAGTGAAGGTGCTTTCGATAGAACGAAAACGAAACATGATTTTAATGATAGAGCTAATTTAAAAAACGAAAATGTGAGTAAAAGTAAAGTAAAGAATGATGGTAAATCTGATATTAAATATAATAGTTTCGAAAGTCGTAACAATAAATTTTGTTTTAATTGTGGTTTAAAAAATCATATCTCTAAAAATTGTATTCATAAAGATAAGGGAATTAAATGTTTTAAATGCAAAGCTTTCGGTCATAAAGCTTCAGAATGCTCTAAAACAAATTCTAAACAAGAAGTAGCTAGTGTGAATGTTAATGTTGAATCAAAATTGAACAAATTGGTAATGATCGGTAATTTAAAGGTAAAATCTTTAATAGATACTGGAAGTCAGGCAACATTGCTTAGAAAATCTGTTTTTGATAAATTAAATGTTAAAGAATTAAGTCCTTCGAATTCTACTTTGATGGGATTTGGGAAATGCCGAGTAGAACCATTAGGCTGTTTTAAAGAAAGTATTCAGATTGATGATTTTAAGTGTAGTGCTGACATTTGTGTAGTAAACAATGATGCTATGTCTTGTGACGTTATTATAGGACTCAATGTGTTAATGCAGGGCGAAACCCTAATAAATGAAAATGGAGTTACGATTAAAAATAAATCACTGTGCACAAAAGAAATAAACACTTTGTCTGTTCTTCCAATTGATTTATCTTACGATGAAACTGAAGTAAATATTGAACCTGATGTTCCAAATATTTTCAGAGATAAGGTGCAACAATTGGTTTCGAGTTATGTACCGCGTAAAACTAAAACAACGAATATAGAGATGAATATTCTGGTAAAAAATAATGAACCCATATTTCATCAGCCTCGCAGGTTGCCATTTTCAGAAAAAAGAATTGTCGAAGCTCAAGTAGCTGAATGGTTAGCACAAGGAATAGTAGAACCTAGTTCTTCAGAATATTGTAGCCCCGTTGTAATCGTTAAGAAGAAAAATGGAACACCTCGTGTATGCATAGATTATAGGAGATTGAATAAAATAGTTGTAAAGGACAGATTTCCACTTCCATTAATTGAAGACATTCTAGATCAGTTACAGGGATCACATGTCTTTAGTACAATTGATCTTAAAAATGGGTTTTTCCATGTTGACGTAAATAGGGATAGTAGGAAATATACTTCATTTGTAACACACGAAGGGCAATATCAATTTCTTAAGGTTCCTTTTGGATTATGCAATTCTCCGGCTGTTTTTCAGAGGTACATTAACACTATTTTTCGACCTTTAATTAATGATGGTATTGTTTTGCCCTACATGGATGACGTAATAATCTTGTCTTCCTCCCTTGAAGAAGGAATCGAACGACTTGAACGGGTCTTAAAGCTTGCTAGTGAGTACGGACTCGAGATTAATTTTAAGAAATCTCATTTTTTGAAGAAGAGGATAGAATTCCTGGGTCATGTTATCAAAGAAGGTAAAATTTTTCCATCTACTTTAAAAACGAAAGCAGTCCTAAATTTTCCAGAACCGACTACTTTGAAACAAATTCATAGTTTTCTTGGCCTCACCGGATATTTCAGGAAGTTTATTCCAAAATATTCCATTATTGCTAAA
Organism: Stegodyphus mimosarum; assembly: GCA_000611955.2. Classification (NCBI taxonomy): domain Eukaryota; kingdom Metazoa; phylum Arthropoda; class Arachnida; order Araneae; family Eresidae; genus Stegodyphus; species Stegodyphus mimosarum. The sequence continues at coordinate 648,928 of KK116787.1, forward strand.
CCTTTGAGTGATCTCTTGAAAAAAGATCGTAAGTTTAAATTTGAAGAAGAAGAAAGAAATTCTTTCAATCGATTAAAGACATTATTAGCTGAAAAGCCTGTCTTAGGAATCTATAATCCCAGTTATGAGACTGAATTGCATACTGACGCTAGCTTAGAGGGATATGGAGCAATTTTATTGCAGAGGTCTCCATATGATAATAGTTTCCACCCTACCTACTTCATGAGTAAGAAGACCACTGACGCTGAGAAGAAGTATTCTAGTTATGAACTCGAAACTCTAGCAATCATAGAAGCACTAAAGAAATTCCGCGTGTACTTACTGGGAATTCCTTTTAAAATTGTGACTGACTGTGCCGCATTTGAAAAGACCATGTCAAAACGGGACTTATCAACTCGTGTTGCTCGTTGGGCTTTATTCCTACAAGAATTTAATTATGTGATTGAGCATCGTTCCGGTACCAGGATGGCTCATGTCGACGCCCTAAGTAGATCTCCCATTAGTATTTTTTGTGTTTCAGTTGATATTTTACCAAAGTTGAAATTAGCCCAAGATAAGGATAATGAAATAAAAATGATAAAAGAATTACTTAAAAGTTCTAGTTATGAAGACTATTGTGACAGAAATGGAATTTTGTTTAAATTTGTTGATGGTAAAGAATTAATGGTTGTGCCTGAAATTATGGAAACAGAAATTATACGAAGTTTCCATGAGAAAGCACATTCAGGAGTCAAATATACTGAGAAAAGCATCCAAGAGTATTATTTTATCCCTAAACTCAGACAGAAAGTAGAAAATATCATAGCAAACTGCGTTCATTGTATTCTTGTGAATCATAAGAAAGGAAAGAAAGAAGGTTTCTTACACCCAATACATAAAGAAGATGTGCCGTTAAAAACGTATCATTTAGATCACCTTGGTCCTTTGGAGGGTACACATAAGAATTATAAGTACATCTTAGTAGTTATTGATGCATTTACTAAATTTGTATGGATTTATCCTACGAAGTCCACAACATCTGCTGAAGTTATAGCGAAGTTGGAGATACAAAAGGCTGTATTTGGCAGTCCTTCTCAAATAATCTCGGATAGAGGTACAGCTTTCACCTCCAGCGAATTCGCCGATTATTGTTCTAAAGAGAACATTAAACATCATTTGATTACTACCGGCCTGCCTAGAGCTAACGGTCAAGTTGAACGTATCAATCAGACTATCATATCAATTCTTTCAAAATTGTCTTTAGAAAATCCGACTCAGTGGTACAAACATACAAATGAGCTGCAGCAGGCTATTAACTCGACATACCAGCGAAGTATAGATACCACACCCTTTGAACTGCTCTTTGGTACAAAGATGAATGCTAAAGGTACTGATAAGTTGATTGAAATGATCGAAGCTGAATTTCAAGCGAATTTTGAAGCTAAAAGAAATGAACTTAGGAAGCATGCGAAGCAACAGATATTTAAAATTCAAGAAGAGAACAGGAAAACATATAATTTAAGAAGAAGAGAACCAAGAGATTACAAAGTCGAAGATTTGGTCGCTATAAAAAGAACTCAGTTTGGACCGCATTTGAAATTAAAACCAAAGTATCTTGGACCATACAAAATAACTAAAGTTAAAGGTGGCAATACATACGATGTAGTTAAAGAAGGAAGTCATGAAGGTCCTAATTATACGACAACTTGCTCTGAATTTCTAAAACCATGGAGTAACTGTTAAGAAGAATACGAGAAAAGAAGACTGAAGTAAATTAAAGAAGAAAAAGAAATATATTGCACATATTTTCTGTAAGAAGACGAAAACTTAAAAAATATATCATGACGTTTAAGACGAAAATAGAGACTCTTAATGACGAAAGGAAAGAGGCTTAAAGACGAATTGAAAGACGCCTAAAGACGCATGAAAAGGTGCATAAAGACGAAGAAACTGCGGTTAAAGACGTTAACTACTGTTTCTATGGCAAATTAAGTTTGAAGACGACTCTACTCATTTTGTCATTCTTGAAGCTGAAAGACGATCAAGGACTCTAAATAGTCTAACCTATAATTTTAGACGTGCTATTGTCTATTCTGTTTTGCTTTTGTATTTTTTTATATTTGCAGTGTCGCCTGGAGGACCAGACGAATCCAGGATGGCCGAAAGTATGTGGTGCCTATGTTGAACGACAGATGGCGCTGACTTGGACGAGGGAACGGAATTCCATCTAATGTGGCAGTTGGCCTCGAGACGTATTGAATGAATAACGACGCTAGATTTAAAGACGTAAACAAAAGTGTATCATAGAAGCGAACTAAATTTACATAAACTTATTTGTAAGAAATGTAAATACTTTAATTAAATGTGCTGTCCTTTCAAGAAGTTTCTTAGATGTCTTTTTAAAAAAGGTATTACCCCACATATACATAAATAATTAATTACTGTTAATCGTTAAATTGTTGAATATTAAAATGATGATGAAAAAAAATGATGATGGTAAACAATGATGGAAAATTCGATACATTGAAAAAGAAACACAAGCACTAGGACCGCCGTTACAAAAAGACCTGGCCGAATCGAAACTGAATTTTTAAAACCAGAAGTGAACTCAGAGGAACTAGAAATTCCTTAGAACTTTTATGTGAAAAATCAAACGAATTAAAACAAACAGATGCTGATATAGAAAAATTAATAAGCATAAAGTATCTAGAGCAGGAATTAAATGATGTTGAAGAATACAGTGAAAAAATAACCAACCACATTTAAATACAGAGCGAACCGAAAACTGAAAGAAATTAATACAGAACAACAATTAGGTGAGTTAAAAACACTGGAACATTTAAGTGAAAATATGATAGCAAACTTTAAAATTGAAAATCAAAATTTAAAGCTTCCTAAATTTACTATTCCAAAGTTTTGTGGCGAGAGTTGTGAATGGCTGACATTTTGGAGCACTTTTTCATATACCATACACCAAAACAATACGCTTGACGCTGTAAGTAACTTTAACTACCTGAAATTCATTTTGAGCTGTACTACTTATAACACTATTGACAGCTTCGATCTAACAGAAGAAAATTACGAAAATTTAGTAAAGCTACTCGCAGAAAGATTTGGAAATAAACATATGCTTATAAACACACATATCGATAAATGACTAAAAATAAGACCTATAAAGGATTCCAGTGACATTTAAATTTCGGTAAGTTATTCAATCATATACAAAAACATACTGATGTCTTGCGTAGTTAAACATGACCTCAGAAACATGTGGAGCTTTATTAACACCTATATCACTTCAAATATTGGCCGCAGATTTAGTTTTGGAATATAATAAAACAGTTCACATCTCGTGTAAAATTTCTTTCTCAACAATTAATTGCGCGGGACGTACATTCTCGATACTACTTTCGGTGCCAAAGATCGCTCCGGCAACAGAAAGACACAACAAATTGAGTGACAGACAATACGAAACACGCAGCTGTAGGGCAGAACTATCGAGTACAAAAAAATGCGCCCATGAGCGCAAATTCGCATGCGCCATTCGGACCGAATTCGGAATTATTCTCAAAATAGGGTGGAAGGATGAGAACATTTTTTCCTTCAAGCATATCTGCTTCTGGATATGAGAGGACTCTCACGTGACCTTTCACATCGCCACAAGTAATAACGCCCCTTTTGGACCAGTCTATGTGTTTTGGCAGAATGCCAGCCACGGTCGAACTATAATGAGATTCCGAAAGTAAGGAACTCTAGGTATTTTCTGCGACTCTACTGATCACGAGTCTGATCAAGCATCTTTTGTGGCGCTGAGCAAAAAAGTGATAAACATAAATTGAAAGGAATATGCTACTGTTGTTTGCATCCACAACAACTCAACATTAATTGCACTTCTAGACTAAGATGCGAATTATATATATAAAAACATACCACTATAATGGGCCTTAAAAAAGAAAAGGGCGAAATTAAGAAAGAAAAAATTGAAAATAAGACTTTAACAAATAATTTGCCTTATGAAAGTGTAATCTTGCAAATTTTCATTGTCAGTGTTTCCGGAAATGGTAAGAGCAATTTTATGCGAATAAGCAGAAGGTAGCAGAAGTAGCAGATTATACATCGATGTATTTCTTTAAAGATATTAAAACTAAAATCTTTAGGTCAGGAAAGTGGGATGAATGAGCTTTTCGAAGAGATATAAAAGAGAAAATCATAATAAATATGTAATTTATTTAAATAATCCCCCCCACCAGAAACGGGAATCACATGTGAAATGGAGTCATGAGTCAAGAAACCGTATGTTCGCATATTCCAAAAGATGAAGGATAGGGACTTACAAAATTTTTCCTAGTGGTGTAACTATTAATTAGAAATCTTATTTATTTGAAAAAAAAACCCTAATCAAATACATATACTTCTAGGGGCAGATTATGCCGGAAAGCTTTTTACAAGGGAAATAAAACACGTAACGGAGAGAGTTTAGTAGCAAATGAATACATATCTTGGATAGACAATATTAGGGAGAACGAGGACAAAGAAAAGAAATTTTAATGAAGTTCTTTTATCCCTACACATTAGAAAGAAAAATTTGTGACTTGTGGTCTCTTCATTCTGTCGGAATAACTGAACCAGCTCTTTTTCAAACAAAACAAGAAATGAAAAAATTTACAGAAAATTTTTTTATCCGTACTTTAGAAAGACATGATGTGGGAACGTATCAGGTGTTACTTCCATAGCCTGAAACTCATCCTTACTCGCCAGATAATAGGATCTCTTCAGAAAAGGGATTAAAAGCTTATGTGAGAATCCTTCAGACAAAAAATTCCTTAGAAGCCTATGAAGCTATCGTGAAAGATTGGTTAGAAGAAGAAATTAGTGAACCTGTCAATATTTTGGAGGCAGAAAAAATTAAAGAGCATTATCTGCCACAAATAGCAGTTTTTCATAACAATTCGACTACCAAATTTCGACCACCAAAATTCGACCAGTATTCGACGCGAAGGATAAAAATTCATTATCCCTAAATGACTACCTGCTAAAGTACCCCGATTTTCTTGAATCAATCACAAAAATTTTGGTAAAATTTCGAGAAAGAAATATGGGGTAGTTCCGATATAAGAACCTTTTGGCAAATAGGTTTGAACCCAACGGACAGAAATTTTCTCCGGTTTCTATGGTGAGAGAAAGGACATCTTGAAAAACTGTCTATATATCGGCACCGAAGGGTTTATTTGGCGTAAACACCAGTCCCTTTTTTACTCGCTGCTGCGATTCTACCACTTGGAAAATATACCAAAACAGCATCAGCTTATTTATCGGGGATCTGGAAAAATAATAGCTACTGCAAAATTTCACTTGAAAGGTTGGAAACATAATAGATTTATAAATGAAACTTCAATTCTAAACTTTTCTGATGAAGATATAAAGAAGTTCTGTCTGTATTGGGATAGAAATGGGACTTGTTTGACGATAATTTATATTACAACTATTGGGAATGGCATCACTACGCCAACGAATCAAAGGTCAGATAGATATTGACGTCATGGAACGCCAGAGAAAAAACAGAAGGTCTTGCGGTTGAGATGAGCGAAGGATGATGTTTTCACGATGTAGTTAGATATTTCTTATTCTTTTAACTTGTACCTAAGTGTAAATAAACCTTTTCCCTTAAGCTTAAAAGATTTTAGATGTTTCATTTATGCTAAGATAGCTGTTAATTCATGGAGTATGAATTCATACCCGATGAATTAACAGCTATCTTAGCATAAATGAAGCATTTCCCGATGAATTAACGGGTTAATTCATCGGGTACTTATGAATCCTTGTTGAGCTAGCCATTGCTTGAAACGTAACGCATTACGTAACATATTATTTGTGGCTCCCAAACGTGGGGCGCGATAACAGCTAAAATAAATTGAAAATGGAGCTTACACAACTGAAAACTGAATGGAAATGTCCAGGAATTTCCTTTACCACATGTGCAAACAAAATTGATGCAGAACTGAAATCAGATGTTCACGATTTAAAGTTACTTTCGGTTCTGGAACTGCAGCTTAAAGACAAGTTTAATCGACTTGAAATTTGCCAAAAGGAAGTAACGTGGATAATTCTTCAATCTGAAGATGCTGAATAGTTATATGAAGAAGATTTTATTTCGTCTGAGCCTTATAGAAGTAAGTATTTTGAACTGTGTCCTCAAATCGAAAAGCTGTTGAAGAATCCTTTACCTATTGAATTACCAGAGAAGCGCAAATTTAAACTGCCGGAAGATCGAACTAAAGAAATTCAACGGCGAAGCAAAGGAATTTTTGACGTTTTGGAGCCAGTTTTCGAAGATCCATGAATATCCGACGATTCCAGATCAAGATAAATTCCAGTACCTTCTGCAAGCAGTTGTTCCTCAATCCAGAGCCGCACGGGTAGTGAAGAGTTTTCCGGCAACGGCGTCGAATTATTCGAAAGCAATCGCCCAGCTTCGAGAGAGGTTTGGAAGAGAAGACTTATGACAGATATAAAAATATACGTAAGAGATCAGATATACGTACAGATATACGTAAGAGATCTTCTAAGCATGGTTATGCGTAACGCAAGCAGTGGACGGGTGAAGACAGATCTTCCTACTCTCTACGATAATTTAGAAACCAAGATTAGAGCTTTAGAAAGTCTTGGAAGAACGAAAGAAAAGTATGGTGATTTCTTAACGCCTTAGTTGAATCCTGCCTGCCCGAAGAAGAGTATTAATTGCTTGGAAGAGAAACAGAAATTTAAAAGAAGCTCCTCAACCTGATGACCGATGTCTTGAACGTTTGATGCATTTTCTGAAACAAGAAGTGAAAGGAGAAGAAATGGTCGTGTTGGCCCGCACTGGGTTTGGTTCCAATCATATTTCTAAGAAAAAAGATACACTAAATAAAAATGTAGAATCCGCCACCGCAGCTGCGTTAGTAAGTACATAAAATTCTCAGAGCCCAGGTAAGAGCAATTTTAACTGTCTCTTTTGTGAAAAACGGCACTCAACTAAAGAATGTTTTTCTGTTAGAAATAGGACATTAGAAGCTAAGAAAAATATATTACTCAAAAAAGGTACCTGTTTTGGATGTTTCAGATTGGGACACTTTTGTAAAACATGTCGAGTAAAAAATTCTTGCATGTACTGTAATAAAAATCACCATTCTTAAATGTGTCTCAATCGCCAAGAAAAGAGCGCTAATGAAAAGTCTAGAAGTGACGTAACTGAAACCAGTACATTAACCCGTACGGGCAATCTGATTTCTATTTCGCTTGCACTGCTTCGGTCGCATTTTTTTTCAATTTTATTAACAAATTAATCGTATAGATGGCGATAGTTGTCCAGTAAATGATAGTTTGCAGTTTATTATATTTTCTACTCTGATCGGTTCAAAAGCGCGGGTTTTTTCGCATGTTTTGTATTAGAAGACGAATTGTTATCTTTCAGTGTATAGCTTTCTGTTATATTTTACTAACCGCCTGATAATTTTATTGATGTAAGAGTTGAATAATATATTTTTACTTTTAAATAATGGATAATTCAGAGCGTATGAAGCTAATTTCTTGTGATTCGAACTGTGACTCGGAATCAGAAACTGAATTGTCTGTAAATGATAGTAGCGAAAGTTTGCTAGATGACCTGGATAGTAGTAACTCTGATAGTAGTACAGATGGAATCCGTCAAGCAAGACAATTTTTTTAAATTAATTATGATAATCCTTCGAATCCGCCTCCTAGATTTGCTTTCACTGGAATTCCAAAAATTAACTTGGATATCGATGAGACTAAATTTAAACTTGTTCAAAGTTCTATGATGCTTTCATAGACGATTATTTGCTTGACCTGATTGTTTTTGAACCAAATAGATATGCTGAGCAATGCATAAAAAACAGTACACTTCGTAGGCATTCCAGGAGCAAATGACAACGGCAAAAGAATTAGAAAAGAGACTAGGTATTTTTGCCTAGACTGTGATGTTGGACTGTTCCTGTCGCCTTGCTTTAAGATATATCACACTAAATCAGATCTTTAAAACAAGAAGGGTAAGTATGTTTTGTATCAAAACATAATAGTAAATGTACACTCACGTTTGTGAAAATTGCAACACCAAGAAGGAATCGTCATAATTGAATGTAATTTAATACACAGTTGAGTGGTAGTGGTACAAATAAATGATTAAATGTTCAAAGCAAACAAACAAGAACAAGAGATCAGAATCAGTATTTTGTGTGGCCACCACGCGCCGCAATAAGTGCTGCTACACGACATGGCATGGAGTCAAACAAAGTTTGAATGTCTGACTGAGGAAGAGCATTCCATATCGTT
>KK116787.1:667155-683039 GCA_000611955.2 Stegodyphus mimosarum
GACCATGAATAGAATCCGATCCTTTACAAGCAGAAGTATCCAGGTTTAGAATCAAGTCCTTGTCTGCACAATCTGCACTATGAGACACGCACATGGATTGCGAAGTGGGTAAATTTTTTTGCAATGCTTGAGCACTCCGCGTAAATTGTACATCAGCTTCTTCCATCTCAGCATCACATAAACATGTGATGTGAACATGTGAACACATCTCATCAGATCGTTCAATGCTTGTTAACTGCGACTTCGTAACTACATTATCAGTTTCTATGATCTTGACAGTCGCATTTTCATTTTCTTTTGTCTCTACTTCAGGCACGTGAGCATCAAAATCTTCGTTCCCGTCTTTTATTTCTTCATGTTTTCGTTCTTTTTCTTTCATCCCGTTGGATGTTTCATCCATAATTTCTGGATCTTTTTCAGATACTCTACCAGCTACTTCCTTCATTTCTTCATCACCTGATTCTTCAGATGCCATTTTCGTGATTTCAGCATCTCCTTTTATGGCTCCAGTTTCTTCTGCAAGCTCCTCTTCCATCTGTTGGAGTTGCTCTCGTACCTTTTCTCGGCCGACTTTCCTCTTTTCGCGCTCGGCCTTCATCTCGGCTATCATCTCTTCATATCTAGCTTTTATCTCATTATATCCAGCTTTCATGTCTTGTTTCATCTCTTCTTGTCCGGCTTTCAGAGCTGCTAACATGTCCATCAAAGCTTTCATTTCCTCCGCCTTCATTTTCTCCTGTAGACGGATGACTGGCATTCACTCTCAAATCCCACTTCTGACACCAGTTGTTGCGTTTTACGGGTTCGTAGATTTGAGAGTATTATTTTCTAGTTCTGCATACACGTTTACCTTTCAGGATAATGAACGTCTGACTATACCAAACTGCTATAGCAAATCAGATATGGCATGAGAAGATTTGTTACTTTTTTCTTTTGAAACGGGTAAAAACTAAAAATGTTAATTATAAATTAAATTTAGTAGCCTTTTAAATATTTCACTGAATTAAAGAGTACGTTAAAGTTATATTTCTCTATTCACAAATATACCTTTTTGGCTAGCATATATTTGTAAGCACATGGAATATATTTTTAGCAGTCTGTTTAACTTCAATCGGAATGCCGCTTTAAAAAATAATGTTTTTTGTAAGAAATGTTCTAGAAGCTAAAGAACAAACTCTGGTGAATTTTTTAGACGATTGCACACTGAAATAGAACCAAAAAAATTTAGTTTTATGAATTCATTTACTTCATAATGTATATAAGATACGTTAGTGCGATGATAGCGTAGTGGTAAAGCTGAGGGTAGCGAGCTGTGGCCTTGTGGGTCGTGAGTTCGAATCCCATATTTTTCTTTTTTCACCCTGTTTGCAATTTTCTCAGCTCCGTGCTCCAATTTTATCTATATTTGTATTTTAAAATTTATTTCTATTGTTATGTGCATTAAATATAACGTTTTGTTGATGCTCTTATTTATTTAAAATTTCCGTCAAGAATTTATTTTGAAAATTATAATATAATAAGAATTAAAAATATACTCCCTGTATATATATAAACATTTTTTTCGTTTCACTTTTATGTTAATGCGCATACATGTGAGGAGACTTTGGGATGTTTCCAGGTCTAAACTTTCAATACTAATGAACATGAGACAGTATTAATGCCCTGAACAATTTTAATAAAACAATTTTTAAAAAACTTATTATAATAATTGCTTTAAATTCAGTTATCTCCAGCTGAAGCACAGGAATTAATTAATTAAATATTTCCATTTTATTTACCTTAGGTATGCATACATATATAAAGAGAAATAAGCTTATCTTTATAACTTCTTCCATAAAAAGCTATAAATTTAAAATTTATAAATTCAAAATAATATTTTATGGATTATGCATAAAATATAACTGCGCATAGTGCATTTTGAAAGAAACGAGATTTCTAATAAATTATCCAGCTATGACACAGAAGAAACTGACGCTAAAATTGTATATAATATCTGTTTTCTCCCCAAATTTGCGAATATTTTAAAAATATACAATCTCACATAGCAGTCAGCGGTATACAAGCATAGCAAATTTTGTGTAAATATTGTGAACCTTTCTTTACAGTTGCTCTGTATTTTTAAGGTACCAGCTATTTTTAAATGTGTTTAACATTTTTATTTGTTTTGCAGTAACAGTACATTTTAGTTTTAATAATATATTATTTCGTTAACATTTAAGTCTTCTAGAAACGGAAAGAAATTTTTAAAAATTACTCCAGCTTCTATGAAGTTAGAGATGTTCATAATATGCATTATAACCTTACGTGTCTAAAAATTGCTGACTTACTTTACTTTCACAGTTCATAAGCAGAACTAAAAATTTCCAATAACATCGTCCGAATCCCGTAAGTTAAATCAGAGACCTCTGGTGGCAATGAATGCAACTGACCACCGAACTTCCGTAAGCGTAAATCCAACGCAATAGTGTAAACGGTTGTCCGTCTGCGTAATGCGTTTCTCCCAATACGCACCGCAACGCATACGCAGTAGTGGAAACGAGCCTTAACCAGTGGAAGAAACGTACAAATCTAAAGTACCAAAAACCCCTAATTAAAATTAAACAAAAGCAAATATAAATACAACGTATTAAATAAAATAACGTTGTGTAGCATAAATTTAGAATAATAAAAAAAATCTTAAGTCAAACTTAAACAATTAAGTGTTATGTGAATTTGCTACACAACACCCGAGGTATGCCCGTTTTCATAAAGATTTCTGTAATTATTATCAAAGGGACAGTTTCTGGCCACCTAGAATGTTGGTCGACTAAATACAGTACATATTTGTGTTTGCGTGCTGATGGAGGTTTAATCGGACCGATTATATCTACGTTCACTGTATCAAATGGAAATTCAGGTCTCTGAACTGGGACTACTGGTATTCGATCGCTAATTGTTTCTCTACTTCGCAACTGCCATTCCTTACAAGTTTTACGGTATTCTTCTATATCTCTGGACGTTTCGGCCAATAAAATGAGTAACGAACCCTTTCCTTTGTTTTTCTCATTCCTAAATGATTTGCAAAAATAGATTCGTGAGCTAACTTTAAAATTTGTTCCCTTCTAACTTTAGGCACTACCAAGTGACTAATAATTTCTCCAGAAATCTTTTCAGTATAATAAATTAAATCATCCATTAAATTTTTATTTCTTTGCTTGTCTTTAAAAATATTGCGTAAACTGTCACATTGCCTCTGCTGCTGTTTAAAAATGCTGGCATCCGAACGTTTACCCACATTTAATTTATCCTCACTTTCGTTTTCGCTCTGAATGCAATTTAGGATTAAATTTAGTTCATCTGGCATAAATAAATCGGCGCGATTTTCACCTTCGAACCGTTTTGACTCTGCGATGGAGACGCTGTGTCGCAATCACGATTCGCGCTAAGCAGATGTGATTCAGAGGTCAATAAATCAAAAACATTCGGAGTAATTACGCAGGGAATATGCAGTTTTTCTGTTAACGCTACTAATATTTCGCCTAATTCAATAAATTAGGGTTATCAGCATTTCCGATGGAACTAGGAATTCTAGCCACTTTAGATCAGACGGTTTCTCCAAATGCGGAAATTAGGTCAATATTGCAGTTGTTCTCAATAAAGAAATTTGGTATGTGTTTCGGATTCGGAACAGAAATTTCAGCACTTGAATCAATTATGGCTGGGACTTCGTTACCTGAAACGCAAATATTTACCCTTTGCAATGGTTGCGTAAAAATTTCAGCGGGGTTTAAGCATGAGGATCCAATTTTTGCTATTACTTTATCACTAGTATTTTTCTCCGGTGTTTCTTTTTCAAAGGAGTGTTTTGTTTTTCCGATTTGGTTCTTTGTGGACAAACTTTAGCAAGGTGCGTTAATTTTCCACATATGTAACAGTTCTTTGGATGTAAATTTATTTTTATTTATGTTGTTTCTCACATGAGGCGGGATATATTTCGATTCTCTTAAAGATTGGGATGACTTAGCTGTGTTTTCGTTAATGTTAAAAGTGGTTTCGTTTAATGATTTACCTTTGTTTACAACATATAGGTCAACTTCTTTAGATAAATCCTTAGGTTTTAACCAATTTTCTCCTGTTTTAATATTTATGTAGACTGCCGTTTCTCTATCTAACGTTTGGAAAAGTTTGTCGGAAATCATTACTTTATCAGGACTGAGTATTCTGTGTGTGTTCTTTGAGAACATTGTGAAATATTTACCAGGGTGTTTCTTCTCAGGTCCTGAACTGGAACAGTGAGCTGATGAAATGTAAGCTTTGTTCTGATGTAACTGCTGGGCTGGATAATAACTGCACGTGAAGGGATTTGAAATCCTCTTTTATTAAATCACTATTATTTACAAACTTCCTAACTCGGGAGGGATACAGAAAGTAAAAGACCGCACTTGGGTCGAACTTAACAATCAAATAAATTTAAATAGATACCTAAATAAAAATTAAATTAAACTTTGCTTCGCAGAGCTAATCGCGGAAAGCAAGATATATAATACTAGCGCACTTCACATTGTATTACAATGCAATCACGTAGTAAGCACTATGGCTTATAAATTTAAACTGCTAGCTGGTCAGACGAACGTTGAGCAGAGTGACCGTGGTCTGAGACTAAGCTCTCTCACAATAAGAGGTTTCTACCTCTGGCTTAAATAGTACTTCGCCGTACTTCAAAATTAGCATAGACTGAAAACGCGCGCTTCTTCTGACGGGAAGTTGAAACAGAGAGGAGATAGAAAGTTTTAAATTAAAATAAAACTTGGTTAGTGTAACTAAAACCTTACAAGTTGACACAATCTATCAAAGTCTTTAACTTCGCGTAATTGACAATAATACTGGAAATTTGTTAACAGTCTACTAGATGCAAACTGAACATGTGACTCTTTGAGGTCGCGTCGTGCTCTTCGAAAGTCCATTAAACATTCATAAGCAGTTGGTTGTTATTCTTTTAATACTAGTTTTTTAATGGTTTCATAACATTTTAGTTCTTCATCATTAATGTAAAATAATATGTTAGTTACCTTATCACCTAAAATGCTAATCAAAATTTCAGATTTGAGCTCCCGTGATGCATTTTTAGTTATGAATGCTCTCTCTAGTACTTGGGAAAAAAACTGAAGTTGTCCGATCTTGCTGGAACAGGAATAGTCAATGTTTTAACATTTTTTACTAGATTTTTCAAATAATTTCCCGAACCTGTAACGATATTTTTCTCTGCGCAAGATCCATTTTCCAATTCTCTTTCTAGCTGAGCTAATTTTAATTTCTCAAGTTCGACCTTTTCAGCTTCTAAAGCTAACTGTGTATCCCTAGCTTTTATTTCATTTTCTCCTCTAATTTTTCTTTCCTCAACTATTGAGTTTAATAATCCGATTACAAATTCTGGATCATCTTTAAATATTTTACTCTCCTCAATTTTACCTCTTAACTGAACCACTGTTAAACCAACGGTTTGTGTATCTTCAAGAAAAGGAAAGAAATTCAAATGCCTTTCAGATGTCATTATGTGACTGATTACATTTTTGCCAAATGTACATCTGATACATTTCTCTGGTTGATTTCCATAGTTTTAAACAAAAATGAATGCAAATTTATTGTGCCTTTAGATCAACATTTGATACTGTGATGAATATCTTCTTTTCTCTGATTGAATCAGTCTAATTTCATTTGCATTATACTAAGATGTTGCTATATCTACCGGAAGTCAAAACATGAGGAAACTAGAACAGAACAAATTTTAAGGGGAAAAAATGCAATCTAATTATTATAAATGAATAACCTTTGTATAGTTTACCCCAAAGTTTTGCATTTTATGGGAAGAAGCCTACAAACTGATGCATTTGTATTAATTTTATTATAAACATTAATCAAATTATGGAGATGAGATTGAATTTATGCAGATAAAACATATTTCCATGTGTAAGCATAGAATTTGTAGCAAATGTTTTGCTATTGAAGTTTAGGTGGGTTTCTGATGTACGAGTTCAAAACCATTTACAAATAATTCTGACCCAAAAATGGATGATTGAACTTAATTAAAGAGGCGTTATTTTTATTTTATTCAATCCTAAAACACAATAGTCAATTTTCTCAATATCAGTATCCAAATCAGAATGTGTTAGCTGTACTTGGAAGTATATCTTAGCTTCAGACAAGTGCAAGTGATTTGCATTGTCCTGTGTTTGGACAATCCATATATTTCAACTTTATCATCATCGTGTGCCTTTTAGGTAACATCATCTATACAAAGATAGTTGATACAACATTTTTGTATGACAAGATGATCATTTGTGGTCTATTTTTGCATTGGATAAGGATCTGGTCCTCTTCTTCAGCTTGTTTGATAGATCTGGCTGAGTTAGACGACAAATTATTCAAAATTTTGGTTAGTTGGATGTATGAGGCAGTTCACAGCTTACATACGTTTTCAATTTTAGGTAAAATTTTGCAATAAAATATTTCCTCTCAATTTATATGACGATCGACTTATGTTCGGAAATTTGCAATAAATTGGTTTTCAGTTTAATAATCAAGCGTGTGAATAAAATATGGAATTAAAACATTCATCCCCCTCCCATAGTGTCATCGTAAGCAAAAATACACAGGTGATGTGACTAAACTCTTAAACTAAAGTCCATTTAATCTCTAAAGATCCTTTAGACCTCTCAAAATTCAAAAGTGCAATTAAATCTTTACAAATTCTTCCGACTCGCTTACTTATCTCATCTGTTGCTAACCATGCCAGATTATAGCTCTACCCAAAAGTCATAAAAGTGCTATTCCATTCTTCCCTATTGTATCGAATTTTAGACACTGCCTCTTAACCTTTATATAGTTTCTGGATTTTCTGCTTTACTAATAGTAATACTTATGCCATAAAAAATTCAGTACATTTTATGGATAAATTTTAAAATATTCCTTCTAAAAATTTATTGTGGTTTCTTTTGACCTAAAATCATTATCCACCTAGTTGAAAGTTTGCTAAAATGTGTAGAAACTGGGCTTCGAATTTGATTTCTGATGCATCAAACCTAATGTATTAATTTGCCGTACCCAACTTTGGCCAAAACAAACACTTTTTTAAAGGCGTATTAGCACCAAACTGAAGGATAAGCCATCTTGCTTATTGTGAATCCAAATTATTTGAAATATTAAACATTTCCAGTAAACTTTAAAACTAATGTTTCCACCACTTTGACGATACCTTTGCTTTGTTTAACAGTAATAATGAACCAAAATAAAGTTCTCTCAATAAGGAATTCCATTTATCTTGTTATTCAATTCGCATTTCATCCAGTTTCCTTCCGTTCCTTGACATGTTTGTCACACGAAATACGGAGGATGTTTGCACATTTTTAAAACGATTTCGAAGAATTAAAAAAAATGAAGCAAATGTTTTGGAATAAAAGATTAAAGGATCAGTTTTTGCTCTTTTCGAAGAGAAGTATTCCTTTTCCATAATTCGAAAACGTGAAATGCATGGTATTAAAATTTCGAAGTGCAAAATAAGCAGCGTTATTAATCGACAAAGGAAAAACCTTCAATCATTACTTCTACGTAGAAAAAAATCTATACGAATACACGAAAAAGGTTACGTACTATTTCTAAAGTTCGTTGGTAACAAGAGAAAATCCGCCGGTGCAGAAATCAATCGTAAGCCTGTAAATACATCTGTAGCAACGGTGAATAATAAAATAAACCAAAATTTACATTTTAAAAAGCTAAAAAACAATATTCACCAGCTTTTGCCGAGACATGTGGCTCAACGAAGAGCAACTTGTAAAACCCTATATGAAAACTAGCAGACGATAAATAGAAATACATTATGGCCCTCCTTGAAGCATGGGCTTACCCAAATGACTGTAACAAAAACAAGTCTATTTATGATAGAAAATGAAGAGAAAATATTTACAAACCCTGATTCGCTCAGTGCGAAGAAAGTGTCAGTCAGTAAGAAGGTTTTGATTGTTACAAGATTCTCGGTCAATGGGAAATTGAAAAATCTGATCTGTACACCACATGGCTTCCTTATATGGAATATAAAATTATACGCATTTTGCATTTCTTTTAAACTTATTGAATTGAATGAAATCTACTTCATCAATAGTACTGGCGCTAGCTTCACTTAACGCGTTACATCACATTCATTTTATAACTCAGAATGCACAAAAATTATGTATATCATCTGAAGAATTACCTATTCGTTGCCACGTGCTCTATTCGAGTACTATAATAAATTTAAAACGATGTGTAAAAGAAAGAAGCAATTTTTCACAAACGATTCAGTATTTCTCATTCAATTAATTCAGTTCTCATTTCCCGACAAGGCGAAAGCACATAAAAACTAAAAATATCTATAATCAAAGTTACGAAGTAAATCTTAAACACTTATTTCCTCGAATAAATGGATTAAGCATGATTTAATTCGGAATAATAAAAGAATTAGAAGCTTAGTTTCTCTAGATTTTCAACAAATCCACTATTCTGCTAAATTTCGAATGTGCACAAATTTGGCCGCCATGAGAAAAATGATTAGGCTTAGCCGCACTTCAACAATTTTAAATTGTTGATAATTCTAAAAATCTTCTGTGCAGACTTACTAAAGGCATAAAAACCTTAACCGAAAAATAAGAACAACGTAATTCAATCATTTTTAGAGCAAAAAATGCACAATTTACCAACATATAAGACTAAAAAAACTGAGCTGAGTAACAGAGTGAATATATATTTATATACTTTTGGTGCGGCTGATTGCAGCCAAAATAGGAGGTGCACATCTACATATTATCAGTCCTATATGCAAAATTTCAACGTTCTGAGGCTACTTGTTTTCGAGTTGGGCGAGATACATACAGACGCCACGAACAAATCTTTTCAGAATCAGTTTTATAATTTTTTTTGGAGGGGGGGAAAGAGAGAAAAGAGTCCTTCTGTCCTTACGTATGGATGTCACTCAAAAACGTCATTAAATTGCATTTGATACCGGTCAAAATAGATATTTTCGTTGAAATATGATACCCCAAGTTTTTTGCGATTACAATACTTCCTTTTTATTTCGTACAAGGAAGATTGGGAAATCAAGACGTATGTAACGTACTATCAAGAGAAAGTTTTACATCCGATATTTGCATAATTTCACCAAGACCAAGTAAAAAGTGATGCTTCGAAAAGTGCTACTGCATTCCTTTAAAAAATGAAGCCATGTAAGTATTACATATGCTTACATGGTGTGCGTATCCAAATGATCAGAAGCTTGTTGTTGCGTGTTCCTTTATTTAATGACGAAGATAATTTACTGTACATTTATTTACAATTTATTTACAAGCCGTATGCCACCTGGCATGTTTACAAGAGTTATGCCCCTTGGCATGGATCAATTTACTTTTCTGCCACCTGGCAGATACGATGTGATTATATCAATCAGCGTTAATACACCTGAAATAATGGCGTGTCCGCTCCCTTTACGTTCCGTAACGCAACTAACTCTTTGTGCGGTGCGCCCTCTGGTACAAATCACCGCAATCACCGAGGAGACCAAAACATTCTCCCCCCCCCCGATGAATCACATTCATCTCAATACAATCTTCATTGTATGCAATCAAGTAAATGTTGAATACAGAATTCGAATACATACAAAATCTTCAAGAGTACAAAATTACATAACACACTTACCAATCTTCTAGCAAAACATCTACACCTCTGATAGCTTACTACATTGAACAATTAACTATAACGGTTAAACTAAAACAAACAAATAAAAATATTAGTACAGCAAGTAATATAAAAAATAATAGTAACATTTTCAATATAAATTTGGCATTTAAAAGTTAATGTTCTTCTTGATTAACTGGTAAAAGACACAGTTTGGTAATAGGACGTTTAATGTCCCCGTGCACAGTTTTTAGTCTTACCACTCGGACATTATTGTCTTTTCCAGGAAACACTTCTATTACTCGCCCGAGTTTCCAACGTAATGAAGGCATGTTATCTTCTTTAATTAGAACCAAGTCATTTAGACGAATATTTCTGCTAGGTTGTCTCCATTTGCTGCGCTGCTGTAGTTGACACAGGTACTCTTTAGACCACCGTTTCCAAAACCCTTGGAACACCTGCTGTGTTAGCTGCCATCTCTGCAATGGAGATACTCGCATTTCGGTTAAGTCTTGTTCTGGAATAGCTGTTAAAGGAGTCCCTATAAGAAAGTGTCCAGGAGTCAGAGCTGTCAAATCATTGGGATCACTGGAGACCGGTGTTATTGGCCTCGAATTTAAACATGCTTCAATTTGTGCAATTAGAGTTAGGAACTCTTCATAAGTCAAAATTTGAGTTCCAACACATTTCTTTAGATGCAGCTTCATAGATCTTACGGCTGCTTCCCATATCCCACCATGATGTGGAGCAGCTGGCGGGTTGAATATCCACCCTATGTTTTCATTCGATAACCACCTTTGAAATTCTGAGTTTGAGTGGATAGATGAAACTGCTTCCTTGAGGATTTTATTTGAACCTATAAAATTAGTTCCACAATCACTTCTTATTTCTTGAGGTTTTCCTCTCCTCGAAGCAAATCGTTTTAGAGCCGCTAAGAATGCTTCACTTGATAAGTCGCTAACAATCTCTAAATGCATAGCCTTTGTAGCTAAACAAACAAAAATACAGACATAATGTTTAATTGGTCTTATACCTCCTCCTCTTTTAGTTTTCACAGCAAATGGGCCGGCATAATCAACGCCAACCTTCGAAAAGGTTCTACTTGGAATCATTCTACTCGCAGGTAGTTCTCCCATTAACTGTGTAGATGTTGCTGCTCGCACTCTGCAACATTTTATGCACTTCCAAATGCATTTTTTGATTTCAGTCTTCGCACTTATTATCCAGTATTTCTGTCGTATTGCGGATAACAATAAGTGCAGTCCTCCATGTAAATGGTTTTCGTGATAATGTTGTATTAATAATTTAGTAAAGTGATTATTATTTGGCAATATAATGGGATGTTTACTTTCTCTGGTAATTTCTGCGTTTGTTAATCTACCCCCTACTCTTAAAATTTCGTTTTCATCTAGAAATGGATTAAGTGAAATGATTTTGCTCTTAGTTTGAATCGGTTGTCCTGCCTTTAAGGCCTTGATTTCTTCTGAAAATCCATTAAGTTGAACATTTCTTATAATAAACTCTGAAGCCTTCCTTAATTCACAGGCAGTAAGCACACCAGATTTCCTTTCATGTGCCGAATTACAATTGTTCACGAATCGCAGAACGTATGCCATTATTCCCAGAACTTTGTTAAAACTCCCATACAATTCGAGATTCAGTAACGGTTCTGTAGATTCCACAAGTGTTTTCAAAGTAACACATTTTCGTTCTTCACTAACGTTTTGAATGTCAGCTCCGGTATTCATTTCGGTTATGTGACATCGAATATCTACCTCTGAAAGCCAAGGTGGCCCAGAAAACCAAACACTATCATTAATTAGAGTTTCAGCATTCATTCCCCTAGTGAGTTTATCAGCAGGGTTGGTTTTCCCACTGCAAAAATGCCAGTTGTTTAAATTAGTTTTCTCCTTGATTTCTATCACACGATTTCGAACAAATTGTTTCCACTCGTTGGCAGATCCCTTGATCCAGTGAATGCAAATTTGGGAATCAGTCCAGTAAAATATATTTCCCTTATCCAACTGCGGAAATATCGATTGCAAATACGAACCTAATCTTGCAGATATTAATGTTCCCAGAAGTTCAAGCCTAGGGAGTGTTACCCTTTTTAATGGAGCTAAACGAGATTTTGACATTATGAAACTTGTTTTACATTTATTTTTCTTCGCAAATCTAAAATATGCTACAGCGCCATAACCCTTAGGACTTGCATCGGAGAATATGTGAACTTCTAAAAACTTCCAACACACATCATTGAAGTACTGTCTGGGAATTTCGAAAAACTTTATTTTTTCAACTTCTTTTAACCATTCCTGAAATGTGAATTCTGTATCAAGGGGAACACTCTCGTCCCATTGAATACCCTTTTCCCACATAGTTTGCATTAAAAGCTTAATTCGAATCGAATATGGATTCATGATCCCTAAGGGATCAAACAGCATACCACATGCTGCTAAAATGATACGTTTAGTTACTTTAAGTTTTTGTAACTTCTGAAATTGAGATACATCTATTTTCAAATTATCATTGACATTGTCCCAGATAAGGCCTAAAACTTTCAACGGTATCAAAGAGTCTTCTGATGTCTCACGACAGTCAACTTCATTAAATTTCCATAGTTCATTCAACTCAGGTGAGTTTGAAATCCATCTACGTAAATTCATGCTGGCCTCCCTTAGAATGAAAATCATGCCCTTGCTTAAATGTAAGGCCTTTTCTACATTAACTGTCCCAGAAATTAAATCATCCACGTAAAGCTCTTTTAACATACTGCATGCCTCTTCGTAGGCATCTTCATACTTTTTTAAATGCATTCTTATAGTAGCTGTTAATAAATAAGGCGAACACTTGACCCCGAAAGGGACTCGATTGTGCTGGAGAACTTGCAAGTTGGGATTACGGCGATCGAGATTTGACCCTTCTTCATTTATCCACAAAAACTTTAAAAAATCCCTATCTTCCTTAGCTATGCCTACCTCTAAAACTGCGCGCTGAATGTCAGTGCAAAACGCGATTGTATGTACCCTGAATTTAATGATAATCTTCAGGAAGTCGGGATTTAAATTAGGTCCACTTTCCAAACAATCGTTAAGTGATAAATTTCCCTTACTTCAAGAAGAAGAAGCGTCAAACACTATTCTAACCTTTGTAGAATCTTTCTGCTCCCGAACTACCGCATGGTGAGGCATGTAATACCCGGTTTTCAAATTATCATTTAAATACATATCTGCTCGTTCCACTATACCATCTCTTAAATGTTCATTAATTATCTCATTATATTTTAGATACAGCTCTCTATTTTTCTGAAACTTATTATTTAAAAATAGCAAACACCGTTTCGCAGTTTCATAATTATTATTCAAACCTTCAACACCCTCTTTCCACAATAATCTAGTCTCATATCTTTTATTCTCATAAGTTGTATTTCGTTCGAATGACTTTCGTTTTCGATTTCGTTCGAAATTTCTTTATCCGATCGAGAGATGTCCTTATCCGAACTTATCCCAACTGCTTCTAATTCCCACAATTTTTTAACTCTTTCATAACCTAAGTCTTGATCTACAACGGTTATATGATTAACTCGTGCCTCCTTACAATTTGATTCTTCGTCCTTGCCTTGAATTACGAAACCGAAAGTGCTTTCTGTTGCTACTAATTTTTTACAAATCCTCACGTTTCGTTCTCCTAAAATTTCCCAAATATAATCCGAACCTATTAATACTTGAATTTCATTACTCGTACCAATATCTGCTAATTCTATTCCCTTCTCAAACGCCATCCTTCGTATCCACCGAGAGAGAATTTTTACTTGCCCCAGTGTTATAGAATCAATAACTATTGCGTTAATTTTTATCCTTTTATTGGGATTATTTACATTTTTCAATGCTATTTCTACGACATCATACAAGCGCTCTTGTGCGTCTTTACATCCAAATGTAAAAATAATAAGCGCTTCCTTGTTAATAATTTTCAACCCCAGTGAATCAACCACTTCTCGTAAGATGAATGACTTTGTTGACCCTGAATCTAGCATACAACGTAATACCTTTTCGGTCCCCCCTTGACGCCTCACTGTCGCCGAAAACGTCTGTAAAAGAACGGAAGTCGGATATTTAATTTTGTTATTATTTTCATTACATAAAAGCGAAAGAGAAGCTTCAGAAATTGGCGTTTGTTTGGTCTCATTGGAAGTACCTGCTTTTAAATCTTTCGATGCTGCGTCGCATATTAATGAATTGTGTAAACCCTGGACATTGCACAGTCTGCATGTTTCGTCTTTAAGAGCACAGAGACGCCTCGGATGCCCTTTTGAAAAGCAAATAAAGCATAAACCTCGATCCATTAATGCCTTTCTGCGAGCCTTTAAATCAAGTGGGCAATCATGATTCATGTGACAAGCAGATAAACAAAAAATACAGACATTTTGATACTCTTTCTTAGGGAGGGTAGAGGATTTTAGGTTTTGATTATAATGTGATTTTTGCCAGTATTTACCGGAAGTTTCGCCTTGACTAGTTAATACTGAAGCGCCTTGCTTATTCGTATAGTTATTATTTCTTTTAGAATGTATGTAAGATTTATTTTGATAACCTTGATGGGAACTTTTGTTTTGTACGGGTGGCTCATTTACACCAAAATTCTTAGTACGCGCTAACATCATTGATGTTTCCCTACATTCCACTTCGTTTTTCAAGAACGTTAATAGTTCATTAACATCGAAATTTTGTTTATCACTTCTTTTCCTAGTGAATTCTAAAGTTAAATTCTCGGGTATTAACTTTAACAAAATAGGCGATAATAAATGTCCGTAAGAACCACTAGTAACATGTAAAGAATTTAAATTTCTTATTTGTATTTCTATATCGTCATAAAGCTTCCTCAAGGCAACCGTATTTCCGGAACATTTTACAGGTTCTAAACACAACAATTTATTCATATGCGCATTAATTAGCAAGTCGTCTCTGCCGAAACGGGTTTTTAGTATATCAACAGCCACTGTATAGTTTTCACTAGTGAATGATAATCCACTAATAGCATTTAAAGCCAAACCCCCCAACAGCGATTTTAAATAACAAAACTTGTCAACTGAACTAAGACTTTTGTGGAAATTATTTTGATTAATTGATAGATGGCGCTAGCATTTCGTGTGAAACGTGACATGCCTTTTTTGAATTTCGACAGACTCTCCACCAGGAGCTCTACGTATAGGTAGATAAGATAGATTCGTGCGTAGCTTCGCACATTAGTCGAATAGGAACAATGAAGTTCCTATTAAAATATTTGATATTTCGATTGGCATGAGTTTTTCAATCTTTTATAATCAGTGCAAATTAGTAAGCGATTACTTGTAAATAATGTACATATTAAACTACGTTTTTAAAATTACTCAACCTTTGATTTCTATGACTCTTTGAATTTTTGAAACAACTTTCGTTTTGGTGAATGGAATTACAAAACTGATTCCAGAATTCAAGCCAAGAACAAGGATCACCGTAATATTTTGTAATCGTTAGTTTCGGCAATTTCAAAGTATTCACATCAGAAGTTTTCAACCTTGCAGATACATTTTCCTCTCTAAAATTTCTAGATTTAAGCTTACACGCGTTTTTTCTTAGTTTTTCCTGAATTTTACATTTAAAACAGTAATAGAAGAAAATTTAGATCAATTAATTATGAAATCGAAATCTCTTGACTGATTTAGATGCTCAAATACAGCACGATTTGAAAGTGGAAACGGTTGAATTCGAAACTGAAATAACATCTTGTATCGAATACGAAGAGAAAATCCAATTATGTCAGTTTAGAGCGAATAAAAAATTGAAAGAATTAACTAAAGTGACAAATTCGGATAATGAAGATAGCATTTTTAACGAAACCGCCAAAGATTCTCAAAACGAAAGCAATAAATTTACCCGGCTGCCAAAATTAACTATCTCTAAATTCTACGGAGATTATACCCAGTGGGCAAGTTTTTGGAACTCTTTCAAAGTAGCAATCCACGATAATGAATCTTTAACAAAAATCGAAAAATTTAATTACTTAAAATCGTACTTATGCGGCAACGCTGCACACACGATAGAAGGTTTCTGTATTTTGGAACCAAATTACGATTAAGCTGTTGAAATACTTAAAACCAGGTCTGGCAGGAAAGATATCATTATAAACTCACACATGCAAAAACTCCTGAATCTTACCCCAGTAAC
>KK116789.1:0-16850 GCA_000611955.2 Stegodyphus mimosarum
TAAAATTGCATTCACAAGGAATTCATGCAGTAGCTTACATTTGTTTTTAAATATTTATATTTAAAAAATTTGTTTGCAAAGTAACCCTACAAAACGTTAAAGAAATAAATGATTTGTTTTTTTACTCATATGATGGTTGCTTATCTCTTTCAAAGCTTGCTTGTTGTTATAAATAAAAAAATATTTCTCAAAATTTACTCATTTATTCAAAATACAGTAATACCAAGAGGAACACCCAGCAGACTACACATTTTGCCCCTTAAATAGAGGTGCCCCATCACTGGTGTCTTCAGTGTACAGGTATTCATCAATTTTTTAATATTCTTGTGGTTGAGCACTGCCACTGATTTTGACAAATTCAAAACAATTCATTTTGATTGATAGTATTTTTACTCAGGGCACTTGGAAGTGGATTTTCAAAGCCTGCACCTGCTTTCTTAAAACAGTGCTGAGCACAATTTTGTGATGCAGATTTTTAAAAGACTTTGTTATCTACTGAATGGCATTGACACATATCGCGAGCTGTTGCCATTTTCTGCAAGCAGGTTGAGGAAAAACATGCCACAAAAACAGTTTTTTGTAATGAGAACTTTGAAGTTTCTTATTGTACATATTAATTATATAATGTTGCATTAGGTGGGGAAACACTAATTTCACCAATTTGAAATGTCTGGCTAATTATTAAGAAATAGCGGAATCTTCCTACTTTTTCTCAACATCGATGCATTAAGTGCATCAGTCTGACATTATGCTTTGCTTCACCCGTGACTTTATTATGATGCCAATGGACAGTTAAATTTTTGGACTGGTGTGTTTGAAGCGTGTCAGTTTTTTTTTTTTTTTTTTGCCTTTCCAGTTGACAATCAGTTGCTCAAACTCTCTTAAATAACACAATGAAATGCTTTTGGAGCTTTTACAACCAGAGCACTTTCTTTCTTTGAAGTATAGAGTTTTATTAGGTAAAGTTTGATAAAATAATCCAATTTCATATGTATTATAGATGTTTTTAGTCTTACGTCCTTCAAATTTTATTTAGTTTTTTTGTCTAGTTTGTTACATGTTGCATATCTGCTCATTTTTCTTCACCACAAATAGTCTTAAAACTAATGTTATGTCTTTTCAATTTCTGCTACATGAATAACATCAACTTTTTGTTTAGTCTTCCCCTCTTTGAAGCCAGGCTAGATGAGTTGCACAAAAACAATTCTCAAGTGCAGAATTACATTTCTTTTGCTCCCCAGTTTAAGCAAGAACTAAGACTGATGAAAATTTTCATTCTATCTTCATTGTAAGATCTTTGTACCATGGCATGTAGTCTAGTCCAGTCATCTCACTACCTTCTGGCTGAACCACAACTTGCTTTTTTCCTACTGAAAAGTAGTTTTTAAAACAGAGTGATAATTTTTTTTTTTTTATTTTAATGTTTCTTTGTCATAAAACTCTTTCACTTAGCAAAATTTGCCTTTGAAACCTCAAAAGATTATTAACAAAGAGTACTTCTATGTTATTTATTTCTTTGCCTCTATTTTTGAAAAATTTTCAGCGTCTTTTAATAAGAGGTATATACATGAAGGTCCCTTTTCAAAGGGACTGTGACCAACAGTCCCTTGAGACACTTACTGCCAGTCATGTGGCAATATAATGATAGCTAATATAAAACATGATTATGTATATCATACTGATTACTAAGTGTGTGTCATACTGATTATACTTTATTTAGTCCTTTCTTGACAGAATTTTGACCACGTGCTAGTGTACGATAGGCACTAGGGGTAAAATTATCTCGTAAATGCTACATTAGGCACTAGCACGTGATTTTAAAAATGAAACAAAATAATGAAAATAAGGGATAAAATGCAAAAATTATTTTTATATGATACTTTAATCAGTGACAAATATTTAATATAAATGAATTAATGTAAGTTTGTTACAATGATATTATTTCTGTAAACAATATTTTTAAACATTTTACTTGTGGGTCATCTTCGCGCAATCTAAGCAATAACTGGGAGATCCATCGCAAGCATTGCATATATAAATGGTTTCCTTATGTTTTCCTTGGAATAACAACTTTTGCATTGCTTTTGCTCTAGCCTTCCACCTTTCTTTTCTTCCTGTGGAGCACATGTTCTATTTCAGCTGAATGCGCAGAAACACGAAGGACAAGTTGTGGTTTCAGTAATGCTTATCACCGATAAACAAAAGTCAGAAAGTGATGTTTTCAAGATAATATTTGTTACAGAGACAGAGAAAGTGAGAATTTGAAATCATTAATTGGAAAATATGGGCAAATATTTTGGGCCATCTGGTGGGTTTAACTCCTCCCCACATGGCTAATAGTGAAGCATCTGATCTTGCTTATCAATCCCTGTCATAAATTTGTTATATTGAATGACAGGAAATGGTTTTGATTTCTTTTCACCTCTTGTTTGTTATTTCTATAGTATCATTTTTATATTCATTAGAACTATAAATTACATCTCTTTTTTCATTTTCTGATCATAACACTGTTAGCATACTTTGCTACCATTGCCCCTTTCTTCAGTTTTTTTCTCGGCAATCTTTTTTGAAAATGTGTACCTCTTCCTTCTGATTGGGCCCGTGTACAATTAGTTTTCATATGAAGATTACATTTTGCAAGTTAATAACTATTATAGTAATTGTTTTATACTATACTCAACACCTAGCATTCCTTCCAGTGAATTAAACACTACTTTTTCTGCATGTCCTTTCACTTCAGAACTCTTCATCATGCTGGTATAAAACTATAAATTAGGTTTCAAGGTCATATATAACTTGATACCATATTTTTGGTGTTTGTTTGGAATATACTGTTTAAAAATGAGCCATCCATGCCATAATATCATCAATTTATCTAAAGTGTTCTCAAGGTAGTCTATTTCAGCCAACTGTGTTTTGAGCAAAGTCACCATACTTCTGATCTTGTATAATCAACCCTTTGGGGCTTCTGCATTTTGCTCTGGAATTGTTATAAACTGCAATGCCCTCAGCAGTAAAAGAAAACGATTCCTGCTAATCTTATATGAGAATACACTCAAGCCGAAAGGTGTATCTGTTTTCCAGTAATTTTGAATACGGTTTATTCTTATAGTTCCTGTATGTAAAATTAATTCCACAAATATGAACATTTTATCTTTTGTGGATTTCTCCCAAGCATTAATTCTAGAATGTTTCTTTGTGTTACAGTAACTTGCTTTACTAGCATAGACATTTGTTTGAACAATTGCTTCATCCAAAATATTTTTGTTAAGTAAATGGCAAAATAATCATTTCTGTTTCCACCCTAAACAGTTTGTAGCAAACACTCTGATTTTGTGAAAAGATATTGTTCCATTGTTGGGGGAAGGATTTTCCCAGATTGTATTTCCTACAACAAGCTGAAGAATCAAGCTGATGACATGTCGCCTGTTGCAACTCTTCATCTTCCTCTTCAGAATCCAAAATATCATGGTTATCTTGGAGAGAAGTGTAATCTTCATCACTGTCATAGCTAACATCCCTCAGGTACTCATACAAAAGTTCAGCCAACAAATTTGCTATTTCATCAGAACTGAACTCTGATTAAAGATTCTTTTCTCTTCCTAACTACTAAACCTATAAATTTGAAACCAAACGTTTTTACAATTAGCTTCTAACTGTTAATCCACTAAATGTTTAGGTGCAGCTGGTTCTGAGCAAATGTATGACTGGTTATTGAGACATCACTCAACACCCCATGCTGCTGAATGATTTGCTTTTTACCATTGATGTTACATCCCATGCTGGCAGGAGATCAACAATGAAAGTGTTAAATAGAGATATATACCCTATGGGAGGTATAATGTAATTGCAATCATTTTCTGGGCACTGGAGGATGCATTTTCATTTGAGAAAAACGTACAGATAAAAGACTAATTAATAACAGGCATGACTTTCATGATGAATTTTCTTAGGCATGACTTTCAATTTTCATACCCATTCCCATTCAAAATTACTTTTTAAGAATTATATTGTTTCCTTGTTCTGTTTTACAGCTCATTTTGCATATTGGGTAAGGTTTAAGTATGTAGAATATGGAGGAACTTTGGTTACTTTGTATAGATTTATTATATATGAATTCGTAGAAATGTTTGTTTTGGATTTTTATCCTGAAGGAATTTCTATTCCAGTTTTTGTGCAGATGTTTTCAGGTCTTTGTTCAGGAACTTTTCATATTTTCGTATTGATTAATCCATAGTGTGTCTTATGAAATATTTTGAATTTAAAGGCAGCAACAGATACAAAAACTATTATGTGTCCTGCTTTTCAGTAACAAGAGGCAACAGACTTCTCTGATGCAATTATCTGTTGGGCTTTTGCTGCGTATGTTGGACCTAAATGTATTAAATATTGAAAAATTTGGGAATATTGCATAATGCAATTTTTGTTAATATTTGTTTGAATTTGTTTTGCTACTGCCTGATACAGATTCTGATTCAGTACAAAGTCTGACTCAGCCATTCTCGATTCTCGCCTCTGGACTTCAGCCATTCTTGATTTGGGATTCTCCCGGATAGTAGATCATCAGTTTGTATATAGTAAGATGGCATGTAGAAATTATAAAATTAAAGTAATAAAATATTCATTTATGATAATGAAGCTTCATGACCTAAAGGGAATCAAAATTTGCAGACACACACACACACGCAAATAAACAAACATTCCTTTCAATGTAGGCTGTTTAAATGGCCGCGAATACTTTCTTTTTCATTCTATAGATAGACATAATTTTTTGTTCAGTTACATTGTTCAAGGTCCTGCAATTGCTGTTTCAAGAATTCCCACTAAATTGTCAGTTGAAATTTTTTCATTTTCGATGAATTCTCTGTCAATTTCTTCACTGTCGGTAGCGATATTTTTTTAATTTGGAGCTGTATTACAGATTTTGTCATCCATTAGTTGATTGACGATTTGGATACTGTCATTGTAATGAAAAACTTCTGTTAAGTTCATTTATTATTTCTACCTAATTGGAAAATTTGTTTTTTGTTTGTGATATATGAATACTTTCAAATTCATGATTGTTATCATAAAGCATCCACTTTACATTATTGGTAATGTATCACGAGATTTGTAATTAAAGACGTATTGTTCTGTTAAATTTTGTCCTGTTTCTAATGCACCCTGACGAAGTTAAGCTGGAATTATATTTAGTTAGTTATTATACTTACATCTGTTTTCTGCACAGGGTTTTTAGTAGTCCCAAACAAATAAATTTCCATGTATACTCAAGAATTATCCAGGGCAGGCATTAGATATTTTGCAACCTGGTTCAGTGTCTGTGGGTCCTAAATTCTGCCTAGAGAATCAGATTATTGACCATATTGAATTATGCCAATAAATGATTGTTTCTGCAATACGGAGGCATTTTTATTCAGTGCTGAAGTAAAATTAAAAATTGGGACATTCCTCTCCAAACGAAAAGCTGCTGCTGATTTGGTGGTCTAGATTTCACACTTTGGATGTTTATTAGAATCTTTAGCCGTTAGAAATTAATTTTTGAATTCAAAAGTTAGACTATTATTGCAGGTTTGCTTTTGTAAAGAATTAGTTTAATGTTATGCAGTTTATAATGGCTTTGTGATGAAATGATCTCTACCATCTTTCTTTCAGTTTCTCTATTTTTACATATATACACATTTTTAGTTTTGCTGTTTTATACATATACATTTGCACATTACCTAATTTCAACTAGAATTGTTTTTAGGATAAGGGAGGTATTTATTTCAAATTCCTGAATCTGCATAAAAATTCAGCAAGAATTCATTCAGAAATGTTGATGCTAGTGACTATGATCCATCTTTGGCTGAAAAGGAATATAATTTGTGAGACATTTACTTTAGAGCAATAAATTGTAATGATAGCAGTATTGTAGTAATTTTGTTTTAGTACTGTATCCTGTATGTAAATTGATCCAACAGTATCATAAGCAGGATGAAGTTAACTATTGGGAAACAAAGGATAATTTTTAAAAAGTAATGCCATGAATTTCTTTTTGCAGTTGAGCTCTCGCTGCATTGTGACAGCATTGCTCAAATCTGAAATTAATATATTCTTTATTGAACACGTTATGAAAATATAAAATTTATTTTTGAATTCACCCATTTTCTTGTCTTCTTGGGCATAGTGGTTATGAAATCTGACTTGCTTTTCTCGTATATTTAAAACAAAAAAATTGGAGCTTTATACACTTTTGCATATTTCATAATAACACTTTTATACTATGCTTCTGCCATTCTGATGAAAGAGCTTTATATTCTGATAGATAATACCATTTATCTAGGTATTCTTCTGTCATCATCAGTACTGTGTGTGAGAAACTTTCAAGCCAATGGCATTTCAGTTTAGTTCTCTTGCTCCTTCCCTTTTTAACTTGCCTAGTTTATAAATGTTGTACGAGGTGTTATTTATCTTGGTAAATTTTTGTCTTTTTAATCATCTAGTCTAGTTATTTTCTGGCTAGATCTCTATAAACAGTTCTGCAACTGAAGTACACAGAAGAGCATAGACCAAATTTGGCAGTTTCATAATTTAATAGCAAATTTATTCTGAAGTCCTTATATTTTGTTTCGTAGGACTATGAGATATTCTCTCTTTTGGTAACAGGTTCATTTTCTTGACTGATATATATATATATATATATATATTGGGGGGGCGATATATTTTCAAAATCATGAAAATAGAAGCCTTAATTTTTTTTCTTTAAATTGGAGTTTTCTTTCCTGCAGCTGTTCTTTCATGACCAGCATTAGAGCTGAAAGATATGTAGTAAATTTGAATTGTTTTTTTATGAAAGAAAAAAAAAATTATCTATGTTTCAGTGGTACGTGGCAGTGGATTGCAAATAAAGTTGAATATTATGATGTGATGGATTATTATATTTAGGATGAGATGTGTTAGAAAAGGAACGAAAGAACTGAGTAGTAGTTTCTCTGGAAAGTTTCATAAGAGCAGAATGAATGGGCCTCATGTGAGAAGGCCCATGATTAGATGTACATTGTTAGGAAAGAGTAAGGTAGGTGTAATTCAGATTTTAAAGCTCACGAATACATAGGTATGAAAGGCCATCCATGCTTTTTTTCTTTCTTCTTTCTCCCCCCCCCATGTTGATATCTCGGAGAATTTTGTTACAGGTTGGATGACTTTATTCAAAGAGGTGTGTGTATGAAAATAGTATGATCTCAGATGTTGTAGTGTAATTTTCAAGATGATGAAAGCAAGTCTGTAAAGCGAAAATTTAACTGTTATGAAAAGTGTTTGTAGAACATGGGTATCTGTAGGCAATTAAATGGAGTTTGACATTTAAAACACTTTTTTTTTAATTTTTTTTATTTAAAGGTTGTGTTGATGAATGAAGAAAACTCTTTTTGAAATTATTTAGAAAAACATGAGGCAATGTCCTGTAGATGTCTCAGATTCTTATAAGGCATAAGGCCTTGTTCTTAGGGCTCTCACAAAATCGACAGAGGGTTTGTGGATCTTCGTTAAAAGCTCTCTCCATGAAACTGGCCGTTTGTAATTTAATTCCTGAAATTGAAATTTTGGTGATATGTAACATGGTTTAGCAGAGAAATGAATATGATGGAAAATAATATGATTGAGGTTGCGGTGTGATTGATGAAATTCTTGAAAGCTAGCTTGAAAAGTAGGAATTTTTTAGTGATGAAAGTATGAATAGAGCTTGGATATTTGAAGGAATTGAAAGAGTGACTTTTGTTTCTTCTTGAAGTTTTGAAGAGAAACATAAGGCAGGTTTCTATAATTGTCTGATGCTGCTGGAGGGCATGTAATTGTCTTCACATTCAATCACAGAGTGGTAATTAAGGGCTCTTATTACTAGGACTCATCATACCAATTCAATTGAACATTTGTAGAGCTCTATTAAAAGATCTCTGCATAGAACTGGCCTTGTGTGATTTGATTTCTTTTGAGACCAAAATGTTTGAGAAATATGTTGCAGATTTGAGAAATTTTAGCAGAGACATGTAAACAGAAATGTGTGTCAGTGAAAATATGCTATTAGCAGATGGTGTGATTATTGAAATTGGTGAAAACAAGCTCGAAAAGCAGAAATTTCAGCGTGATAAAGAGTGAATGGAGCCTGGGTATTTGGAGACAATGAAAGAGCATGTGACTTTCGTTTTCCATCTTATGTTACAAAGTTAAGAAGAAGAACATAAAGCAGGATCTATAATTGTCTGACATTGCTGGAAGGCATGTAAGTTGAGAATCTGGGGAGTTCCATTAAGAGATCTTTGCATAAAACTCATTTTGTGTGAGACCAAAATCTCTTAGAAATATGTTGCAGAGAAATATAAGTAGAAATGCGTGTGAGTGAAAATGCGTGTGGTGTGATTGTTGAAATGGATGAAAACAAGCCTGAAATGCAGAAAGTTCAGAGTGATAAAAAAATGAATGGAGCCTGGGTATTTGGAGACAATGAAAGAGCGTGTGACTTTTATTTTCCAATGTGAAGTTATGAAGAGGAGCATAAAGCAGGGTCTATAATTGTCTAACACTGCTGGACTGTTCATAATTGTCTTTGAGTCAGTCATAGTATGACATTAAGGGTCCTATTTCTATAGCTCACACAAACTCATTTGAGAATCTACGGAGTTCCATTAAAGGATCTATGCATGGCTAGACTTCATGTGATTTCATTTCTTTTGAAACTAAAATGTCTGAGAAATATATCACAGATTTGAGAAATTTCAGCAGAGAAATATAAGTAGAAATGCCTGTTAGTGAAAATATGATATTAGATGGTGTGATTTTTCAAATGGATGAAAAGCAGAAATATCAGAGTGAAAAAACAGTGAATGGAGCCTTGGTGTTTGAAGGCAATGAGAGAGCATGTGACTTTTGTTTTCTGTCTTTCTTTTGAGATGCAAGTCTCATAGAAATATGTCATGGGCAGGAAGAGTTTTCGCAGAGAAATATATGTAGAAATGTATGTATTTGAGAATAATGTGATTAGAGTTATTAGTGTGACTGTTCAAATCAGTGGAATTAAAATTGGAAAGTGGAAATTTAATCATGATAAAATAGTGAATAGAATTTATGTTTAGAGTCACTGGAAGAAGCTCTGGCATGTTTTCTCTCCTTAGAATTTGTTGGCGTAAACTGGTTGTTTGAACTAAAAGACATTTAATTAAGTAGTCTGTTATTTGTACATTTCTCTTAAATATAAATGGCATCGTCCTGTGTCCAAAAAGTTAAATGGCTTCATTTCCATTACATTTTTTAAGGAATTGTTTCTTACTTAAACAGGGTTGCCACTCTACCTGGAAAACCAGAAAAAGTCAGGGAATTCGAAAATTGGCCAAAAAATTAAGGGAAAAGTCAGGGAATTTAAATATTTTAGTCTAAATCTGGAACAAAATCATTTTAATCCTTGTATAACGGTACCATAGAAGTTACAATAGCCTCCATGTATGGTACACAACGGGATTTGGTGACATTAATGATGTCCAGTAAGCATGCCATTTTAGTGTTGATGGCAATTTTCAAAATTGTGCCAAAGCTGTAGTGTATACTAGGATTTTATCGCAAAATCTTTTGAACATTTTTTTTTTTTTTAGTGAATGCCTTATTTGTCATTTTGCAGTAAAATTAAAAAATAGTAATCAGTCATCTAGCCTAACCATTTAATGTAACTATATTCGTCAAAATATCGCTGATTATTGTAATTCAGGTTTTAATTATTTTAATGGTATTCATATCATTTAATGTTGCTTCCTCCACCTAAATTTATTTGTTATTAGTAAATAATACTTTCAAATTTCAGTGAAACTAATTCCAGAAATATGATAACATCACGAAATTCAATGCACATATTTTTTACTTATGTTTGCTGCTAAATAATTGTAAAATACCTGAATTTATTTAAAAATATCATTAAATAGATTTCTTTCTTTCGTTTAGCTGCAAAATGTCTAAAAAAAGACATTTTTTAACCCACATTGGGCAGATTCTGATATCAATCTTCAGTGGAGAAAACAACTGTTATAGTTAGAATAGTAAAGCTTTGAGGATTATATATAAGTCATATGTAATTGCCAAATTTTTGTGTTTTCAAGTGGTATCATAATTAATTTACCTCTTATCACAGCCAAAGTGCATTACGCGGATAGACTGGAATTTTCTTAAAACATACCTAGAAAACCTGGAAAAGTCAGGGAATTTCATTCTCCTGTTTGACTGGCAACCCTGTTAAAACAAGGAGGATTTGAAAGAAAGAAGCAGCATTCTGTGTGTATAAAGTTAATTCTTTTAACATTTTGTAAGGCTGCTTTGCAAACAAATTTTGTACATGTAAATATTTAAAAACAAACGTAAGCCTATTGCATGAATTCCATGTGAATGCAATTTTATGAATTGCAGCATTCTCATTGGAAGCCTTTTTTTTTTTTATTAATACTTACCATTAAGTTCATAATTTGTGACCTCTTATTTATTTTTTTTTGGAGGGGAACATGTAAAAGAAAGTCATCTGCCTCAGTTATTTAAAGAGATCTTTGAACCCGGAGCCCATAACCATGTACAGGGCAAACCTGTAGATCTTTAAAATTTAGGAGACTTGAATGAACATTACCAGCATATGGAACAGACGGAAGTATAGAAAGCCCTCATGTCTTTTGTAGGGTAAAAATGAAAAAATTCAATTTTAAAAGCCAGAATTATTGTTTGTATTAATTTTCCTCTCAATCTAGATTTTGTAGTAACTTCCACTAATTTTTCCGCATAATAATCTTGCATATGGTGCAGATTCCAGTTTATTCCTGTTGGAGAGTGCAAAAACCTTTTCTGCGGGCCCCTTCTGATCCAAGTATTTCCAACTTCGATGTGAAGCACGCATGAGCACCTATGGTGCTTACTGTAACAGCAGTAAAACTGGGCTGAGTTTTACAAATTTACAGCCAACTGTGATAATTTCTTACCCTTTGTTCACGTTTAATTTTACAGATATGCGTTTTATTCATTTCTCGTATGATTTTGCAAAATGTCTGCTACCATTATAGGCTTTGTTTTCTATTTTATTTATTTACATTACATTTTCTGTGAAATTATTGGGATGCTAGAGCTATCAGGTTTCATATTATAATTAAGACCTGATATGGGTAACTGTCCTTGCAGTTCTTTTCGTTGAGCTGAGGACTGGAAACATATATTACAATAAAATAACACAGCCAACCAAATATAAAAGTTCAGCATCACACTACATTTTAATTCTTTCTTTATTTGTCAAAAGCAAATGTGATATTTAACAAAGTCAGCTGTTGATTTAAAAGGAAAGTGAATTATATGAGTTTTCCTTAAGCGAAATTTTAAAAACTGAAAACATAGCTGTAAAAATTAACTGCCAAATTTTATAAGTTTGTCTGTATTTTGCTATATTAAATCTTGCCATTATTACTGAGATTTTCCGATTACATTTTTCTCAGTTTTGTACTGAAATCAGGGAAAATTATATCTCTCACAAATAAAGAATTTGAAAATAAAGAAGAGTGGAATTTAAGAAGGAAAGGAGCATTCTAAAATACAATTTTGAAAAATAAAAAAATAATAACATTAACTTCGAAATGTAGGCAAGCATGTAATAATAAAAAAGACATATAAAATTTCATTATTATCCTCAGTATTCTAGCAAGAATGACATTTTGTAGTAAGAAGGAGAGAAAAAATAACACCTGTATCACACCTGTGATTTTTTATAGTATGTACATTCAGACAACATACACATATATACCACAAAAAAGATTTCTTTTGGCAGTTGTAATGTAGAATGGTGTAGCAAAACTCAAGACGCAAAAAGAAGAAATGGGAAAAAAGCAGAAGTAAATGTATGCGGGTTCTAATCTTTCTATGCCATTATATATCATGGCCTTCATTATATGCACATGGAAATATAAATTTTAAAAATGAGGTTTAATTAGTATTTTAAAATTAAGTTTAATTAATATTGTATTTTTATTTTATAATAACAAACAGTTGAATTTGTAAAAAAGAAGGTTTTGACAATTATTTTGTGTTTTCTCTGTTTGTGTGATAAATGAAACCGAAGGGAAATATCTTTTTAAAAAAAAAATCATCCCCACCACTCTTGAGTGCCCAAGCATTTTAGGCCAATTTGTGCAGTGCGTGTACTTCACAATTTACATAACCTCTATATTTTGTACAATTATGTAGTTGTTTCCTGTAAGGAAAATAAACAAATCATTAAAAAAAGTGATGTATGTGGAATGGCAATGTTTCTTGTGACCAGGGCTGGCACTGGGTCTTTATGTTTGCTGCTTGCAACTCCAGTGCCTAAAGGATTTTGGCATTCATAAATTTTGTTATCCAGTGTGATCGCATCTGCTCCATCGGCTGTGATACTGATCCTGCTTATGAATAAATAAAGCCATTGTGCTCTGAAGGTTACGTTAACACAACAGGTTTTTCCTTAAAACGTTAATTCTGGTTCTAAATATATTATTTCAGTATTTTCTAACAATAAAAATTGTAATTTGTTTTATTTACTCATTTTATTTTTTAATTTAGTATTTTAAGTTATATATAGTAAGTCAGACTAGTTTTATGTATGTACAAATTCATGTGTTTCATACATCTTGACAATCTACAGTTACATCAGTATATATCTTGAAATTCTGTAACTAAAACATATGAAAATTTGGCTGAATATAAACACAAGACTCCTGGTTATTAATACATAAAATGCATCTGAATACTGACATATTTATTCTCTATTATTTACTGAAAAAATTGAAAGATAAATGATGTCTCCCTATGTTGCAAAGTTGGTGTCTTCTAAATTTGTATTAGAAGTTGGGCAAAATGAATTTTTTTCATTCAGTCTTTAAATATGCGACCAAACTGCATTTTTTATAATGGTAGCAGGAGGTCTATGAAATCTTTTCCTCCTTGTAAAATCTTTCTTTTAATACACTGACAAAATTTACAAAAAATAATTATCTCGTAAAACTTGTCAAATAGTGATGGAGTTAATGTGGTTAATGGAAGACTGTCTGCGTAGCTTATTTTAGTGTGAGAAAATATTAGTCTGAGAATTAATAACATATCTTTTTTGGTGTATAAAGTCTGATATATTTTTATTTCAAACTGATTATTTGATTTTTTTAAACATGAAGTAGAGCAAAAATTTATTATTCCTGACGTTATTAAATCACCTTCTCTATAGGATTGATGACTTCAGAGTATTAAACTAAAGGCAATCTTTAAGCATACTGATAAAAGTAACCCCTTTTTTATCCTTAATTAATATAAATTTTAAATATTACTAAATGTTAATCTGTATCTATGTAATTTATACATTTACACATTTTAAATTTCTGTGTGCATTCAAAAAATTATCAAAGCACACTGTTTTAATATTTGATGCTATGTTTAAATAACATAGCATCAAATTTAAACGAATTATGTTTAATATAGTGTCATAGTTTAATGTTAATTTAAATAACATTATAACAACTGAATTCATAATATATTTTTTTAAATTAAAGCCGATTTTATTAAAGTTATTTAAAATTTATAGAATGATTTTTAGTTCTAAATCATTAAAAATCTTTTCCATCACCCATGTAATTGCTAAATGAATATTTTTTGTTTAAAAAGGAAACTTCATGTTTAAAAAAATTATTTAACAGATACAAAATAGTTCCTAAAAAGCTAAATGTATTATGTAATCAAAATCGCTGAAATAACCTTGTATTTGGTGTACATTTATTAAAACAATCGATTTCGAGGGCAGCTACAGGTCCCTCCTCATCGGGAGAACGAAATTTCTGGTGTGGAAAAAATGTATTATGTATTATGTAATGTAGCTAAATGTATTATCATGCTTCAGTCTTCTGCTGAGAAGGGCAAAAAATGTTTATTTAAATATTGCTACCGTACTTAAAACTGAGTTTAAATATGTCTTTGTTAGAGAAAGCAAATTTTATAGCAAGTTATTGTACTATGATTACTGAAAATTTTGTAGCTTAGAAAAAATGCTTATATGTTTTCTCAGGAAAATTTAATCAATTCTTTTTTTTTCAAGAATTATATATGTTATCTTGTTATGAGGAGTATAAAATTATATGTTTTAATCTGCACTTTCTTATTTTTATGTGCAGTATGTACTAATTTTATAAATTATATAAATGTATCTACACTTGGCCACAAAATATTCTTAAAATAAGTTTGAGAAAACAGCTACAGCTGCATTTTGAAACAAAATCATGAGCTGCTTTTTGAAAGAAATAATCTGTTATATGACGCCATTCATTTCACTTAAAGTGAACTGAAATTTTGGAGAGAGAGAGAGAGAGAAAAAAAAAGGCCAGTTTAATTTAGTTGATGAATGATGTTAATATAGTTAAAGCATGACTGTTTTTTAAGGAAATCTGTTTTTTTATAAAGGCTAAAATATGCCAGATTTTGTTTAAAATAATTAGCAAAATTACTGTATTATGAAGATGCATAAATATAATTTTTGAATTAAATTTTAACATGCATTTATCATATATTTATATAAAGAAGAATTATGTCCATCTTTATTTTTTGTGTCTCTTGTTCAACTGAACATATTTTATCATCAATGCTAACTTTCTGTAAAAGTCCTATTTTATTAGAAATGAGTAATTTTTTAAATTGTTTTTCTGTTTATGTAGTACTGAGCAAACTCTACATTTGCATGCAAAATATTTTGTTTTATATTATTTTATACGTTTTCCTAATTTTTACTCAGATTATAAGTTTTCCTAATTATTACTTAGTATTTATATTTTTGAAGAAATTTTAGCAATTCTTGGCTATGCTATGTTGAACCATTATATATACATATATATTTCTGGCATACAAGTTTCATGTATGTTAGTTTATATTTCTGTGTATTTACTTGACTCATGAACTTACTTGGAAATTCTCCAACGGTGTGTGTGTGGGGGAGGGGACTGAATATAAGCACCTGACTGATTTCCACAGACTTTTTCGTCTTCTGAGTATGAAGGTACATTTGCCCGCTTTTAAAGAATATCTTTCCTAAACAGATAAAAAAAGAACTTCGGGATGAGCTTCTAAACCACAGCGAAGTCTCTTCTCCTGTCTTCACTATTCATTCAGACAAGAATATTCGTAATTTACTGGATCAGTCTACAGTGAAGACTGACTTTATAAGCGATGATGATTCTGTCTCATCTCCAGATGAAGATTTGCTCCAGAGATCTCCAGAGGAGATTGTTATCAGCTATTTAACTTTGACATCAGCTGTTTAACATTGAACATTTCTATGGAGAACTTCAATTTTCTGGAGGAGATAGATTTATCGGATACAGCAACGGAATCGACTTCTCACTTCAAATCCCGTGGGAAAAACGGCATCTGCCGCTCATAATGAGCCTGCGATGTGAAATCATGGGGAAAGAGATTAAATCTGTTTTCACCAAAAATAATATGAAGGATTACATTGGAACCCTGAGAAGTGATGGTAGTTGCTTCCAGTTCCACGACTGGCACGGCAGAGAAACGGCTGTCGGTGCCTTGCTTAAAACTGAGACTCTGATTTGAACTTCATGATGATGATGATATGCGCTTTTGAACTTTCCACGTCACTGTACAGATGGCACCAGTTAGGATGTTTAAGATGTCATTTCTATTAGTTACTGTTGCCTTGTCTCTTCGGTCACCTTTGCTCAGTCAGTTGTTTCGCATTAGGCTCGAGTTAGTTCTCGAGTAGACAGTCAAGAAGTGCCTATCTCTATTAATCTTCTTCATCTCCCTCCCCTGAGAGGAAGCAAATCAGGAAACCTTTTACTCTCAGGATCCGTAAGGAAAACTATGAATGTGTGGGAAGTATTACCCCTGCAATAGAAACCCAGAATAATACCATAGTGTCATGTTACTGACTTGCGTAAGTTTGTGAGCTCACTCTGTGCATGTGTACCTTCTGTGATACAACATGATGCCAAGCAGTCATGAAATTGTAATTCTAAACTGATGACTTCGTTTTATTGTAGCAGTTACATTCTGGTATACTATTTGAAAGGCAAGGACACTTGTTTGTCATTTAACTTCAGAATTGAGCTATTTATATGTTGATATTCTAGTGGTGTCTGTGTTTTTGAAATTTTTGTTGTTCCTGCTCACAGAAATATGTAAAATGTAGTTCTAACGTTACTTAAGCAGGAGAAATTGTGTCTATTTTGAGCTTGAGTCTTTATTCAATACTCATTGATGCATATATGCCAGTGAGTTTTTGCATTCTGTTAAATAACTTATTCCTGTGATAAATTTAGCACTCCTCAACGTTCTATGGTATGTAACTGTATAAGGTTTTTAAATCTTGGAAACGTTCTGTAAAGAATTTAAAAAGAAAAGCATTGTCGTGTGCCTAGAAATATATGAATACATTTTATAATAATTCAATCATGTAAAATATTTTATGTTTGCAACAAATACATCGCTCCCCAATGTTCTGTACTTTTTAACCATGTAAGGTTCCTAAATACTGGAAAATTCATTTAAAGGAATTAAGAAACGAAAAGATATATTATGTGAATATATGAATATGTTTTTTAACACAAATAATTTTGTGTATTTTAATAAATAAATTTAAAAAAAATGTTTTATTTTAATAAATTAATAATTAAAATTCTTTATAATATGTATATTTTATTTTGATTAATTATTAATTTAAATTTTAATAATTTATACTCATATTTAAAGAATAACTTTCCAGTTAAAAAAATATTTACATTAAATTTAAACTTGTTAGTGTGTTCTTTTTTTAAGGTTAATATTATTAAAAA
>KK116789.1:26559-70150 GCA_000611955.2 Stegodyphus mimosarum
TTCTGGTAAAAAGACTCTGAATCCTTTTGAATTGCATCTATGTCGATGTCTTAACACATTTAGAACTTCTGGTGTCATTTTAATGGAACCACATACTGAATATATTTAAGAGAGTGAAAGCTAATTATCTCAGAAAATAATAATTTGCCAGTTTTCAGTGTCTCAAATTTCATTTAGAAAAACATACATACAAATAAAAGAGCATTTTAATGCTAGATTCTGATAAAAAAGATCCTCTGAATGCAGACTTTTCAGTCCTTATGACATTCCATGTGATGACTTGTGCATAGTCATTATTGAGACAACTGGTATGGATGGCATGTGAAATATTAATATTGTTCTGCTAGAAAGTGAACCATTTCTCTGTAAGAATGAGGAGTAATTAATACTCCTGGCCATATATGGCTTTCACATATTTTGGTATTTGGTGTACTTAAAACACGTCATAGTGTTTTGGGCTTCCTCTCATTTAAAGAATTGATCATAACTTCCATTTTTTTTATCTGCATTGTTGGAAGAAACATTTATTCTGTATGTGCTTTTTATCTATATAATTCTATATTCAGTCTATTTAGAAATTTTATCAGTTTTAAATATTATAGCATGAAAAATAAAAATGCAGTGCAACTCACAACAAAACTTCATGGAACTCCCTTTCCATGCATTGATTTATTTTTGAGCCTCCATTTAAGTCAGTAGTTTGTACTGGCAAATGTCGAAGCAATTTTATACGGCCGACAAAAACATATTGGTGATGTATTTGTTGCAAAGATTTCAACACTTTAGTTACTTGGAGGCCAAGTTCATATTACTTTATGTTAAAACCTTGCATGAATGAAGCACTAAAAAGCAGATTAATTTGCAAGGCTGATGGCTAATTAATTTAAAATGTGATACAAATCTTATTCAAGGATTTGAAGATGAAGATTTTATTAAATTTTATTCATGTTTGTCATAAGTAAACATGCTCAGTTAAGAATTACTTTGTTTATTTTTGTATTCATATATGAAT
The DNA here is from genome assembly GCA_000611955.2 of Stegodyphus mimosarum. Taxonomy (NCBI): domain Eukaryota; kingdom Metazoa; phylum Arthropoda; class Arachnida; order Araneae; family Eresidae; genus Stegodyphus; species Stegodyphus mimosarum. The sequence continues at coordinate 27,572 of KK116789.1, forward strand.
GGATTTCGTTTTCACACAATTCTATAAATAACCCCATTCTCCACTGAATAACCCAACCACAAAATAACCCAATTCTCCACTGAAATCTTCAACCCATGATGAAGAGGAATTTTTAGTAACTTCTGCCCATGACTACAACTTTTATCAGAATCGAAACATCATCAAGTGTTAAGCTGTAGTAAGAAGTTATATAACGTTTAATTATTTACATAATAACATATCATATTGTTTTGGGCCTTTTCTCATTTAAAGAGTCAATCATAACTTCATTTTTTTTTTAATTGGAAAAAACATTTATTGTGTATCTGTGTTTGCTGCAGGCCAGTCTATTGTCAAGTTTATCAGTCTTAAATTGTGTAAGAGGGAGAATTAAAAATATGTTGCAACTGAAGCAAAAGTTTATGGAATTTTCGTCTTTTCCCTCCATGCATTGATTATTCCTGCTCCAGTGCTTAAATTAGTAGTTTCCACCTGGCAGACCTAGAAGCAGTTTATCCGGCCTGCAAAAACATTTCGATTATGTACTTGTCGCAGAGATTCCAAATTTTAGTAAACTGATGTCCAACTTTACGGTATTTACATTTGCATTAAAATCAAACAGGAATAATGCAAAAAGAATGAATTCATTTACAATGCTAATGGAGCTAATTAACTTACATTGTGATAAAAAATATAGCTCCATTATGAATTTTTGCACCAAGGTTTATGGCTTTGTTTGGGATTATATTAATATGTGAACAGATTTTTTCCACAGTTGAAAATCAATAAGTAAAGAACCTGATTCTGCAGTGAGTCTTCAGTCCATGATGAAGAAGAATTTCTGTTAATTTCTGCCAAAGTCTACAAGCTTCTTGAGAATTCTTCTTCTTCTTTATTTTTAATTATTTACATAGAAACCTAAGTATTTTTATGCATGCATCATAGGAATTTTTAATAAAGAACAAGAAAGAGACTAGGTTATTTTTATTTATTCTCAAGTTTGGTTCTACCTGGTAAATTTTCTGTGAAAAATAAAAAAACAAAGTGTGTAATTTTCCTGTCTTTGTTTTAAATTAAAGTAAATTATTTAATGGTTAAGCAAGCATGTTAGAATTATTTGGAAGAAATATCAATCTAATATTTTAATATTTTGCTATGAATATATTTGAATTACAAAGTGCAACTTTGTTGGTTGCATTTTGTAATTGTCTTATAGCTGTCAACTTAAGATATCAGGTAGAAAATAAATGTGAATTTTTTTTCTTTTGCAATATTATTGTTATTATTATTTATGTGTGTTTTGATAAATAATTATTAAGCAAAAATTTTAATTTATTTTATCTTGAAGTAGTATTATTTCAAAGTATTTTGTTTGTTTGTTTGTTTATTTATTTATTTATATTTTTATTTTTAATATTTGAAGCTAAAAATTTTAAAGTGGTTTCGCAAAAGTGTTGCTGGCACTGGACGAACGTTATCCAAATCAAGCGGTGCCAACAATGCTTTTAAATGCAATTAAAAGAAAATGAATAATCAATGCACATACTAATGATAAACTTTGTTACGTAACGTTTGCTGATGTACGTTAGAATTGATTTACGCAATACTACATTAATACAATACATTGCCACAATTTATTTCAACTACAGTTTATTATGAAAACTTAATGGGAATAATTTAATTTTTATCAACAAAGGTTAAAGTTTAAAACCCGGGAGATCGGTGATACTGGCAAACTGGGTGAAGAAATAAAAGTAAATAATGCAAATATATAAAACAATCCCTCACCTTGAGCTGAAACTCTTGACGTTCCATTTTTTTCACAGTTTAAAAGTTAAAGTATGAAAAAAATCACAAAAATATGATATAAAAATGTTAATGATTGTAACTTTCTTATTTAAAGAAGAAAGTTAGAATGATTAGTTATATATAACGGTATGAAAATTATATACAATAGATACAAAAGTTAAAATGTTAAAAATAGAATATTCAATTAAAAAGGTATGAAGAAAGTATTACAAAGTATATAAAAAAGTATTATCAGTTATATAATATGTACAGTTAAGTGCAATTAAGATTATGTGATGTTAAAGTAAAATATAGTATATGGAATAATATAAAAATATAGTATAAAAATCAGAAAGAAATCGCTAGTGACCCTTGTCAACCACAGGTTTAAAACCTAGAATGAGGTGTAAAACATTGCGAACTTCCGCTTCATTCCTTAAAAACAATAGTTGTTTCAATTTCTCAGAGTGAGAATTTTTTGCTGTAGTTGTTGATGCATGATTTCTAAGGCAAACTCGGTAAATTTTCCTCAGAAATGTATGATTCAACGAGTGGAAACAGCATTGCAGCCCATTTGTAGCTTGTCATTTCTGTTGATTTTAGCGAACGTAAATACGACTCTAAATTGTCATACTGTTCTAATGTACTGCATTTTCCTTTTTGATCAGTATCATTTTGAATAATCAGTCCTAATAATTCCTGAATATAGAATTCCACTAGCAGTTTTTTCTGCCGAACCTATTTCTTAAGCTTTCCATAACGTCTTCATAATTGTTGGCATTTGCAGGGAAGCTGTTCAAAATATCATTTGGTCTCCTACCAAGTACGATCGCTTAAATGAGATAATGCATCTTCTCATTTTGAATTTTTTTTTTTTTTAATCTTCATGTATTAGGCAAAATTGTCACCTAAAACGGGAACTAAGTTTTACTTTCACCGCCGAATTGTTGTAACTGTCTATTGGATAATTTCAGTTCCGGTTATTCATATTTGGTGGCACACTGCCAATGAATTGCTTTATTTGGCCAATGGATTGCTTTATTTGAAAAATAATTTCATTTCTACTTGCATTAAATCTATTTTTTTGGGGGGGGTATTCTTCAACTTATACCCAATCAATTTTAAACTGATAGTTGGAAGAAAATTCTGAATTTAATATTTGAGTACCCAAATGTACTAAGTTCAGCAGATAAACATTCTAAAGTAACAAGTTTCATTTTCACAGATTTTTCATCCTTTTCTGATTCTCCTGCAAAGCTGCATTAATTGTTTTTGTAAAAGACGATCTGCCAGGTTTTGATTTCTCAATTAGCGATTTCATTTCAATAAAATCAAATCAAATTAAATTCAATAAAACCATTAAAATTACCTTGATTTCATTTACCGATCACGTCCATCGTTAGCAATTGCTCGAGATTTGCAAGAACTCATCGTTCATCTTTATCCTAAATAAACTTAAAATAATTTCACATTTAATGTTCCAAATGTTGTATGTTCAAAATCCGTAGAACACCAACAAACTACAAGAAAGATCCGACGGTTGCCACTCTTACAATGACAAACTATGAAAGAAAGATAACTCAGACTTAGTTCCGACACCCTACGCATTGCCAGCCGAATGTCATTCTGCAGCCTCATCCCGTTATTACGAACTCAGATATGGACACCTCAACCATCTCCAAATGAATTTATTAAGAACATGGCATAGATTTATGCACTGAAGAACCACCACACACAGCAGATGTTCGAAATCAAGCACCTTGAACTTCAGGACAACTAAAACAAAGAATCGATTCTTAAACAGATGAGAGCCAAGGGTAAGAAAATTGTATTTTCCTTAAAAACGTTTTGTGCAATCTTTGGTTTTAACTTTGTTTACATTACCAGCCACAGAACCAGCATTTTTGGCCAATTGCAACAAATTAAATTCTAAAAACAGCAGCAATATTGCTACCCCTCCTTCTAGTCCTGCAAACATTAATACTCAAAAAAACTGAGAACAAACAACAATCTCGATCAGTAGACTGTGGAAGGTAAGACAAAGCCTTCACACAGCTTATCGCAAATGATGTCTCAGGGACTCCAGATAATACTAATTAAACTCCCAGTACATCTAATGAGTTTGAAAACTTGAAAAATTGGAATTAGTAATGCTGAAAATAGTAATAGCCCACAGTCGTCCCTGGGACTCCACCCCCAAACCTGGAGCAGGTTGGTTTTTCGTGTTGGAACGGCTCAGAAGACAACTCCCCTGAGTACATTCTAAGCAAGATATTAATTTTTTGACGAAGAATTTTTAGTTAATTTTCTATCTGAAAACCAGATCGAATTCAAATCACACACTCTAAAAGCTGAACGCCCTTAAAAAATAGTCATTTGAAGGCTGCTCTCTGTAACACCGATCGAGATCAACGTCGTTAAACAGCAATCAAAACGAAGACATTTTTTTAACTATACTGAAATAAAAGTTTGAAGAACAAAAAAGAAACTTTATATGCAATTAAAAATAAATTAGTACATATCATTATAAAAAAATAATAACTCGTTTAATATTATTTCATTCTGGTGGACTTTATTCAAAAATCAGTGAAACACTTGAAAAATTTCATTTGAAGAGAAAGATTATATCGCAGTCAGATCTATTTGTCAAAGATTATAAGAAGTGAATCTACAAAAGCGTAAATTAATGTTCGCAAGTGTCAAAATACACGTGAGATTGAATGAACTAAATGCAATAAACATTTCAAGTGTGAATACTTGTTATCATCAATAGATGGCAGCACTAGACAATTCGAGTATGAAATGCTAGAGTAGCTGAATTCTTATTCTTTCAGAAATGATATTGATAATCAAAAAGATGAGAAATGAGGAATGAAATGCAGTGTTTTAATATTAAATGCATATTATTCTAGCATCTCATATTTCTCAAAATCTGGCCAATTATTTGGTGATGTCCACTTTAATCGTGGAAATTGAGCTGAAAAGGAAACTAGTGTAAAGGAAAAATCTAATTTTTTTATTGTTACTTGCTTTAACGTTTAGCTGTAAAGAAATTATGATTTGGAACATTCTGCGTATACTTTTAATGATAAAAAAAGAAAATGAGTGTTTTGTAAGGAGCAAAGATAATCTTGGAGGGGTATGGAGGGGGTAATCTTGGAGGTGCATCAAACTTTCTTCAGAAGATAATAATCAACAGCTAGTGAGAGGGAGACATCGAATAATTTATCTTCATTGCGGACTGAACATTTGCCATGTGTCTCTTTAAAAATCAGCACGATTCATACGATATAGTTGATGAAATACAACTTTCCTGATGGGAGCAGAAAAAAAAAAAAAATAAAGGATTAGAAATAATGTTATCTCATTTTCTTTGAATTGTAATAATTTTGTCTCCGTTTTTTAAATAGTTTAATTTGTCTTAAGGTATGGAAATCTGATGTATAATAAAATTTTATGAAAACTGGTTAAAAAATTATAATATTTTATTTGCAAAAAATAATTGTAGGAGAGGAAGAAAATCCCTTTTTTTTAAAAAAACCTTCGTAGATGTGTGATGTGAATTTGGTCCATTTTACATTCCTCCGTGAAGCCTGCCTTTCCATTACACAGATAACGCTTGTGTGATCTGCCATATTCATATAAACTTCTCATTTTTAGTAATATTTCATCAGTCAGCATCATGTAGGAGTTAAAGAAACGTCAAGTGAAACGAATTTAAAAAGAAATTCAGATGTAAAGGCAAACAAATTTTAAAAAAGACTGTATCCTATCCTTTTTTTATTGATTTATTTGCATGTTATTTCCATAGTTGAGATATTTTCTTTAATTTTTATCTGGAGCTGGAATGAGCATTTTAGAAAATTAAAAATTAAATGTCATACATATTCTGAATTTGTAAGTATTTTACTGACATATCTGATGAAATATTTTACAGGAATAATTCACTAGTTTACTATTTCAACAAATCGTTTCAATATTTCCATGTGCATATTGTTTTTATTTCACATTTTTGGGAATGAATGATAGGGCTTACAAAAGTATAAAAAATTGCTTTCTCCTTAACTAACAGAAAGGTTATTTTAAAACTCATAAACAGTTCTTTATTTATATATAGAGAGAATAACTTCATAAAATTTCTAAAATGTTAATTTTAGAGAGCTGTAAAATTTCTTTATTATTTTCTTAAGAAAATATTGATTTTTTTATTTTGGAAAATTAATTTATATGCAGTATTCTAATTCCTGCACCATTTACTTAAAACTACTCTTGATGTTTTATGCTAAGACACATGTAAAATGTGAGAAATAGATGGACTTGGGAGTATAAAATATATCTGTCCTCCTCTGCTAGTATTAGAAAATTATCCAGAAACAAAACTGTTCAAAATGAATAAATCACGATGGAACTATCTAAAATCATAAAATGAAATAAAAATAAAACACTAATGTGTCTAATATCAGATGTTTTGTTATTATTAACCCAAGCTTGTACATAACTTGTGAGGAATGAATAATAATAATGATATATTAAAGCATTTAATCAAATTAACACAGAGCCTTTTCTTAAATTATTTTAAATGCTACATTAACATCAAATTCATTCAAAGCACTTCTTATTTAATTCTGTTTAAATTTGACAGCTGAATGTCTGACAGTCTTTCTATGAAGTATGTGACTTACGCTTAAGATATATATTTGAATTGATGCTGCTTTGTTGCATAAAAAGGAGAGAAGAAAAAGTATACTAAGAGAATTTTTGCTTTTAAATTGCGTTTACACATGCTTATGAGAACTACCCCATTTTGTACACTCTTTTTTTCCCCCCATACACGACTAAACGAAGAACTCAATTTGCAGGGTTGAACTAATGTCTGTGTACTATAGAAAATTAGTTTATCATGATTAGCTTTATCTGTAAAATGTGGTAATCATAAAAGGTACATGCGATTATGAAATTCATGACAGCTTAATATAACAGGTCACAAAGTTATATCTGCTTTCTGTGATATAAAGAGGTTCTAAAATCATAGTTTTTTAAGTGAGTTTTTGCAGTCTGTGGATGAAATATCTGAAAACTGTATAGATGGCCTTAAATTGTTTGTATGTTGTATTCCTCTTTTTGAGTGTTTTCTGCTTTTTTTTTAAAGTTGTAATCTGTTTATTTGCAACTATAGGTAACGTGTAACCAACTCAACATTGCATTTTATTACATTTGAAAATTAATGAACAAGCTATTATAATAAACAAGTTAATGGAAACAGTACGTGTAACCTACCCAACATTGCATTTGAAAATTAAGGAATAAGTAAAGTTACTATGATAAGGAAGTTAATGGAACTACACCTCTGTAGTATATTTTGAATACCTCGTGTTATCCAAATAATGCTGTACTATAAAAATTGTGTGAGTATAAAAATATTACTTATGTTGTTACCTTAAAAGTTGCAGAGCTTACAGATTGTTTGAAGGACAAAATCCCATAATCTCTCTGATGAAGTTAAAACTTGCCGACAGAAAGAAAGCATTGGCTAAGAAATGGAGATACAGAGAAAAGAATTGGATTGTTGACACTTGCCAAGTGGACTAGCACGGTGATCTTCCGAAGGCTCCACGAATCTGAAAGTGTCCTTCCCTTTCTTTGATGATGTGCTTCCTGTATAGTAAGCACAAGCATGTCATGCAAGAGTAGTTTCACTTCATTGCACCTATCATGCTTCCCAGCATACATTCCTTCCTCCAGAAAGTAGTCAAGATTCAAAGTAAAATTTTAGCTGTATGTGCACCATTTGATTTTCGGAGCATTGTGGAGATTAAAAATATTACCTGGAACTGGCACTAGATAATGATCACTATATAGGTGCTTGCTAATTGTTCCATTCCACCTCTGCTCAATGTGTAAGTATCATTATTTTACCAAATTTCCCTTCCCTATCTTATCTCAGAAAACTTTTATTTGCCCACTTTCAGTGTCTCAAAATTTAGAAAAGCATATATACAGAGAAAAGGACATTTTAATGCTAGATTCTGATAAAAAGATACTCTAAATGCCGACTTTTCAGTCCTTATGACATGCCGTGTGATGAGTTTGAGTTCTGCATAATCATTATTGAGACAACTGGTATGGAGGGCATGTGAAATATTAATATTGTTGTTATATATGTTCAACCAATTCTCAGTAAGAATGAGGAGTATTTAATACTCTTGGCCATATATGGCTTGCACATATTTTGGCATTTGCTGTGCTTAAAAGATGTGATATTGTTTTGGGCTTCCTCTCATTTAAAGAACCGATCATAATTTTAGTTTTTTATCTGCATTATTGAAAGAAACACTTATGCTGTATGTGTGTTTTTATCTATATAATTCTATATTCAGTCTATTAGAAATTTCATTAGTTTTAAATGTATAGCATGGAAAATAAAATGCAGTGCAACTCATAACAAAACTTCATAGAATTTTCTCCCTTTTAATGCATTGATTTATTTTTGAGCCTCCATTTAAGGGAGTGGTTTGAACTGGCAAACGTCGGAGCAATTTGATATGACCAACGAAAAGACTTTGACCATGTATTTGTTGCAAGTATTTCAACATTTTAGTTATTTGAAGGCCAAGTTCATATTACTTTGTGTTAAAATGTTGCATGAATGAAGCACTAAAAACTAATTTCCACACTTAAAATTGAATATGAAAGTAAACCCAGTTCCCCACTGAAATCTTCAATCCATGATGAAGAGGAATTTTTAGTAACTTCTGCCCAAGACTACAGCCTTTATCAGTATCGAAACATCATCAAGTCTCTAGCTGTAGTAAGAAATAAAATAATTTTTAATTATTTACATAATAACATATATAATGTGCTTATCACATATCATATTGCTTTGAGCTTTCTTTCATATAAAATATCAATCAAAATTTCAATTTTTTTTTAATTGGAAAAATCATTTATTGTTTATCTGTTTGCTGCAGGCCAGTCTGTTTTGAAGTTTATCTATCAGTCTTAAATTGCATAAGAAGGACGATCAAATATATGTTGCAAGTGACAACAAAACTTTATGGAGTTTTTCTCCTTTCCATCCCATGCATTGATTTATTCCTGATCCAGTGCTTAAGTTAGTAGTTTCGACCTTGCAGACCTTGGAGCAGTTTTACGCAGCCTGCAAAGACATTTCGATCAAGTAGTAGTTGGAAAGGTTCCAAAATTTGAGTTAACTGATGTCCATGTTTACATTATTTTCATTTCCATTGAAATCAAACTGGAATAATGCAAGAAAATGACTTTATTTACAATGCTAATGGAGCTAATGCTAATGCTAATGGATTGTGATATAAGTCTTATCAAGGATTTGAAGATGCAGTTTCTATTAAGTTTCATTTGTACTTGTCAGAAAATAAATATGAGGCATTATGAATTTTTGCACTGAGATTTATGGCTTTGGGATTATATTTATATGTGAACAGATTTTTTTCACAGTTGAAAATCGATGGGTAAAGAGCCTGAATCTGCAGTGAGTCTTCAGTCCATGATGAAGAAGAATTTCTGTTAATTTCTGCCAAAGGCTACAGGCTTTATGAGAATTGAAACACCATCGAGTGCCAAGCTGTAGTAAGAAATGAAGATGTTTATTTCTAATTATTTGCATAGTAAATTGTTTAATGGTTAAGTAAGCACGTTAAAATTATTTGACAGAAATGTCAGTCTAAGAATTTAATATTTAGCTATGAATATATTTGAATTACAAAGTGGAACTCTGTTGATTGCATTCTGTAATTGTCTTATAGCTGTGTTAGAGGTTCCAAATTAGGTAGAAAATAAAAGGGAATTTCTTCTTTTGCATTATTATTATTATTAATATTATTATTATTATTATTATTTATATATTTTTGATAAATGTTTATTAAGCAAAAATTTAAATTTATTTTATCTTGTTCTGAAGTGGTTTTATTTCAAAGTATTTTTTTCTTATTTATTTTTATTTTAATTTGAAGCTCAAAATTTTGAAGTGGTTTCGCAAAAGTGTTCCTAGCACTGGACAAATGTTATCCAAATCAAGCGGCGCCAACAATGCTTTTAAATGCAATTAAAAGAAAATGAATAATCAATGCACATACTAATGATAAACTTTGTTATGTAACGTTTGCTGATGTACGTTAGAATTGATTTACGCAATACTACATTAATACAATACATTGCCACAATTTATTTCAACTACAGTTTATTATGAAAACTTAATGGGAATAATTTAATTTTTATCGACAAAGGTTAAAGATTAAAACCCCGGACATCGGTGATACTGGCAAACCGGATGAAGTAATCAAAAATAAATAATGCAGATATATAAAAAATGCCTTACCTTGAGCTGAAACTCTGACGTTCCTTTTTTTTTTAATTTAAAATTTAAAAGTATTAAAAAGTTCACAAAAATATATTATATAAATATTATTGTTAAATAAGAAAGTTAGAATGAATAGTTATATACAGAGATATTAAAACTATATACAATGGATAGAAAAGTTATAAAGTTAAGTTAAAATAGAATATACAATTAAAAAGTATGAAAACAGTATTACAAGTTACATATAAAAAGTATTATAAGTTATATAATATATACAGTTCGATTAAGTACTGTTAATATTATGTGATGTTAAAAGATAAAATATAATATGTAAAATAATATAAATATATAATATAAAAGTCGGAAAGAAATCGCAGGTGACTCTAGTCAACCACAGGTTTAACTTAGAATGAGGAGTAAATCTTTTGCGCTTAGTCACAAAGTATGTGGCAAACGGGCATCTGCATTTTCTAGCCAATTTTAGAAAATTAGTTAAAAATGGGAGTAAAATTTCATTGGATGATTTGCATGGTTTGCTAAAAGCACATTCGAATCATTTTTCATCTCTCTTAAGAGCATTATTTTACTTTTATTTATGAATCAGATTGATTAAAAAATATGTATTTAATGAATATGTCTAATTAAAAAAACACAGTAGTTTTATAGAATGACATTACATTCTTTTTTCTTTTCAAATACATAAAAAATGTTATTGTTACATATTACACATATTCATCTAATATCCTACAAAATGTGTTGCTATTCCACTTGAGGAATGTATATCAGTAAACTCTACTGATAGACATTATTATAACTGAAATTAGCCCTTTGTTAAAAAAAATCGCACTAATAAAATTTGGTGATATTAACCAAACTGTTGGATCATCGTAAGCCATGTGATTTCCATGTTTTCATATAAAAACTGGCGGAACTTCGGAAGTTCGATAATAATATCCAAAAGATGAATCTGAATGGCATCTACCTGTATTTTGCTCAGTTTTCGATTAATAGAAGTGATTCAAATTTTTGGTTAATACGAATTTCTTGTGAATGGGCTGGCAGAATGAAAGTTTGCGGGATTTTCCTCACGAGCAACGTTAATACGAACCAGATTGATTCAAGAAAACCTCGATGATGGCATTTCTTCCGCCTGGTGGCATGCTTTGCCATACTAATAATAATGAAGATTTTTATAGCATTGTGTTTATATTTTTGGCCTTATTAGCCTATAAGGTAGTTATCCCGCCTTCTGAGTGTAATGGTCAGCAGAGGTGGCTCGTATTTGAGAGTTTCGAGTGCCGGCGAGGGCACTGCTGATTCTTTTCATTTCCTAGTGCAAAAATATTCTAAAATAATGGTGCCCAAACTAAAACAAAAAGGTGGTGGATGATGATTCTCAACCACCAACATTTGTTAATGTCTCTACAAGCCCAAAGGGGGCACTTTACGCAGTAAGGCTATTAATTCCATTTTGGCATTTTGCGTCTGTTCACTATAAATGTCGATTCACTTTTGAAATTGTTGCCACCAAATGTTAGAGTCCTGCATTGAGAAAGAGTTCTGTATTTGAAGAAATTAAATTGTTAAGAATCTGCATCGATGTATGGATTTTTCTCGCATTGTGATAAAACACTGGTACCTAGAGGCATCAAATTTTGAATAACGTTGTCTATTTTGCACTTTATAGCTAACATATCCTTTTAATACTAGTCTGTAACCGTATGGCCCATGTAAACAAAACATTTCTAATGGAACTACTGCAATTTTTACAGAGAAATACTGAGCGAGAAATTGTGCTTCTCCATGAGTAGTTTACTGATTCTCTGCAACCTAAGGTCAGTGTCTGCTTCATAGGGTACTTGGGCCAGTTAGTTGCACCAAAGAATTAAATTTTATCTTTTATAGTGAAGTAGACAGTAGAAGTCTTACTAATACGAGAAATTCTTATCAGCAGTTTTTTGCAGTCTGTCAGGTAAGAAAGCTATTCGAATCCTAAAACTGAGTGCATCCTCTTTCAATCTGTACTATGAGTTCTGCAAATAAATAATGACTTTTTTTTTTGCAAATAATAAAATGTTTAATTTGTCTATGGCCTCAAATGGAATCAACACTTTTTTTCCGAAATCAGTGTCGTTTTAGAGAAAACTTCAACATTTTATTAACAAAAACTTGGTTACTATGATGTTTTGGAGGGGAGGGCAGTAGCCTCCCTGTTTACCATAATCTAGAACTAGACCCTTGTTTTTCCAAAAAATTCTGAACTGAAATGTTATTTTATTAACCTGTGAAGTTCTTTTTTTTTTTCATTAATAACGTTTGAAGTATATGATATCAATAATGAAATATCTTTAAATGTGAGGTGGAACCTGCTGTATAGATCACTATACATTCTTGTCTAAAAACAGGTTCCTGATTTATTCCATTTGGAAACATGTAATAAGAAGAAAAGAAATATAAATATATATTCTATACAAATTTCTGTTGACGATTTAATGAAACTGCATGCTGTGTGTATTTAAGAGAGTGGACCTTAATTATCTCGGAATTATCTATATTCAAGCTATATTTTTTAATTTTTAGGTATATTCGCCATATAACGTGCACCCAGTTCTTCACGAAGAAACCCAAAAGATACATGTGCAATGCAGTTATCTTTTGTGGTCTGTGGTCACTTATTCGAAGAATTGTCCCAGCCTTCCGAACAGTGGTATACCGAATTGACAAGTGATGAGGGGAACAATGTGTGTGTGTGGGTTAAATGCTTGAGGAAATAGATATTCTTCCAAAGAGGTCGGATTTGTATTCAATGCAAATGTCCAAAAGAAGGCTGTGGTAGTAGGGTTTTGAGAAAAGGTGGCTATAATCTGGAGTAAGAGTGCGGTGGACATAATCTGGAGTAAGAATGCACTTCCAACTCGAAAGAAGTGTGGAATTAGGTTTCAGATGTTTTTTCTGATTTTGAAGGGAACGTCGAAGATTTTAGTTGAAATACGGTTGATCTTGTTAACAGTAAATACGGTTAACAGTAAATAGGGTTTCTGCCAAACGAAACAATACAGTGCTAGTTTGCAAGGCAAAGTAATTCAGTTTGTGAAAGAAAATGGAAATCGTGCTGCAGCAAGGATGTTTGGTGTTGATGAACGATGGAGCCGGTGATATATGTATCAGATTAACAGTGATGGTGAAGATGAAACAAATCGATGATGGCCTGAAGATATAACGGAAGACGAACATGACGAACGTTTCATGTTTTTCGATAATGAAAAGTTTTTAAGCTCAAAAAGTATGTCATTTCTTTTAAACAAACAGCATAAGTAAACGTAAAAATGTAACTTTTTGTATGTTGATTTTTTTCCGTATTTGTATTTTATGATTTTCATATCCGCCGGATAACGTGCATGTTCAGTCTCACCTCCTTGATATATGAACAGTAAAATATAGAAAATGCCTCCAGAGGACAGTGCTGTGCAAAAAAAGGGAAAAACCCGAGAGTGTGTTCTCGCAGTGGGAAGGGAGTGTTCCCGCCTTTGTAGTGAAGGTGTTGAAATAATTATAGAGATGTGAAATAAAGCTACAGTCCTAACTTAGAAGTGTTTTCGAGTTATTGAGAAGTTGTGATTTATAATTAAGAATTGTTCATGGGCCGACGAGCCCGAGTTAGAAACGAATCAGCGACATCTAAATAAGCGAGTTCGTGAAAACGAAAGTGTGCTCTTCTTCTGAAGGGATTGTGTTGTGTAACTTGTGTTCGTAATGGAAGAAACAATTAATTCGTTAAAGCGTGAAAAAGCTACCCTAAAGGGTAAAATCACCCGTTTAGAAACCTTTGTAGAATCGGTGGTTGAACCGATAAGTGAAGATATTATAACCGAACTTGAAGTAAAACTAGAAACTGTATGCACCGTGAAAAGATGTATAACTGTATTACAAAAGGATTACTTCAAATTGCCTGTAAAAGTGGACATTAGTGAAGCAGAATCGGATTTAGAAGAAATGGAGATTCGTCTGGAAAAAGTCGAAGTAAGATTAAAAACATTCTTACATAAATTAAATGTGAAATGTTTTGTGAAAAGTACTGAGAATGAACAGGGTAAAATAAGTGTTGATAATTGTTCTAAAATAGCCCCAGATGTAAAGCTCCCAAAATTGAGTTTACCTACATTTACTGGTAATGTTTATGAATGGATAACTTTTAATGATTTATTCAAGGCTGCTGTGCATAATAACGATAATTTGTCAAAAGGACAAAAACTTCAATATTTATTATCAGCCCTTAAAGGCGATGCTCTCCGAGTCGTAAAGTCAATCCCAGTTTCCGATCAAAATTATGAAGTTGCTTGGTCACTGCTAGAAGAAAGATTTTCAAATCATCGAGAACAGGTTTTTGCCCACATTAAGCGGTTTATGTCAATTCCACCTATTCACAGTGAGTCTGCTAGTGCTTTACTAAATTTAGTTGACATTACCTTTGAATGTACAAGAGCGTTAGAAATTTTAGAACACAAAATTGATGGGTTTGCTGAAATAATGTTTGCGTATGTATTGTTACAAAAATTAGATGCTGCAACAAAATTATGGTTCGAACGCGAATTTGGTAAGAAAAATAATGTTCCCAAATTGAATGACTTAATTGAATTTCTAAAAAATCATGCAAGAACCTTAGAAGCGTCTAGAGTTTCTAAGAACACGAACCAAAAGCATTGTTCTAAAGGAAATGTGTTGTTAAGTACTGTGAAGTCATCAAAGTGTACTTTCTGTTTGGATAATCATATTATATATAAATGTCCTAAATTTCAAGATATATCAGTGAATGATAGGGTTGAATTTCTAAAAAGGCAAGGATTGTGTTTTAATTGCTTTTCAACCCATAGTGTAAAGCAGTGTTCTTAAAAATTTTCCTGTGCTAAATGCAGGAAAAAACATAACACCCTGATTCACTTTGAGAAAAGAAATAATTCATCCCATGGAGTACATTCTCAAAAAGCATCTTTCTCACCGAATAATACTAGTGAAATAAACATTTCTAGCGAATTATATCCAAACGCGATTAGTTTCGAAACAAAAAATGGGATGCCTTCAATAAATCAATCATTTGTCAGAACGAGTTATGAATGTGATCATAAATCCTGCTCGGCGCCAGAGCAAAGTTTTCCTTTTCAAGGTCGAAAAACTTATACATTTTTGTCTACTGCCGTGGTTAAGGTTCGAATGGGAAACGAAGTAATAATAAACATTTTAGCAATTCTTGACGCAGGCAGTCAAGTCAGCCTAATTAGAAAGGAAATCGCGGATATGTCACAAATAAAAAAACAAGCAATAAATGCTCCTATATCTGGCCTGAATAATTAGATTCTAACTGTTAAAAATAAGCTAGTTAGGTCAGTAGAAAATTCGAATGGAGACTTTAAAAGAAATGTTGAATTTTTAATTGTAGATAATATTACTGATCTTACTCTTTCGAAGCAATTGGACGTTAAGAAAATTTGTTTTCCAACAAATATTTGTTACGCTGATCCAAATTTTTATAGACCAACGAAGATTGATGCTCTTCTGGGAGCTGATATATTTTACCTGCTGCTCAAACCAAATCAAATAAAATTACAAGAGGAATCTATCGTGTTGCAAGAGACAGTGTTTGGTTGGGTAGTAAGTGGGTCTATGAATTTAAGTAAACAAAAGAGTTATCATTGTGGATTAGTAAACAATTTCGAAGATTTAGATAATCAGTTAGCAAACTTCTGGGAGTTAGAATCCCTTGGTATTAAAGATACCGAATTGAGAAATGAGGAAGATAAGGCCCTAGAGATGTTCAATGAAACAGTTTGTTTTAAAGACGGACGATATGAGGTTGGGTTACCTTGGAAGAGAAATTGGGAGGAACTTTAAGACAATTATGATGTTGCAAAAAATCGACTTGCAAACCTTGTTAAGAGAATGAAACGTGATAATTCCCTGTATTTAGAGTACTGTGATATCTTGAATAATTATTTGAGTGAGGGAATTATTGAGAAAGTGATGAGCCCAGTTAAAGAAGTGAATAAACCTTTATATTACTTACCTCACCATGCAGTTGTAAGACAAGAGAGCTTAACTACTAAGGTAAGGATTGTTTTTGATGGAAGTTCGCATGAACCAGGACAATTATCTCTAAATGATTGTTTATATCAAGGAGTTAATTTAAACCCAAATATATTTCATTTATTGACATTCTTTCGCTTGAATAAGATCGCCTTCGTGGCAGATATAGAGAAGGCTTTCTTGCAAATTTCTTTACGCGAAGGAGATAGAGATGCATTGAGATTCCTTTTCATTGACAATATGAATAATGTATGTGTATATAAATTTAAAAGGATAATTTTTGGAGTAAACGCAAGTGCCTTTTTATTGGCAATAACTATTAAAAACCATATAGAGAAGTACAGAAAAGACTTTCCTGCTACAGTACAAACACTTGATACCTGTTTTTACGTAGATGACCTTATCACAGGTAATGACGATGTTCCATATGCCTTTGAAATTTCCAAAATGTGCCGAAAAAATAATGAGATGCTGGGATGCCCTTAAAGAAGTGGATTTCAAATTCTGAGCAGTTAAGAAAGGAGTGGAAAGCTATGGGATTTAAGCAGTTATGTCCAGAAGATTTAAAGGATAAATTGCATAGAGTTCTTGGTCTCTTATGGGATCCATGTAGTGATTACCTGTCCTTAGAAATTAATAATTTGCTAGAATTTCTCCAACAGAGAGGAAACACCAAGAGGTTTGTAATAATGGCTGCTGGAAGAATCTTCGACCCATTAGGTCTTGTGACTCCTTTTACTATCCGTTTCAAGTGCCTGTTCCAGGAGATCTGGCAAAGAAAACTTTCTTGGGATGAAGCTTTACCTCCTGATATAAGCGAGAAGTGGAAGAAGCTCCACAACTTAAAAAATTAAAGGTTCCGAGATATATACTTGGTTCGTTTATTAATCAAGATGCAGAACTGGAAATTCATACATTTTCGGATGCTAGCATTAAGGCTTATGTAGAAGTTGTTTACGTTAAGTTAAAGGTTGAGAACGAAATCTTGATCAATCTTGTAGCTTCAAAATCCAGAGTGGCTACCTTAAAGAAGCTGTCATTGCCAAGACTAGAGCTTATGGGTGCTTTACTTGCGGCAAGATTAGTTCAGTTATTGACAAAAAACAAATATCTAGAAGTTTTTTTTGGAGTAATTCAAAGGTCACCTTCAGAGGCGTAGCTAGGGTAATCAGTGCCCGGGGACAAGTGAAGATTTCGCCCCCCCCCCCGTCTGCCAAAATGCAGTGAGGAACGGAAAAAAAACTTAAAAAATAATAGCATTTTAATTGTTTAAAATAATAATAATTTGCTAATATGAAATGTTTTAAATTTTAAATAGTTTAAATTATTAAATATTTTAATTTTTAAAGCACTTTTAAGCGTATATTTTTGAGGTTTCGCTAAATTCACTAACTTAGAACGTAGTAAAATAATTAAGACAATAATGGTAGAACGAAAATATGATTATTCTAAAATATTTTTGAAATATAAATTTCGAAAACTTAAACATCATATTTGATATTATAATGTAATAACTTGAAAATGTATAATGACAGTTTAATGTGTAATACTTCAAATGTAATTACTAATTTCAAAGAGAAATTTTCCTAGCTTTAGCTGCTGCAAATTTATAGATTAGTTCATCAAAATTTATACTCTGGGCTACCTGCTGTTCCACACTGAGCAAAGCTAAGGCAGACAGTCTTTCTTGTGCCATGGATAATCTCAGGTAGGACAAGATATGTTTTAGTTTACTAAAAGATCTTTCACAGCTGGCGATGGAGGTTCCAATAGTCAGTAAAATCTGAAGACCAACTCTCAGATTGGGAAATACATCTTCTCCGTACTGCACAATAAAGCGAAGCAGGTCCTCTGGGGTCGAAAGCTTAACATCAGCTCTTGTTTTGAATAGCATTCGGCAGTCCATTATTTCAGTATACATTTCCAAGCCATCCAAGTCTGTATCGTAAAAGTTTTCCATGGAAATGCAGCACTGTTTCAAGCTACTTTCGTTGCCTGTAGCCATTAGTCCGTTTACATCTAAAAGAAAGCCAAAATTAGAGTCTACTTTCTTTAAGCTGATGAATCTGTCTACCATTTCTATGTGTATTTTGTCCAGCATACTTTTCATCAATCGCAGCATTTCATTTTCTGCTGTGAGTCCTACATCATCTGCAATTTCTCCGGGCATTTTCTTCTTTTTTCTCTGTCGTCTTTCAGCTTGGATATCACAAGCATTACACAGTTCCTTGGCGTCTTCAAGAGATTTCATGCATATCTCATCTCTGTTTTGTAGGAGATACTCTTGTAAAGCCTGAATATCTCGAGCAGCATTGTGGAAATTCATAGAGGGGTCTTGAAGTCTTTTCTGGACCCTGTCAATCTTGGCAAGTACTGTATTCCAGAATCGAAGAAGAACAAAAAACTCAAAAGTTAAGATTCGATGCAACAATTGAATTGCATCACTTCTTGTATCTGCATTTTCGTCATGATCCTCTGCAATATTTTCAAATAATTCTACTAAAGTTTCGAGTTGATCATGTACCGGTTTAACAGCTTCTACTCTGGCACTCCAACGAGTTTCTGACTCCGACTTCAACGATACACCTAGAGCAGTTTTCAGTCTTTTCCATCGAAGAGTTGATCTTGAAAAATAAACATAGATAGCTTGTATCGTACTAAAAAACGTCACAGAAGCTACCTCATGACTAGCAGCATGAACCCCAACTAAATTAAGTGTATGATTATCACAGTTAACAAATATAGCTTTTGGGTTAATTGCTGTGAGTCTTTGTTGCACTCCTGACTTATAGCCGGACATCACAGGCGCATTGTCGTAACACTGTGATCGACAGTCTTTGAAAGCTAATTTGTCTTTTTCTAGTTGTTGTAATATTATACCTGCTATACTTGCTGCATCTTTTTTATGAGTTTGAATAAGTCCTAGGAAACACTCTTTTATTACCACAGTTTTTTCCTGAAAGTCAATATCTACATATCTAATAGTTTCCGACATTTGCTCTTGATTAGCAGCGTCAGGAGTTGAATCAAACAGTATACCATAGTATTTGGCACGTTGAATATTACACACAAGTTTTTCTCTAACTGCAGCTGCTAGAATCTGGATAAATTCATTTTGTATTTCTGGCGAAAGGTATGTAGTTGACCCTGGATTTTGCTGCACATACGAAACGTGGCCCTTCATAATTGGATCAAATTCTGCGATGAGCTTCAGAAGTTCTATTAAATTTCCAGCGTTTCTTTCACTCTCAGTGATACTTTCTCTGTGGCCTCTTAGGGCCATATTTTGTTTGGCTAAATGCAGTATGCAACACAACATCCTCTTAAGTATTTGTCGCCATTTTTCTTTCTCTGTAGCAATTTGATTTTGAAGCTGGGCATCTATTAAACTTTCTTTTTTCATCAGCCCCCTTTCCATTTCTTTCCAGGTTGTGAAAGAATTTCGGTGTCTTTGAGAATTCTCATGTGCAGTAACCTTTTCTGGTTTCTTCCAACTACTTAAACCACTTTCAGTTTCCAAAGAAGAACAGCTACTGACTGCATCTTTTGATGGAAAAAGTAGACACGAAAAACAGAATGCTGCTCTTTTTAAAGGAGAGTACACCAACCAAGATCTATTCACCATACCTCCTTTTCCTTTTCCTAACTGTTTGATAAACCATGCTGAGGTCATGGATCTGTTATTTTTTTGTGCAAAAGGCCCAACATTGTTCTGAAAATAAATCGACCCTTTCTCTACTATTTCTATACGAAGTGCATCTGGTACGATTGCTTTTCCTGTTGCCTGGTCAAAATTCAGATATCCGAAGTCACGATGGTAAATCACATCAGCTATCGTTTCAATACCTTTTGGCTTGTCTTGTTGAGTTGGATCAGGTGCATCCTCGTCCGAATTTTCATCAGAATTTGACGAATATTTGCATTCCGTTTTATTCAAGTCTACTTCACTGCTGTCCCTCTCTTCTAAGTTTTCTTTCTCAAATATTTTAATACAGGGAGATGATGTATGTATCGCTACATCTTCTTCCGATTTTGATGTGAATGATTCCGAATCTTTATTACTTTTCAAAAATGCTGTCAGAATTTTGCTTGACTTCACACATGCTTCATTTTGAGCTTTCCTTCGTTTTCTTCCTTCTGCTCCACTTAATTTTTTCTGTTGTACTCGTTTCATTTTATTGAGTATCTGTAAAAAATTGAAATATACATAAATTCGATTTCGATATCGTTTTGATTGGCAAAATAATCAAGCTCTAAAACTGTTATTGGCGGAAGACTACGTAAGTTATTTTCGTCCGATCCTTATAGCATTAGCAAATGAGAAAAATTTAATTTAAGAATTTACTATTTAATTTAAGAATTTCAGAAAGTAAATCTCTCTCTCATGTACTTTTTAAAATTCTTTAAATACACATTTAAAGTCAGATTGCTTAAATTGTTATTATCAGACATAATTCTTGAAATGATTGTAAATATTTATTTTATTTATAAACCATGGTCCATAATGAAGCACCTGCATAACAGAGCAATATCTGCAATGTTTTTTGCAGTTTTCAGTTATAAATGACTAAAAATTATCTACGAAATAAAATGTCTTGCTTTGGAGAAAGACGCGATCTTATGAATTTAGAGTAATCAAGAATGCAAATGTGTTAGCCACCAAAATGTAAGACATAATAATGTAAAAATAGTCTTATATTTGGACCTAGCTCACTTTACTCAAAAGAAAACTTACTTAAAAGAAGACTTATTTAATAATTTTTTTGTTGCATTGAGGAAAGTCTGAAAACACCATTTTAAACTTATCGTATAATAGTTTCACTTCACACTTTTTACCTCAATATAAATAATGGTATTAATTTAAAACAATAAATTGAATTCAAATAAATCTGGATTTTAGGAAAGACTTTATCTACAAACCGAATAACTGTTAAGCTACAAAACGCGATTTTGCATTATTTTATGTTTCTCAGACGGTATAGTGATTAAGGAAGCCGACCGAAAGGCCCAGGTTCGAATACCGGAGAAGGCATGGGTGTATATGTTCGTCCGTTCATAGGAGGTAATGGTGGCCATCTATCAAGTAATACCCTGAAGGATTTATAATTTTTCACTTAGCAATTTTTCATTTTAACAAAATAAACTCTCTTAAAATCTATTATATATATATATATATATATACACAGTTACTGCTACAGCAGTTCCATATACAAAATTTCAACGTTCTACGGCTAATCATTTTTGAGTTAATGTGAATTACATACGTCGTAATGTGAGATATATACAAGTTTCACCATTCTACAGCTAATCACTTTTGAGTTAATGTGAGATACATATGTACGAAGTACAGCCGTCATGAAAAAAATCCCTTTTGAGTAGTATATTTTAAATCCAGTTTAAAATTCGTTTTGGAAAAAAAGAATTCTTTACTTTGTCCATACGTACAGATGTCATGCAAAGAAATTGTCCAAATTGATTCGCGAATGGGCAAAATGAATATTTGCATTGAAATATGGTACCCAAAATTCTTCGCGATTACAATGCATCCTTTTTTTCCTTTTCGTTCAAAGAAGTAAAAATTTTTGCCTTTTATTGTTTTTAATAAACATGAAAAAAATTCAAAAATCATATAGTTTTTATTACTTTTAAATCATTGAGATTATAATTTAAGTTTAAAATTATTTCTAAACTTTTATTTTGATTCTCAGTTTGCTAATTTATGAATTAGAATTTTGTGATAGATTCTATAATTCTTTAGATATGCTCGATTACACTTTAACTCATCCGTAAGTGATAAGTCAAATTACATATCGATTCGGTCTTTTTAATTGATAGAAGCAGCAAAGATTACAACTTGTTTACAGTTAATTCTTCACTGTTAAAGAATTAGAAAGGGGGCTTTATTCTTTTTCCCACATCACTAACTCAGTGGTTCTCACATTTCTTAGAATTTTTAGTACAACATAAGAGTTTTAAGCACTTCAATTCCTGTATATAGGATAAATGAAAATGTTTCGTCATATAGATAAGTATAAGACATTATCCTTCTACAGCTCTATAAAATCAGTAAAGTTGAGGTATTATTAGCAAATTTTAGTTCAATCAGTCATTTGTGATCAGCTGCTCTTCAAAGAAAAATGTTTACATAAGAATTAAAATAACTATCCTCTCATTAATATCATACATTAAAGGAATAATTTTGTTAAGACAATAATTTTGTCTAACTGCACAACTAGGAATCAGTAACTCCCTGTGTAATAACATCTCTGAATAGCATATTTAATAAAATTGAGATTATTGCAAAAGAAAAAAAAAGTTTTATGTACAATTCTTAATTAGATAATTAATAATTGAACAAATTACCTTTAATTGAAATTTTCAGCTTAGATAAATAAATTTAAATACACAACTGCACATAGTGCATGAATTTTCAATGACATAAAAAGTTATTTTTCTCATTATAAATTATATAATATCCATAACTTTCAAAAAAGGGGGAAATTGCTTACCTATTCCAAACAAAAGTACACCGAGTAGAATTCAGTTAGAAAATGTAGAATTTCTTAGAACACTATCATAAAACAGTTTTTTTTTTGCCTCTTTTTTTTTCCTAATTCCTTTTATTCAGGACATCCCATATTAAATTGTTTATAGGAACTCAATACAAATTAAAACATTATTTTTGTAACACACAACTAAATTTTTATGAAAACTTTCAAAGTAACTTTCGAAGATGTTAGATCATTACTGTTCAGTTTCTCATTCTCGGGTCAAGTTGGCTGCACCCCTCCTGGTTTATCCCTAAGGCTGATTGCGCCTCCTATGGTCATTCTAGCAACTGCGTCCCTTCTATTCGTTCACAAGGACAAAAGCTTTAGGACTTAAAAGTATCATATAACCTTCGAAGTATTTTCTCGCCGTTTGCTTAGTGGGGAAGGATGACTTTCATTGACCTTATAAGGTATATCTCCCACATTCTTAGCGTGCCTTCGTGGTGTAATGGTCAGCACACTGAGCCGGTATTTCAGAGGTCCGTAGTTCGATCCCCGGTGAAGGAATTGCATATTTTTCATCTCTCTTGTTCCAAAAAAATACCCAATGTCTCTACAGTGGCGCCCGAACTAAAAGGGTTGTGGATGATGACTCTCCACACCCAGGATTTGGCGACTAGGTCTCCTAAAACCCTAGTCGCCCTTTAAAAAGGGGAGTATATAAGGTATATCTCCCACATTCTTAGCATGCCTTCGTGGTGTAATGGTCAGCACACTGAGCCGGTATTTCAAAGTTCTGTGGTTCGATCCCCGGCGAAGGAATTGCATATTTTTAATCTCTCTTGTTCCAAAAAAATACCTAATGTCTCTACAACCTTACGTTTAAATAGAAAACCTAGCTTTTCTATTCCATCTTTGCTAATCACACTACAAAAAATGTAATAAAAAGATATCCTTATTACGATGGGGTGGTGGACTAAGTATGCGAATTTTTTAAATTTATTTTTTATTGTATTTAAAAATGAAAATAATTTATTCTAAAATTTCGTAACATCCATTTGGCGCCCCCTAGATGCTGCGCCCGGGGACAGATGTCCCCCCTTGCCCCCCTAACTACGCCACTGCTGAACATCAATGGTCCCATGTTCTCTTTACTGATGAGTCGCGGTTTACTTTAACTGGTGATTGTAAACGTGTTTACATCTGGAAGGAGTTAGGAACACGAAATGATCCCTCGAACATTGTGGAATGTGACCATTTCGGTAGTGGAGGTGTGATGCTATGGGTTGGAATAATGATCGATGGACGTACACCCCTACACGTGTTCAGCAGCGGATCTGTGACAGGCCAGATATATCGGGATGAGGTCTTAGATCCTTATGTAAGACTTTTCAGGGGTGCATATGGACCTGACTTTTTATTTATGGATAATAATGCCCGTCCACATCGAGCAAACCTCGTTGATGAATTCCTTGAAAGTGAAGACATTAAGCAAATACCTTGGCTACCAAACTCTCCCGATAGAGAACTTATGGGACTACCTTGGAAGAGCAATTGCACGTATACATCCTCCTCCTAGAGATGTAAATGCTCTGAAGACGTCATTGCTGGAAGAGTGGAGATTAATTCCCCAAAATGTGGTTAACAACGTTATTTCCAGCCTTAAAACACGTTGTGACATGTGTGTACAAGTCAGGGGAGATCATATTCCATATTAAATTCGTAAGACTTAATTCTTTTTCTGAATCATTCCTTTTTTTCTTAAGTCTCTTTGTCACACTTTATTACCATTTTTATTGTTTCATGTTACAATTTTATATCATGTGAGGTGATCTTCAATTTTTTCTTTTGCATTTATGTGTCATCATGTTATATATGATTCCACGAAAATTCATTAAATTATAAGTCATATTCTCTGAAAAATCCGTGAATTTATGCACGTAAACATAATTTTGGACATGAGTGTATGTTCTTGCCATGAACAAATCACTGATGGTGACAAATATTTGCCTCTCCAAAAGACTCCAAGGTCAACAATGATTCAATAAAACATGCTTATTGCACTGTCACATCAAAACTCAATATGTTCATCTTTTAAATATTACAAAAAGATGACTTTTTTCTTATATTTGAAGAAACACAGTATAAATTACTCTGAAAACAGAATAGAACAGCTGTATCTTGTTGTTGCCAGAACCTAACTACAAAAATCATACAGTAACAAAATTAATATCTTTTTTAATTTTTAATAAATTTTTATTTTTTGTGTTGAAACAAAATGTTGTTACAAAAAAGCACTGCATTAGAGAAAAAACTTTAGAAAAATCTCTTGCATTATATTTTACTTGTGATGAAAAGTAATTGAGAAATGTGTGGGCACAGTCCTTTTTTTTTTATTAGTGAATTAATATGTATAGGTTTTCTTTTTAATTAGCTCTTTTTGAAAAATAGACTCAGTTTATAAAGAGTAGAGCTATTATTAGATTTATTCTGAATTTTATAAATTGCTTTATATTGTCCAATATATTTAATACAGGACTTTATGCACTAAATAATAGATGTGACAGTGACTGCTTTAAAAAAAGAGTTGTTGAATAAAATAGACCATTCAGGTGACCAAAAAGTTCTTAACCTATCAGGTTTCTGAAATTTTCAAAATTAATTTAAAAATCAGAGAATATGAAAAATATATAGAATTGTGAGAATGCTATTATTAAAAGATATTAGAAATAAAATTCTTCAATTCAAATCGAGATAGAACTAGTAACTAAAATCATGAAATGAATTAAAAATAAAGTATATCTGTCCAGATCAGGTGTTTATTACATGTAACTTGCGAATCAAGAATAATCATGAGATATTAGAGCATTTAATCAGATCAGCACAGAGCCTTTTCTTAAAAGTATATTGCATTCCAAACACTTCTAAACATATTTAATTCCAAACACATTTAATTCTCTATATGAAATTGACAGGCTGCAGTTTTGTCTACGAAGAGTGTGACTTTTATCTTGTAGATCTGTACTTGAATTGATGCTATTTTGTGGCAATTAAAAAAAAGGGGGGGAGATATGCTATGAGAATTTCCACTTTTAAATTACGTTAACATTTTGCTTATGATAGCTACAGCACTAAATTTGCACTCTTTTCTGCATAAACAGTTAAAGAAAGAGTTAAATTTGCAGTATTGAAAATTCGAGATAAATTTACTGCTATAAACATAACTAAATGCAACCAAAAATAAAATAAAAATTTACTGCTGTACAGAAAACCAAATGGACCAAAACCAATAAAAATAAATTTTATTCAGTTAATGAAAATTTAGCGAATAAATTTTATTTATAACCAGGTATAATCAAATGAACTTATATAACGAAAAATAATCACAGAAATTCGAGATAAATTTGCTGTTGTATAATAAACCAAATAGAAGAAGTGTGTAGTGTTTCTTCCACAGTGTTGACGTTGTTGCGCACGAAACAACTTTACAGTATTCTCACAACAATAAAAATAAGTCTGTCTGTGTTTCCGCTTAATAACGTGAAAGAAATTTATGAATCGAAAGATTTAAACTCCTAGGTTCTACTAACTTTGATGATGTGGAAAATGAGCAATGCCCTTCGCTGGGACTGGAACCACAGGCCTCCCGAATACGCGACGAGCGTGCTGACTGCTACACCACGAAGGCATGCTAGGAAGGCAGGAGAAATACCTTATACATAATCTTTAAACGACAATAGTTTTTAATTAAAAAACTAATAATGTATCTCGTGTTTAAGCACTATGCATCTTTTAAACTGATTTATAATTTACGAGATATTCAAAAAATCTCCAGAGCTATAATTTTGCTGCACTTGGAAGTATCTTAACTAATTTTAAGCTAGGAAATTTCCACATTAAAAACTAAATAATTTCTAACTTCCAGAGTACCTCTCGTAAGTAATTTATATAAAATATTCAAAAAAATTTCGTAATTAACATTAAAGTATTTAAGGAACGGGAAATTCTGATCTCTAATTTAAAATTTAAAATTTGACAATATTGTTTGAGGATAGATACAGTGCTTAGTCTTATCTAATCTAGTCGAGATATGGATGTTTTGACGTCTCAGAACTAGCTGGAATACCGGTCATGCCGCAGGCAACAGAACTATTCTAATCAACAAGTATTTCGCACCTTTTTTAACTCTTTCGTTCACTCCTTAATAAATGGAATTTCTTCTTTCTAAACACTCGCCCAAAAGGGTTTTTTTGCTAAGTTTTTTCTTCGGTCTCGCTGAACTCGCATTCTTCCAGTCTGTTCTACTCAAGCCTGGTAATCCATTTGTTTTTGTCTTTTTAGCTTTATTCGTAAGCCTCATTTTCTTCGAACTTATGGTGTGCGCAGGTCAACAGCAAAATTACGAAAATTGTGAAAGCAGCATGTGCTTAGAATTCCTGATTCAGTGTAAAGTGTCGGCACACACTTTTCTATTTTTTCAGTCCTTTTTTAAGCATTTTCCCTTTATTTTATTGCTTCGAGAAGCGCTGCTGATTCCCCTTGGAATACACTGTTTTGTCGTTGGAAGTGGAAAGTCTTCCAATTGTTAAGGTTGAGTCTAGATGAGATTTCGATTGCGCTGCCTTTACCTTCTTCTAGGTAAGAGCCGTCCCTACAAAATTTGGACAATTTCCTTTCGTTTGCTTCTTTTTTCCCTGCTTAATATGATGTTATTTTCCTGTTCTGGGTTGTGCTCGTGTGGATTTCTTTAAATTTCTGCCTTTACCTTCTTCTAGGTAAGAGCCGTCCCTACAAAATTTGGACAATTTCCTTTCATTTGCTTCTTTTTTCCCTGCTTAATATGATGTTATTTTCCTGTTCTGGGTTGTGCTCGTGTGGATGTCTTTAAATTTCTGTGCTATAAATTATAGTATAAGAAGGTTTCAGTTATAATAAGTAATGGCTAAGGCTTTCGTAGTGGCAGTACTGTTATCGTGTGGAATTCTTGTTCAGCTCGTATAAAAAGTGATGTTGTAAAGACCTTATTTTATTATAAACATTTATTTTTAATATGACTTTCCCTTCTGATTTCATTTCCCTGCCGGAGTGTAAATTTTAAAGATGTAGTATGGAAAATCTAAGTGTGTTCGGTAGCAGTTTTTAAACTGCGTTTCAAGAGTCGTGAGGAATTAGTTCCGAGTTGCAGCGTGTTCGAAATTAGCTCTCTAGTCGGTGCTACACATATTTCAAATTTTACTGACATTCTAGGCTTGGTTTTGCTGTGTGCAGCGGATTTAGCGGTTAGATAACTCGGGAGCCATTCTCATTTATTCTGATTTGTTGCATTTTTATTTTCTGTTTAGTTTAACCGCAAGGGATGGGGGAAAAAGGAGCACCAAGTGCGTACATCCTCTTGAATTTAGTTCAAATAAAGAGGTTATTTAAAACCTTTTTCTGCAGTATGTGTTCTTCAAAAACATAGTAAGTATTCGCTACTTCGTCTTCTAAGTAGGATCTACAGTTTATGCTTCTCAAAGACATAGACTGTAATGTACTGTAAGCGATTTGAAAGAGGGTTGCATTTAATGTTGTTCTATAGCTTCCCGTTGAAGATGAGAACAAAGGGATTGCATGAATTTTTTTTTTGCTTTCTTTTTTATGCCTTCTGAGCATATGGCTGCCCTGTATAGGGCAATCTTCTTGATTACTGAGATGAGTTTTGTGGTTGGTTTGTTCAACCCCTATTCTACTTCGTTCATTTGCTTTAGATTTGTTATGAATTTGGAGGTCTTGCTTTTGATATTGTGTAGACAGTCTATAAAGTTAAGCTTTTTATGAATGATGATGCTCAAATATCTTAGGGAATTGAGCTCTTTTTATTCTATTTCCTTCGGTTTCGAATCGTTTGCATGGAGAATTGAAATTTTTCCACTGTGTTGCTTACATTTCTTTGGCTCTGGAGCTACCACTCACGACAAAAGCCAGATTGTCCGTGAAAGCTGTGTACTTAGAGTGTTGGGGCCATTTGCGTTTTATGATTTTTTCAGATTCTAAAAGAGGCTGTGGTCAGATTCTGACTTTTTCAGTTGTGCGGTTGTTAGTTTTTATTACGCTGCGTCTGTTGGTGAAGTAATCTTGAAAAAAATCATAATTGTTTTTTGAACAGTTGATGTTTTTCAGTGTGCCTAGAACCTCCGGCCCTCCGAGAGAATCGAAGGCTTTTTGGAGGTCTAAGTACAACAAAGCTGAGTCTTGTTTCTCTACTTTATTTCTTTTTATCTGCTCTAGAACTTCACTAATTGGAGGTACATTGTTTTTATTTGGGGACAAACCGAATTGGTGTGGGCTTGCTGTATTGGACTTTTTTATATGATGGTTGAAATGTTTCGCTAAGGTCCTCTACAACATTTTTTCATCTGTAGCAAGACGGCTTATGGGGCGGTAGAAACCTCGGTTCCATGAATTCTGGCCTTTTTTTTTTATTTGAAGCCCTATTTAAAATTATTATTTACTGCTACTACTATTATTATTGTTAGTCTTATTCTAAAACTTGTTGGAAAGAGGCTTGTTCATTCATTAGTGGTTTTTCATGGTTAGCTTCAAACTAACCATTAGCTTGAAGATGAGGAAAGTTTAGCAAGGAAAGCAGGATCTTGGGAGTTGATTGTCGATCCCGTTCGGACCCGTTGCTTTGGTAAGATTGTGATTATTTATGAAACTCAAAAGAAGAGAACGGAATGTCTTTGCTTGTTCCTGGTGGGTGGCTATTGTATCTTTTCACATTCTGCAGTAATGAGTCTTCAGCTGAGGATTCTTAGAGCAATGCGGCATCCATTATTTTCTTGATGCTGTTGCATGTTCCTTGTTTTGTTTTGATTAATGGAATTTGTTCTAACAATTTGACACTGATTTAAAATTTTGTTGGTACATGTTTTATTTTTTCTGTAATTTTGTGGATGGGGAAGGACCTTTTAGAAATTTTCTGACAGCGGTATTTCAAGATTTTTCTTTGGGAAAAGAAAAGGGTTGGTGCGTTTTTCGTTTCCTTTTTAGTGCCTCTACATAAGAGATCAGATTTGCTGGTGGGCGCTGCTTGTGCTTGCGACAGCAAATCTGCTCTCTTCTATTTTTGTTGCTTCAGCGGAATAATTGCAATGATGGCTTGATGTATTGGGAGCTATAACATCTTGTTGTTTGGATGTAGTGGTTTTCGGAATTTCCTGATTGACAGGGTGCTGTTGTGAAACTGATATTCTCTACAATGAGTGCTGGATCGCAAACACTAGTGTCAGATATTTCAGTCGTTTGAGTTTGTTTGTTAGTGCCTCATGGAAGATAAAGTGACTTCCTCTTGTGTTAATCCGAGTCTTAGTTAGTCCGATAAATTTTGAGTGTAGTTTTTGAATGTCTTCTGGATGAAGGTCTTGAAAGCTCGGAATGGAATCTTCGATGATTGTGATCTCGCTCTGTGTTGGAAGATCCTCACTCGGCTAGATGGAATGGTGCGTTTTCAGATTAACTGTTGTAGGCGGCTGGGAGAGGTTTTCTTTGCTAACTGACTCGTGAGAATTTTCTTGGTATGCTGATGTCATTCTGGAGATTATGTAGTAGTTGGGGGCTTTGCATACTCAGAACAGGTAGTCAGTAAGGATGTGGATTGTTACAAGTGCAGCCTGTAAAGGGAGAAGAAGAGGACAAGGCACCTATACCTGCAAAACATTGGCGCGGCGGAAGAAACGAAAAAAACTTCAGAAGTTGGTAAGTATTACCATGTTTCTTTTTGTTTAATTTTTTTACACATTGTTTTAGATTTATTTGAATAGAACATGTAGCCATTATTAGGTAATTCTCTAGATGATATTTTTTTGTATTCTTGATGACTTATAAAATGAATGAGATGTAACGCTGTTAAGTGAAGCTAGCGCCAGAATCGCTGTGGTAAGCAAATATAGTGAATTTTAAAGAGTGCATTTATTCTATTGTGGGTTTATGCACTACTGATGAAGTAGATTTATGCGTGTAATTTAATATTCCATTTGGCGTTATTATTGCTCAAACAAAAGATGCCAAATTTCAAAACGTGCCAATATGTAAATTCATGTGTATCTTAAAAAATTTTGAATAAAAAAATTCTTAATTTTTTGCAGATATTCTTAGAAACGCATCTACTTCAAGATGATATTAAAAAATTTCATAGATTGTAATACAAAAAATGTTTTCAAAAACGTTATAAAAATACTTAAAAATTTAATTTGTTAAAATAAATAATAAAATTGTGCGAATTATATTTGGATTAAGCCTAAGGGGGAAGAAAAAGAAAGAAAAAGGAAGAATGAGAGGGGTGTTCTAAAATAAAATTTTGAAAAATGAAAGAAATAATAACATAAAACGTATATAAGGAAGCATGCAATAAAAAGACGTACAAGTTTTATTATTATCCTCAGTATTGTAACATGAATGGCATTTCATTCACATAAGTCTATGTGTCCATCACCGCTTTTGTATTATATAGTACGTACATACAGTCAGAACTGAATTAACCATTAAACAAAATAAGCACGTGTTTAGGGCATCAAAGAAAGTGTCATTAAGAACAAAAGATCATTAGAAACTCGAGAAAGGCGGCAACACAAAAAAAAAATTTCTGTTGTCAGCGTTACTCTGAAATGGTGTAACTAAACCAAGGCCAAGAAAAAATGGGAAAATAACAGAAGTAACTATATATGACGCTTAAGTCTTAATCTGGCTCTGCATATGGTGTGTATTTATATATATATATATATATATATATACATAATAAAATAATAAAAATCTTTGTTATATGCAGATGGAAATGTAAGTTCTAAAAGTGAAGTTTAATTAATACTTTTATTTTATAATGGCAAATGCAGGATTTGAAAATTATTTTGAGTTTTCTTTGGCTGTGTGACTGAAGAGAAATATCTAAAAAATTACTTCATCTCAACACTATGAGTTGCATTTTAGGCCACTCTGTGCAGTGAATGTGGGTATGATTTATGAATTTTTGCATAATTATGTAGTTGTTTGTTGTAAAGAAAGTAAACAAATCATTAAAAAAAATGTAATGAATACACTAATGTATGTGGAATGGGAATATGTCTTATGACGAGGGTTGGCACTAAACTTTTTGACATCTAGTTGTGCTGCTTCCACCTCCAATGCCTACTGTGACTACTGCCTACACATTTTTTCCATTCTTAAATTCTTAAATTCTGCTAGCTAGTGTGATCACATCTGTTCCATCGGCTCTGATGTTGATCTTGTCTTGCGAGTAAATAAAAGCCATTGTGCTCTGAAGTTTAAATAAATGCAAATTGGTTTTCCCTTAAAACATTTATTTTGGTTAATAAACATTAGATCTGGTAACTATTCCAGTATTTTAGTCCAATAAAAATTTATTTTATTTACTCATTTTGTTTTCTATTTAGGATTGTAGTAATGTAGCCGTTCCTCAAGTTGTAGCCGTTCCTCAATAAACACGAACGCCGGCTAGCTTTAAAAGTATTTATTAATAGAGCACACAGGAACGGGTACAAGGAAATATACATAAATATTAAACATATAACGGAACATTAAACATTAGAATTACAGACCTCTACTATATGACAACCTAACGTGTTCGCGGCTGGAGGTCGACTGACTTAAGACTGTTCGTCTTCGCCGCTCGGTGGCGTTCAATATAATTCGGTTACGGTTAAATAGTTCTGTTACATCCTCCCCCTCTGACTTCGTAGACGTCTCGGCAAGAAGTCAGGAACTGAACTTTGTCTACGTTGTGCAGCGGGTGGAGAACAAGATGGACGGGCTCGGGTGTGATGAGCAGTAGCTTTAGTTTCAAGAGCATCTTTTGAAACAGACACAGATTCGGTTGGTAGAACACGTTTTGGGCGTCCCCTTTTCTTTAAAGGAACCACCGGAGTTACACGAGCTGAAGTCTGAAACTTACTTCGATCTTGATACGGTTTCAAGGCTGAAACATGATATTTGCCAAGAATTTTGTCTGGTTCGTTAAGATCGGCAATATCATAAGTAGTTGGAGATCTTGTAGTCACTATTACATAGGGACCATCTCGTTTAGGCATGAATTTAGCAGTTTTCTTTAGTGGACCTTTGCTGACTGGGTGGAGAGTAACCCAAACTTTATCTCCAGGAGCAAATTTCGGAGTTTCTTTTCGTTTCTTATCAGCATATCTTTTCTGCTTATCTTGATGCAATTCGACCCTTTCTCGTACTTGTTGTACATTTCTTGCAAAACGTTTCAAATATGGAGTTATTTCGGGAATAAAATTGTCGTTCTCAATTACGGCTTTTATATCGTGTTTTACATCATCTAAGGTTCGTAACTCACGTGCAAATTGAAGAAATGCAGCAGAATGTCCAGTTGAATCACACCTGGCTGTATTCAAAGCAAACCTTATTAATGGCAGTTTATCCTTCCATGACTGATGGTCATTACCAACAAGTATTGCTAAACGAGGTTTCAGATCTCTATTCTTTCTTTCAACTGGGTTAGACTGTGGGTGATAGACAGGAGTAAGACTCTGATCAATGTTCAAGATATAGCATAGTTGTTGCATAACAGCACTAGTAAATTGTGCACCATTATCACTTACTATTTTTCTGGGTAACCCAAATCGAAGGGCAACTTCTTCCAAAAGAGTAGTGGCACATTCTCTGGCCGTGGCTTCCTTTAAAGCAAATAGCTCTGTCCACTTCGTGGCACAGTCCTGCACAATAAAAATACATTTTTCACCCGATGGTGTTTCAGGAAGAGGACCAAAAAGATCGATTGACAAGGTCTCAAAGCGTTGAGCATAGACAGGAGTTTGAAGTAAGCCAGAAGGCTTTTGATTAGAGGCTTTATAACGGCAGCATTCAAGACAGCTTTTGACATAGTCTGCTATATCTTTTCTCATTCCAACCCAGTAGTATCTTTTTGCTATGCGATAAAATGTCCCTTCAGCCCCATAGTGACCGGCCGTTGGCGAATCATGATATTCTTTCAAGATTTCTGCTTTTCTTTGTTGAGGTATAACTAGTTGAGCTTCTTCTTCTTCCGAATCAGGAGAATATCGATACAACACTCCTCTGTTCATAATGTATCCTCTTCCAGTCCAAGTTGCACAGTCTACTTCTTTCTCAGGACTTTCAAAAGCTTCAATGATCTTCCGAAGATCATCATCCTCTAACTGTGATTGGCGTAATTCTGCAGGACTGATAGTAGGGATTTCGACAGAGACAGCACAGACTTGACAAGAATCCGTACTTGAGTGTTCACAAATAGGGCGAGATAATAGATCAGCAATAAAGTTCAATCGTCCAGGAATGTAATTGATAGTCAGATTGTAGGATTGAATTTGTAAGGCCCATCTTGCGAGCCTACCAGTTGGTGTCTTTAAAGACATCAGCCACTTCAATGGTTGGTGGTCAGAGGTGATTGTGACAGACTGGCTTTCGACATATCCTCTAAATTTGTTGAGTGCCCATACTACTGCTAAGGCTTCTTTTTCTATGGTGGAGTAGTTTCGCTCTGATGAGGAAAGTAAGCGGCTGGCATATTCTATTGGGTGTTCCTCATTTTTCTCTCCTTGCAGCAATACTGCTCCAATGGCTACATTGCTAGCATCTGTTCGAATGATAAAAGGCTTCGTTCCATCAGCTTGTTTAAGAATCGGAGGGCTAATTAATTTTGATTTCAGGTCTTGGAAAGCATTTTCTTGTTGTACTTCCCACTTCCATACAGCTTCCTTCTTCGTTAAATCCGTTAAAGGTTTGGCTATCTGAGAAAAGTTTGGAATATATCGACGATACCAGGAACAGGTTTGTACGAAAGATTGTACTTGTTTAACAGTTTTTGGCGATGGCATCTCTGCAATGGCAGCAGTCTTCTGTGGATCAACAGTTATACCATCCTTGGTAATGTAATGGCCTAAATATTTCACTTTTTCACAACAGAAGTGGCACTTTTCTCGGTTGGCATTGAGCTTGAATAACGATAGACGTTGGAAAACTTGTTCTAAGTCAGCAAGATGTGTTTGGAAGGTAGGGGACAGCACGATGATATCATCTAAATATGACAACGCAAACACATTATTCAGTCCAGAACGGAACTTATCTATCAATCTAGAAAAGGTGGCAGGAGCATTTCTCAATCCGAAAGGCATTCGGGTAAATTTATAGGTACCAAAAGGGCAAACAAAAGCAGTCTTGTTTTGATCTTCTTCAGCTACTTTCACCTGATGATAACCTGACTTCAAGTCAATAGTAGACATATAAGGTGTGGGTTTTGCTTCATTCAACAAATCATCTATGCGTGGCAAAGGATAAGTGTCTGGAACAGTTTGAGCATTTAGGTTACGATAGTCAATGCATAGCCGGACTTTTCCATCCGGTTTGGGAATCAAAACCACAGGAGAGGCATAGGGGCTTTCACATTCTTTTATGATACCTTGTTTTAGAAGGGAATCAAGTTCTTTTTTCAATAGTTCTTTCTTACTTGGGCTCATCCGATATGGAGGGACTGACACAGGGGGGCTGTTTCTTGTGTTAATATGATGTTCAATGAATGGAGTGGCCTCTCCCCCTACTTTGAAGACAGTGTGATATTTGTTAAGCAATGCATCCGTTGCAAGCCGTTGGGATGTGGTTAATTGTTGTCCTTCATTTTCCCGTAGTTGGCAATTGTTTACAACAACCGGAGTTTCTTCCAGTGTTTGGGATTGATGAGGTTTCACGAAACTATATTTTGTTCGAGGTTCGTCAGAAAAGTTCCATTTATTTTCCGCAAGATTTAAAACAATTTTAGCTTTTTGAAGAAAGTCAATTCCTAACAGAGTGGAGTTATTTTTAGCATCAGGCAACACAAGGAGCGCAGTTTTGAACTTTCTGCCTTCAAGAAGAATAATTTGTTCAGTGCGAAGTACCTCTTTTTCAGATACCAAACCATCAGCGAAAGACACCTGTAGTGTTGTCTTTTCAAATACTGCATTCTGTTGCTTCAGAATATGATAGAGGGATTCACTTGCGATTGAGTGACTAGCACCAGTGTCGGCAAAAGCTGTACCGGAAATACCTCCAATACTAATTCGAAATACAGCAGTCCGTGTGGAAGCTAAACAGGATCGGATTTGGATAGTGCCAAAATTAGATGAATCTGTAGTCTTTGGGGGGTTACAGTCTGGACATTTAGACTTGATAAAACCAGTTTTACCGCACCCATAGCAAGTTAAAGGAGGTCGGTTTTCCTCTCTTTGCTGTTGTCCACGATTTGAAAAGGTTTTACTTGTTCTCTGTACGTCAGTTGTTCGATTTTCTACTTTGGGTTTGGATGGATTAGTCGCTTTGAAAGAATAGCTCCGCCTGCCAGGGAGTTGAGTTTTATAGTTCGTATTTTTAACACGCACAGCTTCATAATCATCCAATTTCTGTACTAATTCAGATGAACTCTTAATTTTTCCCCAAGAATCAATAAAATGCTGCTTGATATCACTACTGACCCTTCTTTTAAGCTGATCCGTCAGGACCAAGTCTTTGAGCGATTCAAAGTCTGTAACATCGAGGCTGTGTAGCCATTCTTCCAGATAATTGTTTAATTCGTAGGCAAAGTCTTTCCATAAGGTTCCAGGCTGTCTTTGGTGTGTGGTAAGTTTAATTCGAAATGATTCAGCATTTAATTTGAATCTTTGGAGCAGAATCATTTTGATGTATGAATAATCTTCTAATTTGTCCTTCGGTTCTCTTAAAATGATTTGTGAAATGTCTATAGGCAGAAGAGGTAGGAGATGAGTGATGTAATCTGTTTGTTTTATATTAACTTTCTCACATTGTCTTTCGAAAATTTGCAGGTAAGTTGTAATGTCAGAAGTTCCTGTAAATTTAGGGATTAGGTGTTGAATGTTTGTTTCAATAGCTGCATTTGAAGCAAAGGCGGCATAGTTAGCATTTGAGCTAGCAGCTGCCAGGTTTAATTTTAAACGTTCCAATTCTACCAAAAGTTCTTGTTCTTTTCTTTGGCGTATCTCTAGATCGTTGCTTTCACGTTCTTTTTGTTGTCTAGTTTCGATTAAAGTTTCTAGAAGATTCTTGGTAAAAGCTTCATCATAAGTGTCAGATTTGACGATAAGATCTTTAAGGTCTATCACTCGCATAGTATCGTTTACTGTGAAACCGAGCTCTGTGGCGAGAGTCTTTAAATCCTCTTTTCGCGCTTTGGCAAGATAAGCCATAATTATATGAGAGGTCAGGGGGGAGGGGAAAAGATGAAGTTGAATTTGTTGTTATTTCGATGTTATTCACAACACAGTTTTTATACTTACACTATTTTCAAATTAATAAATAAACGGTTTACCTTTAAAATGTATATACCACTATTAAACAGCATGTAAGCAATGTTATACATACATTTATATACCACTATTAAACAACATTTACAAACGCAAACAATGTTACTGGCAAAGTTATCACATCTAAATTTCAAAAATATCATAAAATACCCCTATAAATTCAATTTGTATCCAGAAAATGACATATAATAATTTGCTCAAATATTTGTATACTACTTAGCAAAACATAAATAAATGTCTTATCATAAGCTTTTATTCAAACTGAATTCTTTGAACTGAATTGAAGTTTTAATCCTAACAAACCATTATGCCATAAACAACATTAATTCTTTTACCTTATTTAAAAAGTCATTTTATTTTATTCATAATAATTTTCTTTCATTTCAAGATATATATTTCAAAACATTCATTAACGGAAAGCAATATTTTCTTAAAGTACAGTATAAGCTCAAAAGTTCGTCGAAAGGAAATCAACAAGTACAATATTTTATTTTACGTAGAATAAAGATTCACTGAATAGTAACAGTACTCGCAGGAAACGAAATAAAATATAATCAAAAGACTGGGCATAAACACAGCATAACTCATCTAGCTTGACATTCCGTGAGGGGGAAGAAAAAACATCTGCTGCTGTAAGTTAAATCGAAACTACTAAATTCTAATGAACAAAAGTCCTTGAATATACTCGAAACTTTTATCATTTAAACATACATTTAGTTTGATAACCGTATCCACAAGTTAACTTAATATGCATATTAACATTTTAAAATAACAAATTAACAACAGTTCAAAAATAACCGTCTGGTTAAAGAAAGCCGTTTGCTTTCGTTTTATGCTTTTACGTAGTATCAATAAATCAGATTCCAGTAAGGAATTTACATTTGCTTTAAGAAGCAGCTTGTAACAAATAATAGAGTTAAAAGAATTTTAACTAAACATTAATTTAAAAGACACTTATCTTTTATTCCACTGAAAGTTGTTGACTCTGCAGTCCATGTGCGAGCAGCACGCCACGATACTTTATATGAACATTTAGTGTTGTAAACCAGCAATTGACTAGCAGTCGCCACCTGAAAAGAAAATGAGCCGATCTCCAGCAACCAAAAGTTAAATTCGGGAGTAAAGGCTTATGAAAGCCAAACCGAAATTCTCAACGTTCTAATGCGCCATTTTGGGATCAAATTTCGTTGGGCGCCAGTTGTAGCCGTTCCTCAATAAACACGAAAGCCGGCTAGCTTTAAAAGTATTTATTAATAGAGCACACAGGAACGGGTACAAGGAAATATACATAAATATTAAACATTAGAATTACAGACCTCTACTCTATGACAACCTAACGTGTTCGCGGCTGGAGGTCGACTGACTTAGACTGTTCGTCTTCGCCGCTCGGTGGCGTTCAATATAATTCGGTTATGGTTAAATAGTTCTGTTACAGTAACTCATAATAGTTTTATGTATATACAAACCCATGTGTTTAATACATCTTGACAATCTACAGTTACATCAGTATATATCTTGACATTCTAAACTAAAAGCTCTGACAATTAGGCAGAATATAAACACAAAGCTCCTCGTTATTAATACATAAAAATACATAAAATGTATCTGTATGCAGACATATTTACTCTCTATTTATCATTAACACAATGTATTTCGATTTTAAGCATGCAGAATTTCAGACGTGTTTCCTATTTGAATGCTTAATTAATACGGAATAAGAAAACAGTATCAAATGCAATGCCCTATTCATAGGACTTCAGGTTTCTTCTCCTTCAAAAATCCAACATATACAGCTGATGAAAAATTGGTTAATACGAATTTCTTGTGAATGGGCTGGCAGAATGAGAGTGAGCAACGTTAATACGAGCCAGGTTTATTTGAGACATCTTCCATGAAGGCAATTCTTCCTGCTGGTGGCATTCTTTGCCATAATCCTAATAATAATGGAATGTTTTATTCCACTGTGTTTACATGTTTAGCCTTATTAGCCTATAAGATATTTCTCCCACCTACTTGCATGCCTTCATAGTGTAACAATCAGCATATTCAGTGTGTATTCGAGAGGTTTGAGTCCCGGCAAGGGCACTGCTTATTCTTTCCATTTCCTACTGCAAAAATATCTTAACAATTCTACAGTGCCCGAACTTGAAAGATATGGTGGATAATGATTCTCCACCACCAGGATTTATTGATTGGGTCTCTTAATCCTCTGTTACCCTTTAAAAGGAGGGAGAGTACATAAGGCATTTCTCCCGCCTTCTTAGCATGCCTTCGTGGTGTCAGCATACTCGGCGCATATTTGAGAGGTTCCACTCTCGGCGAGGGCAATGCAGAATTTCCATCTACTCCTGCTTTAAAATAACTTAAATGTCTCTACAAGCCCAAAGCGGTCAATTTGCCCACTAGGGCAATTCATTCCATTTTGGCACTTTGCTTCCATTCACTTTTCAAATTGTTGCCACCAAATATTAGAGCCCTGCATTATATTTGAAAAAATTAAATAGTGAAAAATCTGCATAAATGTATGTTTGTTTCTCGCACTGTGAGAGAACAACGGTACCTAGAGACATAAAATTTTGAGAATAACATAGTCTATTTTGCATGTTATAGCTAACATATCCTATTAATGCTGGTCTGTAACCTTATGGCCCATGTAAATAAAACATTTCTAAAGGAACTAGTCTTTGCAGAGAAATACTGAGTGAGAAATTGTGCCTCCCCATGAGTAGTTAGTTTACTGGTTCTCTACAACCTAAGAAGATCAGTGTCTGCTTCACATGATACCTAAACCAGTTAGTTGCACTGAAGCGTTAAATTTTACCTTTTATGCTAAAGTAGACACTAGAAGTTCCGTAATACGAGCAATTCTTATCTGGAGTTTTTTGCAGTCAGTCGGAAGAAAGCTAACCTATCCGTAAAACTGAGTGCATCTTCCAGAAAGTAACCCAATTTTCCACTAAGAATGAGAAGTAATAAATGATCTTGGCTTGTACATATTTTTTATGGCCATTTAATGTGCTTATAACATATCATATTGTTTTGAGCTTTCTCTCATTTAAAGAATCGGTCATAACTTCCATTTTTTTTTTAATTGGAGAAAACATTTATTGTGTATCTGTGTTTACTGCAGGGCAGTCTATTGTGAAGTTTACCAGTCCTAAATTGCGTAAGAAGGACAATTAAAAATACGTTGGAACTGAGAGCAAAACTTAATGGAATTTTCCTCTTTTCCCTCCATACTTCGATTTATTCCTAATCCATTGCTTAAGTTGCTAGTTTCAAGCTTGCAGACCTTGAAGCAGTTTTTCGCGGCCTGCAAAGACATTTCGATTATGTTGTTCTTGCAAACATTCCCACATCTTAGTTAACTGATGTCCAAGTTTACATTATTTTCACTTCCATTAAAATCAAACACGGATAATGCAAAAAGAATGACTTTATTTACAATGCTAATTGAGCTAATTACTTTACATTGTGGTATAAATCTTAGCAAGGATTTGAAGGTGCAGTTTTTATAAAATTTTATTTGTACTTGCGAAAAAATAAATATGCTCTATTATGAAATTTTGCACTAAGGTTTATTATGGCTTTGTTTGGGATTATATTTTATATATGTGAACAGATAATTTTCACAGTGGAGAATCAATAAGCGAAGAACCTGATTCTCCAGCGAGTCTTCAGATTGTGATGAAGAAGAATTTCTGTTAATTTCTGCCAAAGGCTACAAGCTTTATGAGAATCGAAACACCATCAAGTGTCAAGCTGTAGAAAGAAATAAAGGGGTTTATTTATTTACATTATTGGCATAGAAACTTATGTATATTTTATGCGTGCATCATAGGATGTTTGAATAAAGAACAAGAAAGAGATTAGGTTTTTTTTATGTATTCTCAGGTTTTGTTCTATCCGGTAAATTTTCTCTGAAAATTAAAAAACGTTTATAGTTTCCCTAGCTTTGTTGTAAATTAAATTGTTTAATGGTTATTAAGTAAGTATGTTAGAATTTTTTGAAAGAAATGTCATTGTTAAATAAGAAAGTAGAATGAATAGTTATATTTCAAACTATATACAATAGATAAAAAAGTTGTAAAGTTAAAATGGAATATGCAATTAAAAAGTATGGAAACAGTATTACAAGTTTTATATAAAAAGTATTATAAGTTATATTATATATACAGTTAAGATAAATACAGTTTAGATTTATTTTTTATCCACTTTTTTTTTTTTTTTGTAAATTCATCTGTTTGTCATTATAAAATAAAAGCACAATATTAATTAAATCTAATTTTTAAATACTAATTAAACCTCATTTTTAAAATTTATATTTCCATGTGCATATAACAAAAGTCATTTTTTATATATAATGGCATAGCTACATTAGGACCCACATACATTACTTCTGCTTTTTCCAAA
This sequence comes from Stegodyphus mimosarum, assembly GCA_000611955.2. Lineage (NCBI taxonomy): Eukaryota > Metazoa > Arthropoda > Arachnida > Araneae > Eresidae > Stegodyphus > Stegodyphus mimosarum. The sequence goes on from KK116789.1 coordinate 68,998, forward strand.
TTTCTTCTTTTTGCATCTTGGTTTTGCTACACCATTCCACAGTAAAACTGCCAACAGAAATCTTTTTTGTGGTTTGTATGTCTGGTTTTGTGGTATGTATGTGTATGTTGTCTGAATGTCCATACAATAAAAAATCACAGGTGTTAATTTTTTTTAAATGCCAATCCTGTTACAATACTGAGGAAAATAATGAAATTTTATACGTCTTTTTTATTATTATATGCCTACATTTTGAATTTAATGTTGTTATTTCTTTCATTTTTCAAAACCATATTCCAGAATGCTCCTTTCGTTCTTAAACTCCACTCTTCTTTATTTTCAAATTGTTTATTTGAGAGTACCCTACTTTAGTACAAAACTGAGAAAAATGTAATCAGAAAATCTCAGTAATAATGACAAGACTTGATATAGCAAGATTATTTATATTTGGTTGGTTGTGTTATTTTATTGTAGTATATGTCTCCAGTCTTCAGCTCAATGAAAAGGACAGTTACCCATTTCAGGTCTTAATTATCATAATATGAAACCTGATAGTTCTAGCATTCCAATAATTCCACAGAAAATGTAATGGAAATAGATAAAATAGAAAACAAAGCCTATAATGGTAGCAGACATTTTGCAAAATCTTATGAGAAATGAAAAAAACCGCATATCTGTAAAATTAAACGTGAACAAAGGGTAAGAAATTATCACTGTCGGCAGTAAATTCGTAAAACAGCCCAGTTTTAGTGCTGTTACAGTAAGCACCATAGGTGCTCATGCATGCTTCACGTCTAAGTTGGAAATACGTGGATCAGAAGGGGCCCGCAAAAAAGGTTTTTGCACTCTCCAACAGGAATAAACTGGAATCTGCACCATGTGCAAGATTATTATGCGGAAAAATTAGTGGAAGTTACTACAAAATCTAGATCATAGGTTCCCAACGTGGGCGATAACGCCCCCTTGTGGGCGTTTCAGGCTTTCAGGGGGGCGGTAAAAAATCCAGAGAAAATTAGGGGGCGTTGATATGGCACAGAGGGGCGTTGGAAGATTAGCCAAATATAGTCTAAAAAAGACTTTAAAATCACGCTGATAATTCATTTCTATAACGTGTGCGAAAATTCACATATTTCGATATGAGACTTCACTGTTCAGAGAAAGACATACCTCTCTA
>KK116789.1:74192-84604 GCA_000611955.2 Stegodyphus mimosarum
TTTTAAGAAAATTCCAGTCTATCCGCGTAATGCACTTTGGCTGTGCTAAGAGGTAAATTAATTATGATACCACCTGAAAACACAAAAATTTGCTAATTACATATGACTTATATATAATCTTCAAAGCATTACTATTCTAACTATAACAGTTGTTTTCTCCACTGAAGATTGATATCAGAATCTGCCCAATGTGGGTTAAAAAATGTCTTTTTTTGTAGACATTTTGCAGCTAAACGAAAGAAAGAAATCTATTTAATGATATTTTTAAATAAATTCAGGTATTTTATAATTATTTAGCAGCATACATAAGTAAAAAATATGTGCATTGAATTTCATGATGTTATATTTCTGGAATTAGTTTCACTGAAATTTGAAAGTATCATTTACTAATAACAAATAAATTTAGGTGGAAGAAGCAACATTAAATGATATGAATACCATTAAAATAATTAAAACCTGAATTACAATAATCAACGATATTTTGACAAATATAGTTACATTAAATGGTTAGGCTAGATGACTGATTACTATTTTTTAATTTTACTGCAAAATGACAAATAAGGCATTCACTAAAAAGAAAAAAAAAATGTTCAAAAGATTTTGCGATAAAATACTAGTATACACTACAGCCTTGGCGCAATTTTGAAAATTGCCATCAACACTAAAATGGCATGCTTACTGGTCATCATTAATGTCACCAAATCCCGTTGTGTACCATATATGGAGGCTATTCTAACTTCTATGGTACCGTTATACAAGGATTAAAATGATTTTGTTCCAGATTTAGACTAAAATATTTAAATTCCCTGACTTTTCCCTTAATTTCTTGGCCAATTTTCGAATTCCCTGACTTTTTCTGGTTTTCCAGGTAGAGTGGCAACCCTGTTTTAAGTAAGAAACAATTCCTTAAAAAATGTAATGGAAATGAAGCCATTTAACTTTTTGGACACAGGACGATGCCATTTATATTTAAGAGAAATGTACAAATAATAGACTACTTAATTAAATGTCTTTTAGTTCAAACAACCAGTTTACGCCAACAAATTCTAAGGAGAGAAAACATGCCAGAGCTTCTTCCAGTGACTCTAAACATAAATTCTATTCACTATTTTATCATGATTAAATTTCCACTTTCCAATTTTAATTCCACTGATTCGAACAGTCACACTAATAACTCTAATCATATTATTCTCAAATAAATACATTTCTACATATATTTCTCTGCAAAAACTCTTCCTGCCCATGACATATTTCTATGAGACTTGCATCTCAAAAGAAACTAAACTGCAAATTGCTCATTAATTCTATACAGAAATCTTTCAGTGGAGCTTCCCAAATTCTCAACTGAGTAATGAGAGTCCTAGAAATAGGGTCCTTAAATGTCATATTATGACTGACTGAAAGATAATTACATGCTTTTCAGCAATGTCAGGCAATATGTTCTTCTTCATAACTTCATAACATAAGACAGAAAACAAAAGTCACATGCTCTCTCACTGCCTCCAAACTCCAAGGCTCCATTCACTGTTTTATCACTCTGATATTTCTGCTTTTAATCCATTTCTGCTTTTAATCCATTTGAACAATCACACCAACATCTAATATCATATTTTCACTCACACACATTTATACTTATATTTCTCTGGTAAAATTTCTCAAATCTGTGACATATTTCTAGGACATTTTAGTTTCAAAAGAAATGAAATCACATGAAGTCTAGACATGCATAGATCTTTTAATGGAACTCCCTAGATTCTCAATTCAAGTTTGTATCAGATGTAGAAATAGGGTCCTTAAATGTCATACTAGACTGACTGAAAGACAATTACATGCCTTCCAGCAATGTCAGACAATTACAGACCATGCTTTATAATCTTCTTCATAACATAAGAGAGAAAACAAAAGTCACATGCTCTTTCATTGCCTCCAAAACACCTAGGCTCCACTCACTCTTTTATCACGCTGAAATTTCTGCTTTTTGAGCTTGTTTTCATCAATATTAATAATCACACCATCATCTAATATATATTTTTTTCACTCACATGCATTTCTGCTTACGTATCTCTGCTAAAATTTCTCAAATCTATAACATATTTCTCAGACATTTTGGTCTCATGAGAAAACAAATCACATGAGGCCAGTTCCATGCAGAGATCTTTTAATAGAGCTCTACAAATGCTCAATTGAATTGGTATGAGTCCTAGTAATAGAGTCCTTAATTATCACTCTGTGATTGAATGTGAAGACAATTGCATGCCCTCCATCAACATCAGACAATTATAGGAACCTGCCTTATGTTTCTCTTCAAAACTTAGAGAAGAAGAAGAAAAGTCATTCTTTCAATTCCTTCAGATATCCAAGCTCCATTCACACTTTCATCGCTAGGAAATTCCTGCTTTTCAAGCTAGCTAATTTCATCACCAGAACCTCAATGACATTATTTTATATCTAGTTCCATGCAGAGACCGAAGATCCACAAACCTTCAGTCAATTTTGTGAGAGCCCTAAGAACAAGGCCTTTTAATAATCTGAGACACCTACAGGACTTTGCCTCGTGGTTTTCTAAATAACTTCAAAAAGAGTTTTCTTCATTCATCAACACACCCTCAAAAAAAAATGTAAGACTCCATTTAATTGCCTACAGATACTCATGTTCTACACACACTTTTTGTAACAGTTAAATTTACCCACAGAGACTGAACCAGGTTGCAAAACATCTAATGCCTGACCTAGATAACCCTTGAGTATACATGGAAATTTATTTGTTCAGGACTACCAAAAACCCTGTGCAGAAAACAGATGTAAGTAGTGTCTATAAAAGAACTCCGGGGTTTTGAGGCAAAATATTTTAATGAAATAAAAAACATACATACATGTTTTATACATGACTGAAAAGCTTACATTTTCAAGTTTTTTTGAACACTTAGTAAAGTTCTATATGAGCCTCGTTAGTGGCACGGCAGACGTCTAAACGGTATTCTACCTCTTCCCATGTCCTGGCGAGCATGTCTGGGGGGACGGTTGCCACACAATTGACTATTCGTTCCCTGAGATGTTGAACATCACGAATTTTCTCTGCATACACAAGATTCTTGATATGCCCCCAGAAGAAAAAATCCAACGGGGTCAGATCAGGGCTCCTTGGAGGCCATGGAATAGGTCCCTCCCTTCCGATCCACCTGTTACCGAACTGAGCGCACAATGCCTCACGCACACGTAAACTAAAGTGTGGCGGGGCCCCATCTTGTTGAAAGTAAACTAAACCCTTCTCCGCCTCAATGTCATCTAACTGAGGAAAAAGATACTCCTCCAACATATCACAGTAGACATCACCATTGATATTTCTTTCAATAAAAATAAACGGACCTATGATTCTGTCATGCATAAGCGCACACCAAACATTTACTTTGGGCGTGTCGCGTTCGTACTCGACGAACTCATGGGGCGGCTCAGAACCCCAAATTCTGCAATTACGCCGGTTTACGTGACCATTCACATGAAAAGAAGCTTCGTCACTAAAAATTATACTTTTTAAAAAACCATTATTGTCATCAATTTTATCTAGCATTGAAACAGCAAAGTCGTATCTCTTAACCTTGTCTGCTGGTTTGATGTGGTGTAAAAGTTGAATCTTGTAAGCAGTTAAACGTAGTCTTTTATGAAGTACCTTACCGACAGTTGGTAACCCCAACTCCAGGCTGCGTCTTGTCAACGATTTCTTAGGGCTTCGAAGGCATGAAGCTCGGATTCTGTCCACTTTCTCTTGAGACACTCGGCCTACCCGGCAACTTTTGCTTCAAAACACTTCCTGTTTCCTTAAATGCACTGAACCATTGACAAATGGTTTTGTCAGAAGGTCGGTTAACACCATAGTTACGTCGAAAGTTTCTTTGTACGGTAACTACAGACTTCGTTTCTATGAGCCAAATAACAACATTGAGCCTTTTGTTGCGGAGTCGCCATCATTTCAAGGTCAACGCCCTGCAGCGCCACCAACAGTTGATGCAAACATTCCCAATTCGTATGAGTAAAACTTTTTGAGCTACTGTTTTCGGAGAAATCGACTAAATTTTGCTATCTTTTATAGTTAGTGAGATATGAATTTTTAAAACCCCGGAGTTCTTTTATAGACACCCTGTATAATAACTAACTAAATATAATTCCAGCTTAACTTCGTCAGGGTGCACTAGAAGCAAGACAAAATTTAACAGAACAATATGTCTTTAATTACCAATCTCGTGATGCATTACCAATAGTGTATAGTGGATGCTTTATGATAACAGTCATGAATTTGAAAGTATTCAGATATCACAAACAAAAAACAAAATTTTCCAATTAGGAAGAAATAATAAATGAACTTAACAGAAGTTTTTCATTGCAATGACAGTATCCAAATCGCCAATCAACTAATGGATGACAAAATCTGTAATACAGCTCTAAATCCAAAAAATATCGCTACCAATAGGACTATGCTCAACAAGCTGAAAATTGAACCATTACAAAATGGTAGTTACTGCCTTATGATTCGCCTACAGCTCGGTATAGCTAGATATTTCAAAGTGAAGGTCAGAAATGATTACATCCTTCATTATGATCAGTTTTACTTCTTTTCATTCTTTGAAAAACATTTTTTTGCATGCATAACCTGATATACAAATATAAATAAATAATCACAAATGTACCTAATTATTCACTGTTCATTGTAACAGTTTAGCGATAATGAGAAAAAAAATGTATAAAATAAAATGCATAAATGAAATTAAGCTTACATGAAACAAATTGACAGAACCGGGTCCCTGGGCCTAACGTTTCACTTGGGACCTTGTCAAAGGGCCCCGGGATGTCCTCAATGACCTTGTCCATGGGCGGCGCTATAATAAAATTTTAAATTTAGAAATAAAATCTTTTAACATGCAAGTTCAAGCAAAAAGTTGCATTCAGGAACATTAAAAAATTTAACACTGAACACATAGATACCAAAATAAAAAACAACTTGTGAACTGATTTAATGCCACAAAAATTTGGCAATATATGATAAATAAAACTGGGGAAAGTTTTTTAAATGCCGGGCAGCTCTCCAGTTATCCAGAGCGCCAATCCTTTCCATGGTATGTAAAACTAAAATTAGATGACAATTCATTAACAAGCTTAATTTTTTTTTCATTATTTAATGATACTTTATTTTCTAATATTAACATACAAATTACTATTATCTTGGTCTATCTTTGTGGCTGCATTTTGTTTTTTTGCACAGATTGCTGACAAAACGATAATAGATTGGGACAGTTGCCTGCAAGAATTCTAAACAAAGCTTCCAGTAAAATCAGAAGGCCAGACAAAATAGCAGAAATTGATGGCTGCCTTTTTACAAAGTGCGAAAACAAAGTGGGTAAATACTGCCGCACTAGTGTTTATGTGGTGGATTGTGCAAAGAGACTTACAAATGTTTTACGGCAAGAGTTGCAAATAGAAGTGCAGCTGAGAATTCTGCAAGAATGACTGCTGCATATTTGGCAGAATTTTTGCTAACTTTCAAGGTTCAATGGCAGCCAAATTTTTTGGTAGAAGGGAACTATCATATATACTCTAGTATAAGATGACAGTTTTAAGAAAAAAAATCAAACTTTGAGGTAGGGGGTCCATTTATACACAGAACCTTAAAAAAAAGAGATCCTCGACCACCACCGATCAATGACATGTCATCAAGCTCGATTAATAACATCGTTCATACAGATAATAATATCGTTCATACAGAAAAAACGTAAAATTTTTATTTATTCTATTTTATTTATTAGTTTTTTTATTAAATTTTGATTTTATTTCCTGTTTATTAGGAAAGTCACCCCCCTCATTTCATTATCTGGCATCACAGAGTGATTTAGTCTGTACAATATCTGTGAGGCACTCTTTGATTATTATAACTCTATCGAATCGGTAACTGTAACCAAACTAAATGCCTGTCTATTTATCTTTTCCTGCTTTTTGTAATGTCTGATTTAGCGTAATCTACAAAAAACCGGCTCTTTTCAGAGCCACACACTTCCTGCAATAAGTTGTGTAAAGCAAAAGAGAATGTCTTATCATACAGTGTATACATGCACTATGAAATTCAAGCTAAAAGTAGATTCATTTGCAGAAAGTACGAACAAGAAAAGTGCAATTTCATGAAGTACATTGACATGCTATTTTATCAGCGGTGGCGCCGCCGCTCATCCGACAAATTTGTTTTTTCAAAAATGTTTCTCAAAAGCCGGACAATCGACTTATATGCAAGTATAGAGTATTTGAAAAAATAGGGACATAACTATTTGAAAATTTTTCTCATTTTACTTTTAGGGTAAAGAATCTCAAATATATAAACAAGTAAGTAAATGTCTCTCACTTGCTTTGCAACAAAATACACATTTGACTTACAAGAAAAAAGAAAACTACGCAAATGGACTAAGATCCCAGTTATTCAGGATAACTGAAGCTGCCTAGGATTCTCTAAGACATGAAAATCAAACATTAAACTAATGCTACTGGCTAGATCACAAATTTTAATTTCATCAGAATTGAAAATCTTAATAAACATATAATATGAGAAACACCTGAATTATACTAGAACTCCAATCAAACAGTCTTAAATGCAACCACAAGCAAGATGGACAGCAAGAGAATCTATATATCAGTTACATTATCTTGCAAGCAGAAGACATATAAAAAGACCGTGCTTCTCAAAAAAAGTGAGATGGAGCTCAGAAAAGGTTTTCCCAAGGTTTCTTTATGCAGACAATATTACGTTCTTTCCAAGTTAAACCTTTCTCTTTCTGATGCTTCATATAGTGACATCACTTTACTCAAAGCAGTAGTGGGCATTGACTTTGTGACAATGGTTGACCTTGATCAAAAAGAGCAAACCTTCTAGTACAATAAAATTTATGTTTTCCTAACATCTCCAATGGTAAATGGGGTGGGCAATCACTAGACAAAATCATTAGTCATAGCAGTTGTTTCATTTCAAAACTGCAGCATGCAATTCATGAAATCACATGACCTGAAAAATTACCATGAACTCAATAACAAGATCTATGATTTAGAGTCAGAATGTCTTTGCCACTTTTATAACAGCTTTGAAAGGAAAATATTATCTCACTGCTCGCAGGAAAACATCTCTTTTAAATACTGTATAACATAAATTTAGCAATGTAAAGCAGTATTAATGTAATTAATAAAAGCAATGTTTCTAGCGCCATATATTGCACAAAATACAGAACAGTCTGGTTTTTTTAAGCATTAATCAATAAACCTGTCAGATATTCATCTTAACTACCTTACTTCAGTTTATTAAAATATACACTATGTTTTCCTAAACTTTACACAAGCAAAAAAATTTTTAGTTCTTGACCAATAAAAAAAGAGTAGGTTTTATTTTGATTGGTCTTCAAAAGGTAAGTTATGCAGACAAGTGGAGTTCTCTTTCAAAAATATATTTTTAATAAAGTATATTGTTTTCATGTGCCACTCACATAGACTTCAATAACAAATTTATATTAATTCCTGAACTTCCCAAATATCAGAAAGGAGGATAAAAATATAAAGAAAACTTGACCAAAAGCTCACATTTCCTAACCCTCCAATGGCAATAGAAAACATCACTATTTTATGGCAATTATATCATATATATATATATGCAATTATGATGATATTTCAGCACCATAATTCCATGAGAATATTACAAGAAATGAGAATACGAAATACTACACAAAATATAGATTATATGATATATGAAAAATTTACTATACAAAAACAAATCACAACAGAAAATAGAATTGCTGCTGCAACACTGAAATAAAAGCAAGAAAACAAAATGTAACACCTGTAACCATTAAACAGAGAAATAAGCATTTCCAAATACAAGCAAACCTGTACCCTGATTGTATTGTAAAATGTAATTAAAATTAAAGACACATATGTGCAAATTGCATTATAAATCCAGTTATATGGCTAATTCAGCAAAATTCCTTCCTTGGCCTTATACAACTGTTTGTCTGTTTATCACAGATATACATACGGGGTGGTCATAATTAAAGTGATCCTATTCAGACCCCTCTAGAACCTGACATACTAAAGTCTAGATCATTTAAACAGTGGTGGCTCGTAATAAGCACTGTGGAACTGCAGCACCCCCCGTTTCCACTTATTATTATTTTTAATACTTAATATAATGAGCCCTTTTTTCTTTTATTCTTTCTTTATACTTCTACAATATATAATCGTTAAACTTAATGTCAGTAGCCATCCTCCAGTTTATGAAAAAGGTACGAAAGTTTTTATATGGAACTGCGCTTCACAAGGCTGTTCTGTGCAAGCGCGCACAGAAAGCAGCACTCGAGCCAGGGAGATAAAACAGCACTGTCGCTCTTGCAGTGCCGAAATTCTGGAAAAGTGATTATTTCTTACTCCGCGCGTGTGGTATTTGGCTGTTCTGCACATGCGCTCTTAGGAAGCAGCGTACGAGGCTGAGAGCACTGTCGATTTTACAGTGCCGAATCTGGAGTATCGAGCTCGTTCTTTTTTTTTACTCCGCGTGTGCTGTGTTTTAAAAATCATACACCATATTCTTGGTTAGATTATTTTTCAGCTATTCTATTTGATTCATTTTTTTTTCGGTTCTTTTATTTTACAGAAAACTTTAACCATGTCCTTGCATCCTCAAGTAATAAATTCTGTGACTGTAAGTGAACTTCAAGAGCTTTCGTTTTCATGCGCTTGCAATGCTTTCAATATAGAAAAATTTCCTCAGTTATCATCCAGAGATCAAGGAGAAAATTATTGATCTCTTCGCGCAAATTAAAACAAGAAGAATGGATTTCATTTTTAAATGAATAGGTAAAGCTTGAACTGTAACCATTTAAGTTAAAGTAATTAAGAAATGTTTAATTTTTCTTTTGTAAAATTTCATGGAAGTTTCAAAATAAATTTTCTTTCTATACACGTTCGTTTCCCTTTACACAGGTTTAAAACAAAGGTTAAATTTTTTTGGAACAGCACCCCCACTAATTTTAGCTACGAGCCGCCACTGCATTTAAACAATAATACAACAAAATGGTGCTCCTGTCGTGGTGTGCTGAGTGCAATGATAAATATCTGTAGAGGCTTAGCTAGGTTTTAAAGATATATGCGTTGGAGAATAAATCTGACCAAGCGGAATGTGAAGTGTCCCAAAAATCTCCAGTACAGTTACAGTTAGAAGTTTGGGCAAGCAGTTGGCGAGTAACAAAAACAAGTTCCTTCAGTATTAACACACTCCGAACAAATGAGACCTAACTACTCGGAAATTACAGCTAAGCACTAATGTGTACCAAAAGCTCTGAAACTAAGGCTAAAAATGTTAGTAACTATGTTAAATGAAATCTTAAGGAAAACTTTAGTTAAATTATGAATTAAGAATATCATTCAAAATCTGAATTGATACGATGCTTTGAACAGTTCTTCTGATAATATATATGAAGATGCACAGAACTTACATGTGGCTTCTGCAGAGGAGGAAGACGACGACGACGTTCTGTGGTTGACGACTGCTGTAAAAGAAACAAATATATTTAGAAGCTTTTAATACTTAGTGCCCATACTACAAATATTTCAATCAGGTATGGAAAAGTCTTCAGATAACTGTATGCCAGTTTTTACGAGATATTAACATCAAGTAAAACTAAAAAACTAGCAAACTAAAAACAAAATGAATTACGAAAAAATTATCAGCTGCTGGAAGTGTATTTTTAAGCTTTTAAAAAAACTGTGTGCATTTTTCATGAGCTATGTCTCTTTGATTTTGAAAGGACAATGTAAACTGGAATTTTAAGGAATGGGACAATTCAGTTAACAATTAAGCATTCAAATAGCTTTACAGATCTGGAATTCTGCATGCTTAAAATCGAAAGACATTGTGTTAAAGTCCTACCAGATGTATATCTAGAAGATCAGTACAGCACTAATGTGCCGCTAAGATATTACAATTCAGAATTGCATTCAGAATATTTCTTAAATCGATCTCTATGAACATCAGTATCGAAATTATTTCATACCTTCGAAGCAAAAAGATTTTTTTAGCATTAGTTGTTCACTCATAAACTGCGATAGCATTAGAAGAGGAAAAAATGGCATTTCAAACGAAATCCATCAAATGATGAACAGCCATGAGTTAGATGTCAACAGCACCTCTGTACAGAAATATTCCCGAAGCACACAGTTTGGAAACAACTTGTATAAATGTTAATCAATAATATTTATGATCCTAGCTTTTAAAATTCAGTTCTGATTCTTCACTTGTACGAGAATCAAAACTCTGAGTGTATATTAATTAAGCGTATAACACGTTTGAATTGATGACCGGGATTTCAATCATATTTAAATCACACTTTAACAACAAA
>KK116790.1:0-23237 GCA_000611955.2 Stegodyphus mimosarum
ATATTGCCTTACAGGCCAGAAGAAACAGGCGGCAGACAGCGGCAGAAATCGCTAGACACACGGCACAGGTGACTGGACGACCGATATCGCGTTTTACCGTGACCAGAAGACTGCACGGTGGTTTTGCACGACGCCCTGTACGGTGTGTACCTCTAACGCCTGCCCATCGGAAAAGGCTTTCTCTGTGGTGCCGGGAACACCGGAATTGGAGAGACAATGAATGGGAACGAGTACTCTTTACAGATGAGAGCAGATTTAGTCTGAGTTGCGATTCTAGACACATACACATCTGGACAGAGCGGGGAACACGCAATAACCCCTTCAACATCATCAAAAGGGACTGTTTTGGAGGTCGCGGAGTTCTCGTTCGAGCAGACATAATGCTTGGTAGCCGGACCGACCTTCATATCTCCCAAGGAGGTTCGTCACCTGGGACTGCTATTGTAACGAGGTTCTTCTTCCTTACATGCGTCTTTTCACAAGGGCTATGGGTCCTGAGTTCCTGTTCATGGACGACAACGCTCCACCTCATCGCACAGTTACTGTCGAAGAGCTGTTGGAGAGTGAAAGATATTGAACACATGGATTGGTCGGCAAGGTCTCTGGATTAAATCCCGTCAAGCATGTACGGAACTTACTAGGGAGACCCGTGGCAGCAGTAACTTATCGCCAGTAACGATTCCGAAACTGCGATTGGTGGTACAAGAGGAACGAGCAGCAGTGTCTCAGCAGCTCATTAACAACCACATATCCAGCATGCACAAATGATGTGAAACCTACCAAGCTGTCAGGGAAGATTATATCCCCTATTAAAGACCGGATGTTTCTTGCTGGACACCCATCACAGGGATGTTTCGGCATTGCGCTCCATGCTACTTTTTCAATAAAGCTTCTTTTTATCCCTCTGATTTCTCTTTTAGTAAGTGTTGCTTACATTACTCATGTCCTTACGTATTTGGGATCTTACGGTATTAAATGTGTTGATTTGGAAAGCTTTTATACAAAGTTATATTGAAAAAACCGTCTCGTCCTTAATTTTTGCACACCAGTGTAGCTGAGTTTGTTAATCAAAAATTCATTAAAGTTTTATAAAATTTGAAATAGATAATAAAACAAATTCCAAATTTAAAATTCAGGCTTCCAAGTGCCCTTGTTCGGTTGGAGAAAAATTTCGAGTACTATATTTCAAAGATCAGAACATCTATTCTGACGGCTATCGAATACTATTTAACGATGTTTTCGCATGATGTACGTAAGGACAGAATAAAGGACTCTTAATAAAAAATAAAGGACCAAACGAATTATAAACTGATTTAAAATGGATTTTCAAGAGATTTTTTTCGTGGCGTCTGTGCGTACGTACGTATGCATGTATGTATCTCGTATAACTCAAAAAACATGTAGCCTCAGAACGTTGAAATTTTGTATATGAGACTGCTATAACATATGGATGTCCAACTCCCTTTTTGGCTGTTACTCTCAGTGAGAATAGTTTTTTTTTTATTCTTATATATTGATAACTTGTGCATTTTTTGGTTTAAAAATGATTGAATTATGTTATTTTTATTTTCCGGTTAAGGTTTTATGCCTTTAGTAAATCTCCCTGCAACATTTTTATAATTATTAACAATTTAAAAGGTGTTTAAGGGCGGCTAGGCCTTATTATATTTACCATTGCAGCCATATTTGTTTACATCTGAAACTTAGCAGAATAGTGGATTTTGTTGCCAATCTACAGAAACTAAGCTTCGCAACAACAAACATAACGCCTTCTTTTATTACTGCGAATTAAATCATGCTTAATCTATTCTGGAATTATCATTTAAGTTATTTAATTATCCCATATTATTTAATTACCAAGCACAGCGTCCACAACAAATTAAGCCAATTTCTACGCCTTCAGTGTCTTTTTGCGATGTGAAACAGAATGTAAACTTTTAGCTTTGTGCACCGAAAAATCTGCCTTCTGGCCTATTGGCCGAATTGCTCGTTTTTGCGTAGAAACTGTAATTGCAAAAATTGTTTTAACTGTAATCGGTGTTTTATGTTTTTCTATATCTTTCAATTTTTAATGAAGCTATTTTGATTAACTATGCATTTTTGCCTTGCCGCGAAGTGAGAACGGAATTAATTGAATGAGAAATATATTTCTAAAGAAATTCGAGGAAATAAGTGTTTTGTATTAGCGGCAAATATTGTCGCCAGTCTGTCTCGGACAGAGGAGAATGTTTACGAGTAGCTCATACGCATTAGGGAATAGGCGCTGAATGGTCTGTGAAAAACTGTTTCTTTTTTATTTGTCCGCGGTTCGAGTTTACTTATTTTTTTTTTTTTTTACTTATTACGTGTTCTAATTCATTTATATATAAATGATTCTCTATTTTGCAATTTAAAAGTTTCGGGAATTAACTTTTTCTTTTCACTCGTTACAGAAATCACATAATTCTTTAACTTTTCCACTTATAGTAAATGCATCCGTTTGCGGCTCATTTAAAGTCACTTCTATTTTCGAAATTAACTTAAGGTACGTTCACATGATTACGCTAGAGACGTAACTGACACAACGAAACACGTCGCCGGCGAAAAGGCGTCCAAACGAGGACAGGAGAGAAGTCTGCGTTTAGCCAATAGAATTATTGAAGAAAGTCATGTGACATTCACAGAAGGCTACAAGTTTACAATGCTTCATCTTGCTGTTTCGTAGTTTGGTCAGAAAACTAGTATCACAATTGATTCGTTTTATAGTGAAATTTTGTTTATTAAGGAAGTTAGCAACTCGGATAGTAAGATTTAAACAGTTATTATACGCACAAATCAGTTTTATACAAATTAAGGTTTATGAAATTGTTTTGATTGTTAAGATTTATAAAACTGGAAAAATTTTAAATCAAAAAAATTTATAAAACAGTATATAAAGGGTTGGGTTATTGAATTACGGCAATGCACACGAGAGCTATCTGCCTAAGGGGAGGGATGCCTTCGTGGAGGACTTTCTAAGGGAAACTGGCTCGTATGCACGTTACACATGGGGAAAACCACGAAAACGCCCATGCAGCCAGCCCGTTCGCGGGATTCGAACCTCGGACCGAACTACCAGTGTTCAGCGTCTTTACCGCTCGGCCGCTGATGGTGGAGATTCATCATCTACCATCTTTTTAGTTCGGGTGCCAGTGTAGAGACATTAGGTTTTTTTTGGAACAAGAGAGATGAAAAATATGCAATGCCTTCGCCGGGGATCGAACCACGGACCTCTGAAATACCGGCTCAGTGTGCTGACCATTACACCACGAAGGCACGCTAAGAATGTGGGAGATATACCTTATAAAATGACTTGAAACACCATATAATAAAATCAACTTCGTTTTTTTAATCGTTCCCCCCCTCCCTTGGTTTGCTTATTTATGTATGGTATGGGAGTAGTTGTGAAGGAATCTGTGTAATAAGTAAAATGTTCTCTAATTTATTTTTCTGCATGTATTACTACACAAATAAATTAGAAGAAAAATGTTCATCCAATAAAATTACTGAAGGTATGCTATTTTTAAATATTTTAGCACAATGAGACGTTAGCCCAAATGCTCTCAAAACGTGTATGTGCATATAAATGGGGAAAAAAAAGTTTGGGAGTGATATAAAATCTGAAAGCTTTCAGATTGTTTCGTTCGTTTTTCTTTTTATTAGTTCTTACTTTTTTTTATTTTTGAATTTATAATAAAATTTTAATTTGAGGCAGTTTATGTAAAATTATGTGGAGAATAAAATATGCAATAAAGAAACAATTTTTACAAGTGATGCATATATATCATTACATAATGGGTTAATGCTTCCTATTTACAGTGCGCATTTTTAAACTAAATTGAAAACAATAATAATAATAGAAAATAAAAAAGGAAAACAATAATAATAAATAGATAAAATAAGAATAAAATTATTCATGATTGAAAAAGGTAATTTAATTAATATTCAATAAATGGGTACTGTATGACTTAAGTTGTAACTGCCCTCGCAAATTTCGTAACTATATTTTACTGAATACTCTTTCACAGTCAACTGCATTATCTTAAAAGTTGTTATACTGTTAAGTTAGTATTTGGTGTATTTAATATTGGGATACTTATAGAGCTTCTTGTTATACAAGAAATAACGAACATTTGTAATAATTAAGGAGAATTTTGTAAGGCAGAAAATTTGATTTCGTAGAAACTGCAATTTATTTAGGTTCCTGTTACTTACGGCGTTACACACAGGTGAAGCATATGAATATACTAGTCGGAAAATTGTTTATAAATATACATTTTTTCCCCTTAATGACAATTTGAAATTTATACCAATCTATATGGTTTGAAAGAATTGAAGATGCTGTAAATAATGCTGTTCCTGTGGACAGTTACGATCTCTTTGAAAAAAAAAACTCAACCTATGTGGTTCCGCCCAAAGCTCCGCAGCTGTGGTCCCGATGACATATTGAAAAGTGTAAACAAGTTTTTTCCGACTGTGGTACGTGAACTCAGTCCGTCCACGTCGTGGGCGAAAAAGCTGAACATGAGTGAACTAAGTTTTACGTCCTTTGCGTAAAGCGAATTTACGCCGGCGAAAAAACTACGTTGCGAGCGTACTCGTGTGGATGGGCCTTTAGTTGTTAGCTGCCTAACAACTGCCTATTTCTGCTCTACTCATCTCAATATTTACACTTGAATCTGTAATTTTTGTTTCAGCAATTAAAACAGTCTAAGGAAAAGTTTCGAAAAATATTCTTTAACTTACGGGGACTTGGTACCTTTCGAATGATATTTTTTATTTAAGAATTTTCATCTATTTTCTATAAGTGGTTTCATAAGAGAAAATGATTTTAAGCTGAAAAAAAATTTTTTTGATAGTAATTTTTTGAAGAAAAATTTAAGAATTAAAAATTCCTTCTTCTCCCACAATTTTGAATGTTTTTGCCCCAAATTTTTTTTATTGTATATGTAAGAGTGTTCTTAATAACTTTAAGGACCGATTTTGCGATTAATGAATTAGTTTCGAAGAAAAAAAATAAAAAGCACATTTTTATGTAAAAACTTTAAAAAAAAGATGATCTCAATCATATTTTCACTTCCAATAATTTTTTTTTACTATTTTGCAAAACGCATCCTTGTTTCTATTAAGAATATAATTTTAAATAATCAGTAAAAATATTAAATAATTTAGTCCATATCTGTAGAAGTTTTAGGACTTTAAGTAAAAGAATATACCGAAAAAATGAAAACTGAGAAGACGCAGTTTAAAGAACGTAAACTGTCTAACTGTCTAAATGGTCATTAAATCATTTCAAATTTCTTAAAAATTTTATTCCTGAATTTCAATACATATGTATATAAAATAAAACCTAGTAATGTTTAATTGGTTAATATAAACATAAATTGCAAGCTTTTGTTTAAAACCTCATCTGGCTAGAAATATTGAAAAAAAAAATCCTAAAGTACAAGTAGAATTTTAATTTACCTGTTTTTGTTCTTTAATACACGTTCAAAACAATTTCGATACATGAATTAATTATAATATATTTTCTAAAACACTTATAATCAATGTTCATAATATTAATTTGTCGTTTCATTCATTTTTTCAAAAAGCAACATTTGCAATTTTAAAAATCATAAAACATTGCATTTAAAACCACTCAACAGCGTATGTGATTTCTTTTCTTCTCGCATATAAATTGCATTTTAAAATAATTTAGGTGTATTTTAATTAATTAAAGAGTTTAATGTTTGTTCCAGTATTATTTTAATAACGCTACACTCAGGGACCTGATCACTTTCATTACACCACTTCTTTCTGTTCCAATCTTATCACAAATAATTTCAATTTTTGAAGAAGCATAGCAAAGTTGACTGATAATACACATAGAAGTATTTGCTGAGCTCAGTACATATATATATATATATAACCTTGCCATTTTAAAGGCGAAGAAATTTTTTTCCCAGCTTCACGTTGTATTTAAATAAATCAGCTCATAAACATAAACAGAGGGTCCTGATACTTGAAGTCATATTTAATTACAGTCCTTTTCATTTACACTGATTTTTAATAACTTACTGAAAAAAATTAAGTAGTTAAAAAAAATAAAAACTGAGGGGGCGTGGCATTTAAAGGGCTGTCAAAATGTTTAAAAGCATTTTATACCATTTATTACCGTCGGATCATTTCAAAATTTCTTTTTAGTGTAGTAAGGGTATTAAGGTATTTTTCTAGCAAAAAATTGAAAAATCGGTAATTTCGTCTATTTTTGAGTACCTTAACTTGTAAGGTTTTAGTTAAACTAACCAAGTTTTATTTTAATTTAAATCTTTTCTATCTCCTCTCTGTTTCAACTTCCTGTCAGAAGAAGCGCGCGGTTTCAGCTTATGCTAATTTTTGAAGTACAGCCAAGTGCTATTTAAGCCAGAGGTAGAAACCTCTTAGCGTGTGAGAGCATAGACTCAGATCACGGTTATTCCGCTCGACGTTCGTCTGACCAGCTAGCAGTTTAAATTTATAAGCCATAGTGCTTACCACGTGATTGCATTGTAAAACAAATTAAAGTGCGGTAGTATTTAGTATACCTTGCTACGCACCCTTTTCGGTAGAGGCCAACTTCCGCGAATTGCTCTGCGAAGCAAAGTTTAATTTAATTTCTATTTAGGTATTTATTTAAATTTATTTGATTGTTAAGTTCGACCAAAGTGCGGTCTTTTACGTTCTGTATCTCTCCCGAGTTGGGAAGTTTGTATTTAATAGTGATTGAATAAAAGAGGATTTCAAATCCCTTCACGTGCAGTTATTATCCAGCCCAGCAGATACATCAGAACATAGCGTACCTTCCGCTCCCTGTTCCAGTTCAGGACTGAATACTTGAAGTTAAGAACCCTTTTACAGAATTTAACATGTTTCCAAAAAAGATGCACAGAACACTAAGTCCTGACAAACTTACAAATAATTTCAATCCAATGCCTTACTACTTGTAAAAGAAAATAAAGCACTGGTTACTCGCCCACATCCTAGTCTCCTCTGCTGTTGCTCTCCACGTCGCAGATCTCGTCCATCTGGTCACCGTTGATACGACGGCGTTTTGGGGGGTTCTAACGGCTATTTCAGTATTTTCCTATAACCTAAAAATAGCTCACATTGGATCTTGAGCTGAGAAAGGACCTGACTGAATCCCTAAACGGGAAAAGTGACATTTAAAAAGAAAAGATAAGATGAGTCCATACTGTAGATCTTATGAACTAGTTTGAGAGATGCGAAAAGCCCGAAAGTTTATCGAAGAGAGGATGCCATCTGTTGGTAGCGGCATGTGATGAGTAAAATAAAATTCGACTGATACTGGTGACACGCGAGTCGCAGCGACGAAGCAGGAATATGATTAAGATGTGATTGACCTGGAAGAGATGCTTGCGAGTGGTAAATGGTCAGCCATATTGAACTTACTCAGTCTTTGGATAACATCACAAGAGTTCAAAAATATTTACAATACTTACAGAGATGCAAAAACAGTTAAAAGTTTATACAAATAAAGTAATGGATGCTGAACAGGCTTTAAACAGTAGAAAGTATCTTCTGAAATAAAGCAAAAGTTTTTGCACAATCTTGAGGGCATAACATGGTGGGCAGATTGCAGCTCAGAATAAAACTTTAAAACGTGATTTTAAATTAAAAGAAAATTGCCTCTGATATCTCAAAAATCACTAAAAATTCAGTACTTTCCATATAAATTGAATCCAAACAACCTAAAAGTCCAAAAATTATTAAGGTTGCACATCTGAGTACCGAAACTTCAAGGTCCGTAGCTCATAACTGTAACTATGTCGCAGTTACGCTTACCGGGTGTGAAGAAAACGAAATCAATAAGGTAGATGAGTGGATCTTCTGTGGATTAGGCGAGCAGAATGTAAATATGTGTACTGATTTAGAAGTTCAAATCCAGCATATTGATGAGGTGAGCAGTAAAGGGTCCGCTAAAGTAATATTCTTCGATGATTTCATAATTTAGAATGTTAGAGAAGTCAGCAATACTGTTCTGCCCCCTTTCTTGTAGAATTTCTCGGTTGGGTTTGTTAATGTAAGATTGGACAGTATCAATTTTAAGATCCTGATGCAGATTCTTCCAGTAATGGTTCTTAGGAATCTATTTTGTAGTTTCTTGATATCACTTGCTTTGGCATTAGCCCATACAGGTGAAGCATAAGTGAAAATTGGGCGTATGATTGTTGTGCAGATTTTCTTTTTCCAGCTTAAGCTAAGACCTGAGGAGTCAGCAAGAAGGTGAAATAGCTTGCACATTGTTGTGATTGCCGATTTGGCCGTTAGGCAGCGCTGAAGTAAATGTTTCATTTTGCATATTTTTGTGGCAACCCTGTTGCACTCTGTAGAACTGTTACAAGAACCGACTGAGTCGGTAATAATGATACTGAACTCTCGTTCTGAGAGTAATTCTAAAATAGTTAATCTTGTAAATAAACGTGTAAATAGTTTCACTTCGTGTGCTGATTTATTCACGTACTGAATGAAGTGCTTTTATTGAACCGTGTTTTTTGAATCCGGTAAGAATTTTGACTAACCTGCTTGGAAGTGCAAATAGTGCTTCACACATGATGCCTAAAACTTTTCCACGGATGCTGTTTATGTGCGTAGACCATGTGAAGGTACGATTGAAGGTAACTCTTAGATATTTAGCATAAGATACAATAGGAAAGGGCTTGTCAAACAGAATCACTGATGAGGGAATGTTATCTTGCCTCTTGCAACGCCCAATAAGTAGAATTTTTTATTTGTCTGAATACGCCAGGTTTTACACCATTCTTCTACTGTTTTTTTCTTGTAGTTTGACTATTGCATTGTTAGCTTTTCGTGACTTTTGAATAAGAGTGGTATCATCCGCATAGCAGACCAGGAGAAAGTTATGATCTTCTTGGGAATTTGGGAAATCATGCACGTAGATAATATCAAATATCGGTCTTTAAAATAATGTCTTGGGGGACACTGCTAAGAACAGGATGAGGAATTGACTAGAAGTCTCCTTACTTCACAGAAAATGAACGATGCTCAAGAAAGGATTTGATGATTAGGATGAGCACTCTAGGAATCTGTAGATGGATGAGCTTATAGATAAATCCCTCATGCCAGACATGGTCAAAAGCTTTGGCCGCATCTAGCATGAGGAGAGTCACGCTCTAAGTTTGTTTTTCAGAGCCAAGCCGATGAATTCCGAAATACGTACAAGCTGGTGGGTAGTTGGAAGTCCTTTTCTGAATCCGTGTTATTCTTTGCGTATGAATCCCAGATAAGGTTGAAGTCTTGTATATATAATTCTCTAAATATTTTCCAAGTGAAGATAAGAGACTGATGGAGACGTAACTAGACGGTTTATCAGGCGGTTGTTTATTGATTGTAGATTGAGACTAGTTTGCAGATGACGTCGTGCGGGAGTTGTTTAAGGAGTTTATCTGCGATTTGATCTTTTCCTGGAGCTTTCTTGCGTTTGGAGTGCTTAATAATTTCTTTGATTTCGCTGAGTGTGGCAAGACTGATGGTATTTTCGGCAGAGGAGGGATGAATCCAGTTACCTACGTGGTCATTAAAGGCGGCAATAGTGGCTTCGTCTGATGGAAAGTCGCTTTGAACGAATTGTTGTGTCAGGTGATTAGCAAAAACTGCTGCTTAATCCTCATTGGTGTAGGCGAAGGTGTCTTGATTATTTTTGAGTGGTGGAGTGCTGATTACCGGATTTTTACGTTTGCAGATGTAATTCCAGAATGACTAGTCTTCAAGGTTTAAATTTTCAAGTTCCAGGATTCTGTACGATGTTTCTGAATACTATTTTGGATTTGCCTTGTGAGTCTATTGATTAGTGGTTTTAAAGTGGGTTCTAGGTGCGGTTATAGATTTTTCTTAGTTTATTCCGTTGCTTAATTAAATCTCAAATATCCTCAGGGAGGGCAAAATATTGATAGGAATCCATCATTTCCGATGTGGCTTGCATTAGAACGTCCTGAAGTGATTCTCTAAAATTTCTAACATCAATTTCGATCGCTTCCGGAGTCTTTAACACTCCAAGATTGATCGGTTGAGTGTTAACAATATTATGTAGTAGATGCGACTCCACAATTTTTTTTTTGCTTTGGTTTGTTGAAAACTCGGTTGCGAACTCGGTTTGTTGAAACGCCGTCTTGCAATGCCTGGTGCGTGATCAGAGGAAAGTTGATGGATGAGCTGGAGAGAAACAGGTAAGTTAATATTAGTGAGAGGCATTAGCGAGGCCTTTGGTGTTACTGTGATTACAGCTCCAATCTACGTGCTTGGAATTTAAATCACCTCCGACAATTGTGGTGGACGGATTTTGGAGATATTGCTGCAAATCAGCCATTCTTATTTTATTGTTTAGTGGATTGTTAAGAGCGTAGAAATTTGTATACCTAATTTCGGTAGTACAGTATTTACACAAGTCATTTCTTTAGTATTATCCGCAGATATGAGTCCCGAGCTCAGAGTTCTTTTTACACAAATTGCAATACCCCACCACGGTGTCTGAGTCTATCGCATCTATAAGTACAGTAGCTCGCAATGTAGATAT
Source organism: Stegodyphus mimosarum (assembly GCA_000611955.2). Lineage (NCBI taxonomy): Eukaryota > Metazoa > Arthropoda > Arachnida > Araneae > Eresidae > Stegodyphus > Stegodyphus mimosarum. Next base: position 10,592 of record KK116790.1, read on the forward strand.
TACGTTTTATTTTAGCATTCGTTTCTGTAACCGTCCAAATGTCCACATCATGGCGAATTAAAAAGTCAAGGAATTCTGGGATTTTTTTGGGTGAGATTCTGCGCATTCTACCGAGAAATTGAGATAGAATCAAATGATTCTATCTCAATTAAAGAGGATGATTCTCTATTAAAGAAAATTATTCATATTGCATGGTTGAGGACCTGACTGACTTTTGTGCTGTAGCACTGTTAACTTGGCATGTGGCATCTTTTAAAAATATGGTCACCGAACGTCCTCTGTAAAGATTAATGTCACGTTATCTGACTCCAACAAACGATTCGTGAGTAAACAGCTATTCCTTTATTCTATATGAAAAGCTTTCTTCTTCTCCAAAAGCGTCGCCCGTTTGGCGATGGAAATGCAGGCAACAAGATAAAGAACACTTCAGTCACTTAGCAGCTGACATCACGGCAGCTCCCTCATCGACCTGGGGGAGGGGAACTGTGCCAACATGGGTCATTTCCGTCCCTTTTTCTGTACTTTTTATCACAACAGCCACTGCTTAAAAAAAGTAACACAACAAGTCTAACAACCGAACACTTAATGTAATACCGTAACTTAGAGCAGAAATTTAGCCATTAAGCACACAAACGCTTTTACTGTCACTGCCATGGTACTTACCTATTAACACAACCACCCTGGAACATTTTTTTAACAGATGAAAAGGTAAAAGTTACTTATCGTGTTGGTGGTTTTTGTGCCTTTTTTTAGAAAGATTACCAAACTATCGATAGTTTTGATTTGTCAGTAAACAATATCAAAATGTTAAAAGAAAACATACTTCAGTAAATTAAAATAGAAATTTGAATTATTAAATAATGATTCCACTGTGATCTGTTTTCGCTTCAAAAAGCATCACAGAATTGCGGAGATTCGGCTTCGTGCAGCTTTTAACAACAGCGTCTGTCCAGGAAACGGATTTCTTCGTTGTTTCCTTTAGAACATTTTCAGCAAGTTTTCAAATATCTGCATTCTTGCAGATATTTTACTGCAGTTTCTTTCATTGTTGGCGAATTTCACAAGTTCTTACTTTAAAACTAAGGCAAAAATATCACGATTTGTATATAAAAACCGTTGGAATATAGAATACAACAAAAATGAACGCATACAAATATGGCGGCGGAAGAAGCATGATTGGCGCAAGAATGGTTTTGTACATGGTTGCCAGAGTTTTACACATTCTGAAAATTTGGCGACTTCTGCTAGGGAGGTTGCGTTAATGCATAAGTAAACATGAAACTTAATGCTCATCGATATTCAAACCATAGATTTTTTACATCCGTTAGCTGGACCTGCTAACCTCTTAGACTGTGACAGAAAACACGGAGAAAATGCGAAATGTCGTGAGTCTATAGCAATCTAAACTTAAGTCCTTTGTCAAATTATTTACTTGTATTATATATAACTGAAAGGCGTACTCTTTAAAATCTTATTTATGATATTATATCATCAACTTGCTGGTTCAATCACTGGAATATCAAAGCATTTCTACGAAATCTACCACAAGTACCAAGTATTTCCTCCACAAGATACAAGTATCTTGAGTTTATGAATAATCTGCATATTTGTTAATCCTTTTTACTTTAGGTTAGCAATTTTTATTTGAAACATTAAACATATCTCTAGCTTTTAAGACCACATTAAATTTTTGTTAAGTAAAGTTATTTGAAACGATGCAGTTGCGTGAAACCAGACATTTCTTATAAAAAAATTGGAATGATTATCATTCACCTTCATGGTGGCTTCATTAGTTTTACCGTCTTCTTCATGTTATTTTTTTATACTTCTTCCTAAAATAAAATTTTAAACTCATTCATTATGGTATAAAAAATTCAAGAGAAGCGAATGCATAGCCATCTGCATTTGGCTTAAACGTTCGTGATTTATCTTCTACGTTGTTGCGAAGATAAGGCAAAAAATGTTAATTGACATATTACAATCAAAAGTACTTTATTACCATATAAAAACCCAGAAGTAATAGAAAATTTATGAAAAATATTATTAAAGCACCGCCGAATTAGTTCATTTTGCATGCATATATATCTTAATGTATTTTTTTTTGTCCGATATTTTTTAAGCCTAGATAACAAGTTGCCATTTCCTTTCGCGAATAAATCTTGATTCGTTTCTTAGGTTAATGAAGAAGCAAAAGCACTCCACGCACAGCACAGAGTTTGATGAAAAAAAGCTAGAGAGAGAGTAATTGTTTAAATTCACAGTAAGTGGAAAAAAATGAAAAATTATTTCTTTTCATTCCATTTAATGGTCAAAAGAAACAAAATAAATGAGAATTATTTTTCCCGAAGTGCACTTCAGTTCGTAACCTAACATGGCCATCATTAATTTCACAGTAATGCGAATATGTTTAGATTCATCACAATTATGCATACTTTTCTTTGTTTTCAATTCTTAGATTTTTAAATATGATTTATTTCTTTAGTTCTTAAATTAGTTTCAATTAAATTTTAACGGTACTCTATGATATCTAAACTAATTCGCGACAATCCAAAGGAAACATAGAATTTTTTGTGAAATAGTATATTATTACATAACAAAAAAATTAAAAAAATGGATTAGAATAAAAAAAAAGAAAGAGGAATTAAAAGACAGAAGGAAGCTGAATGAGTATTTCTTTAAATTAATTATTTCATACCATAGCTTATGAAACTGCATGCACTAGTTGTAAATCATTGTAAATTAATATCAGAAATGAAGAATGTTTAGTTACTATATTTCTGTTACATATTTTGTGTCAATTATTAGAAAAAGGAAAACTTTCTACAGATTTGTTTTCTGTCACTTCTTCAATTTTTTTAGACCCAAAGTATCAACTGATGCTAAATGGTCGTTACTAGGATGAAACGAATCTTTTTGATTTCATCGATAAAATCTTTCTTATTAAATCGCATAAATCCTTAGAGTTGTATAATATTCCTTTTTAGTAGACAGTGAAAAGAAGTAACTTTGTAGAGTCCTTAGGTTTGTCGACCCCGGAGAGGACACTGCTTCCAATTGCATCACGAAGACACCTGTAAGGAAGGTGAACCACTTATAAGAGAGTTAATCACGGCTTGCAAATTTGCTACCCAGTGGTCGAGATGAATATCTCCCACCACATTTTAGTTCGATCGTCACAGAATAATGATTTAGAATTCTTTTGAAGCCGTTAGACATTAAAAATCAACTATGTCCTTGATGGAACTCGAACTGACGACCTCCCGATGCTAGCCGGACGTGCTTCCGATTACACCTCGAAGGGTTGTAATTAGTCCTCTTTCTTTAGTGATTTAAAGGGGGAAAACCCGCCTAATTACATATTAAGGTATTTTTTTATTTTTTTTGTGCAACCGTAAACGTTTACAGTCGTTCGTTTACGGTTCGTTTATGGTTTACCCAACGGTTATTTTCGTTTTGTAACCTGCATTATGTAAGGAAATGAAGGTTAATTTCATTACAGAGAAAAAAAATATTAACTAACTGCTGTAATTATTTAGATTTTTACAATGTTTTCACATGAAACTCTAAGGAAAGAAATGAAATCATAGTCAGAAAACAAAACAACCCTCAATAGATGGCCAAAAAAAGTGTTTTTCCTCCCAGTAAACATGCAAATTAAATTAAGGGCTTGAAATGACATTTAATAGCTTTTCATTAACGTAATAAAATATAAAATTAATGTAGACGGTTTTATCTCTTATTTTGTCCGATATACATTTTTCCTGTGGTTCAAAAGCAAAATCCTGTGGTTCCTTACAAAATATCGACCATTCGAAGTCTTCGCACGAACAGCTTTATGTTTTTGCATTGTAATTTGTATTTTGTAAAAGTGCATTCTGCATTTTGTATATTAATAATTCATTTATAGTTTACGATTTGACATAAAAAGCATAAGGAAGGTTTGTTTTAAAATTTTAAAAGAAAAAGTTAGTATAACTTTTCATAAGCTTAATAACAGCAAAAGCGGTAAAGCCTTTCCAGTAAAATAAATTACAGAAAACAGTAAAATATAATACAAAATAAAGACACTTAAAAATTCCTACTTTGGAGGGTGTAAATTGTAGTAGAAAAATACACTAATATGTTGTTGCTTTAAAATGTTAACCCACGAAAGTCTCAAATTTATAAACTTATTTCTCGGATAAGTTGAAAAAAGTCTTTTTCAAACAAAATATAGTATCTTCTAAATTCATCAAAGCAGAGTAATTGGAAAAAGAAGGAGAATTCGATTTCACACAAAAGAATGTTCGAGAAAAAAATTATTTTGACCCGCGAGGATCTCCTGTAAGATTTGCAATACCTCATTCCACAAAATACCATCGACTCAAGTCTCCTTCTCTTTCCGTCCTTTGAACAATCGTTAATCTAAGAACCGATACTTATCGCAACCGACGAAGAGAGAAATGATAAAGAGTACAGTCTTTGGGACACGATAAATTTCCCCCGAAACTCGCCCCCCTTGCTTCACTTTGGCCCTTAAAGGGTCTTTGAGTGGTGCTGGTAAGAGGAGAGCGAGGACTAATTGCTCGTAAAGGCATCATTTTTACACTTAACAAGCTTAATAGCAGAGAAGACACTTTTGCCGAAACGTTCTGGTTTCCTAAAGAGGGTGGGCCATGTTGGAAAGGGTATTTCCGGTGATCAATCTAGATTGCCCACTTTCGATTGGAGCATCCCATGAACGTGGTGGTTAGGAGGACGGGTGGTAAAGAATCTCGGGACTACTTGAAGCTTTCGCTGCAGATTTTACTAATCTGTGAGGACAAGATTTTGCTCTCATCAAGCCAGAAAATGGTCCAATACAGGAAAATTTTGTTTCTGAAATTATTTTTAAAGTAGGATAGGAGATCACATTATCATGGTTTTGTCACTGGATTTAAGAGACGTATTTTTATAGAAATAATTTAGTTCTATTCAGAAACAAATATTGTAATTTACTGTACGGAAATAAACGAGTCATAAATTTGTAAGGTTTATCCTTATTTATTTAACAGTTTATTTTTTAAGTTTATGCATCTTTCTAGTTTCAGCTTACAATTTCCTACCAGAATGTAATTTCAGAAATGCAGTGAATGCAAATGAGTAAAGAGTAGTATTTAAATCGATGTTTCACCGACTTCGTCAGAGAGAGTCTGAGTTTCTGAATAGCGCACGTTTACCTTTTGCCTACGTCTCTCTTAGCTTTCCAACGCTCGGCCATACTTGGCCCTTGTTTGGCTTCGCCAATTTAATTAAGATTTAGGGACCAAGTACTTAGAATCTCGATAGCTTCGGCTATATCTTCAATCAGCTTTAGCTACGCTTAGTTTCATAATTATATAAGTTCAAGCCCAAGTGCAAGCTTTGCTGTACGTTCCGAGTGAGGAACTGGTTGTATTTATTCTAAGAAATAAAGGGTAGTTAACCCTTCTTAAGTCTTACGTATTTGTTCACACACTAAATCGATCCTCGCTTCTTAGTGCTTGTGGGGTTCAAAGATTGAACATTGAATTAAGTAAGCAAAACCCCACATTTTCATTCACTGCGTTTCGGAAATTACATTCTGGTAGGAAATTGTAAGCTGAAACTAGAAAGATAGGACTGGTGCATAAACTTAAAATAAGTGCTATTAAATTTAGGATAAACCTTGCAAATTTTTGAGAAATCTTAGAACGCAATTTAACATATGAACAAACATGCATATTTTCGATGCACATATATATATGTGGGTTTTACATACATGTGCGTGTATAATAGACATTAATAATTATACAAATTTAATATAAGAAAGACATTAATAATTATACAAATTAGAATAAGAAAGACAAACTATAAAACATGGAAACATTTCAATGCGAACAAAGCCGGAATATTATTATAATGAAAGCGTTCTAGATTATTCTGAATGAGGTAAACTGATATTATGAAATAATTTTATTATGTTTCCGTAGACAAACTCAAAATCTCAAATCATTTTAAGCCCTTGTTTGAGGCCGAATCCATTTTAGGCCCTAATCTATTTTTACAGCTACATACCTCAATATATGCACTTAAATATATGCTGTTGTTGTTATTGTTGCTTATGCTCACTTGTCTGACTCATAATCAGCCCAAGTCCCCGAAATTCCTTGTGGCAAGGAGCGCAAGATTACGCCTGTCGTTGGCAACAGCCTTGAGCACCTGACACGTGACAGTGCAATTTGGCTCAGTTCCACCCCCAATTTTGATGGAGGGAACCCGGGGGTACGGGTCCGAGGGTCTCATACCCCTCTCCCCTTCCACCATACCACACGAGAGGACTTTCGACTCGCCGCATATTTAAAGTACCGCCATGCCGCACCGACACTATACATTTACAAACAGCTATGCCTTCTCCGGGATTCGAACGCAGGCCGTTCGGCACGGCAGTCAGCAACGCTATCCACTATACTGGTTAGGCGGCATACAATCAAATATTATATATATATATATTCATAATGAAAGTAATTAAAAGTAAATTAATAAGCCCAAGACTTGCGCTAAAGCTGCAAAGTAATAAAGCAATAATTCACTAGAAATTATAATAAGAAAACTCTCCATATTACATCTCCAAGCAACGGAAATTCAATTTAAAAACATTGAAAAGGTATTTTTCAGAATTTAAAGAATTTACAAAATTTTTAGTCCTGCTTGTTTTAAACACAGTTAAGGAAAAACTAAATCGCAAAAATTCCAAAATCAAAAGTAAACTTTTTAAGTATTAAAAAACCAGTTATTGTTATTAATAGAAGATTAATCGACTTATCAAGGGGATAAACCGATCTACTATTAATAAACAGTAACTAAAATAAGAGAGAGTGTTTCATCTTTCTTCCGAGTAAGCATCAAATTATTTGCTAGATTCAAATCATAAATCTAATTGATATTCTATCAAAATAAAGATATTAGTCACTAAACAAAAAGAATCCTGTTAAAAAGCAAAAAATCTTTAAGATTAAAATTTTTCACTAAGAATACAATTAATCTGAACGAGATGCTTACTTTAGAAGACATATCCCCTACACTGTCTTATTTTAGTTACTGTTTATTGATAGTAGATTGGTTTATCCCCTTGATAAGTCGATTAATCTGCTATCAATAACAATAACTGGTTTTTCAATACTTAAAATGTTTACCTTTGAATTTGGCATTTTTGCGATTTAGTTATTCCTTAACTGTGTTTAAAGCAAGCAGGACTAAAAATTCTGTAAATTTTTTAAATTCTGAAAAATACCTTTTCAATGTTTTTAAATTGAATTTCCGTTGCTTGGAGATGTAATATGGAGAGTTTTCTTATTATATATATATATATATATATATATGTGTATATAATATATTATTTACAAGGAAATTGTGCACAAGTATTTGTAAGATTCCTTTGTGTTAATTAACAAGCCATTTTATGTTTTGGATATTTACTGTCACTCCTCTCCTCCTTTTTCCCGCCAGAATGCAAATTAGTTCGCAAGTCTTCATAGTGAGGAATTTAGACTGTAAGACAGAGCGTGTTCTGAATCTCCAGGCCATGTTACCAGGTTGCTAGATCAGATAAAATTTGTAGTCTTCGGCCTTGTATTATAATTGCTGATAGTGAATCTCCACGCTAGTCAGATAAGTGAGCCTACTTCCAGCTAAATTGGTTCGTGTAGCCTTTGGTTAACACCTTATTTAAATTTAACTTACATATTGAATTGACTGCTATTTTAAGTTATTTAGCCGTAAGTGCTGGCTGAGCTTCAACAAGTGTGCTTTCTGTTCTTCGTGGTTTTAAATAAATGGGTCTTTTACACCCTTCTCAAGTTTCAGCTCTTATTTTAGACGTGGTGTTAACTTGCTTAAGGAGACGGTGAACTTTAAAAATTTGTTTTTGTGTTTATAAGTTTTTGTGTTTTCAACAAGAAATTTTATACATGTATATATTATAACACCAGGTTATAAAGTATATGTTCCAAATTTCAATTTATTTTAATTAAAATTTTTAAACAAATAATTAATTATTTTAATTAAAGATTTAAAATGCTCCTTCCGCTCTAATTTTCAATATTTTTACCTATTTTTTTTCTTTTAGTTGGTTATAAAGACTTGACAAAAGTTTCTGCGTATCCGTTATTGAATAGGATGGATCAGAAATTTTTAAAAAGGATTTCTGGGGATTTATTTCCAGTTTTCGGGAAAATGTCACCTTTTCTTAAAAATTACATTTTTGGATATGAGGTTTCATATCCCCAAAAATGTAAAGAAAGATCTACTGTAACATATAAAAATAGTTTTTCAAATAGTTTCTTCCAAATATCATTCAGTTTTAATGAAAAATGTGTCACGTGGAGTATTTTCAAAACATACGAACTGTGAAAAAAGTCTTTTGAAAAAACCGAATTTAAAGTTTTTCCTGAAACTTACCTTTAATACATGGTCATGAGAAAAAGAAAATTAACTTTAAATATGAATTTGTAAACAGTAGATAACATTTTTAGTCCAAAGAGGCTTTGTCCCTGAAGGACTATTGTTTTCGTTTTGCGATTTTGCGTAGGAAACATTAAAAGTCTGCATCACTACCTAAAGCCATCGAATTTTGAATGCCGTCATCCTGCTGCGAATATAGGCATCCGGAACCCAAATTTGAAATTTGTTTCATTAACGATTTCATAAACTTTAATGAATTTTTGATTAACGGGCCATGGCAACGTTGTACAGAAAAAACATTTTTATCTGCAGCGCGTGAGACTGTGTGTAGGAAATTCTAAAGACAGGCTCAGTTTAAAATTATTTTGCGATATTGTTCTTGAACTGAATTTTATGGTTTAACTTTGAAGAACATGATATTCAATAAATAAAAGTAACATACAAAATGTTTAAAAAACGCCCCTTTGGACGTAATTTAAAATCTGAAACCTTTCAGATTTTTTTTTGTATCATTTAACTGTTTTTAATCTCATAATATTAAATGTGACAAAAATAAACATATCGCTAATTGGTATGTGATTCGGAGTTACAGGTAGAAACTATTTATGGATTATATCCAATGAAACATTTAAAATTCACCTGCACTATATATTTTACCATTTTTTACTATTTCTGTGTTTTCCCAAGCAGCTAAACTTTCATTTTGCTTTGGTTCGAGCGACGTCATTCACGCTTTTTTGCAAAACCAGTCGGAAAAAAGAGTTTGTCTCCTCCTGTTCTACGCGTATAGCATTTTACATAACCAAAGTTAAATTCATAGTTGTCAACACTAGGCATATTTTTAGAAATAAACACTTCTTTTGGGCAAATATATAAATTATAACATCAGTAAATAACTGTTGAAATACATTTCTTTACATTTTCTCCAAAATTTAAAGGGCAAAGTTTACGTTGTTTACACATTTTAAATGCTTGTAACTTCTTAAAAAATTAGAATTTTTGAACTCGGTTTTTTTTCATACGACGTAGTTAGGTATATAGAATGTTATCAAAGTAAAAAAAAAACGAATTCAAAATTTTGTTTAATTTTTAGCTATTTTAAAGGCCACCGTCCCTTTAACGTCAACCAAGAGTTCGGTCACTAGTGAATGCTTGAAAAGCATACCAAAAGTTATACACTAATTATATGAACTTATTCTGAAATAATATTTCCGTAAAAACGCTGAACAGCCGTCAAAGCAGTCACATGCCACGTGATCATGCTCAATATTTGCTCTCGATAAATGCTTCCGAAGATATAATCAGCTCAGCAAAGCGCACTGCAAGATGCACAGAATTAATTTTAAATTTAAAACCCTGTATACAGAAAAAGAATTCAGAATCTCTATAATTTTACTTAACCCTTAAACATAGTGGTGGTGTCTGTATGACCGCGCCAATATTCTAGAACTGCGAAACTGCTCATAAGTTATATAGCTATTCTTGTTTTCAGTACTTTCAAACTGACATAAAATAATTCCTAAATTTATATTAAAATCTACATATTAGTTTTCTTTAAAGAATTTTTAAAATTGGGCAGCGGCCATATAGACCTCACTTTGTAAGGTTTTAGTTAAACTAACAAAGTTTTATGTTAATTTCTCTTTCCTGGGAACTCTTATTTCAACTTCCCGTTAGAATGAGCGCGAGTTTCAGCTTTATGCTAATTTGAGGTGGAGCCAAGTTTTGTATTTAAAGGTTAGCGAGGAACTTCTCGGTGGGAGAGAGTTTTAGTCTCAGATCACTGCGTCTCTGTTCGACGTTCGCCTGACTAGCTAATATTTAAATTCTAAGCCTTAGCGCTGTTACTCTAATACTTACTGAAGTCATCTAAGTGCGTTAGTATTAGCCAAATCTTGCTACGCACCACTGATCGTTTAGCATAGAGGCCAATCTCGCGTTTATAGCTCTGAGAGCAACGACTACTTAATTTTCTACTGAACTTTATTTTAAATTTTTTGATTGTTCAGTTTAGACCCAAGTGCGGCCATTATTTTTCTGTTATCCCTTCCGAACTGGGAAGTGGCTGTAATTAGTAGTTTAATAAAAATGAAATTTTAAACCATCCTTACGTGCAGTTATTCTACCACTTAACCACAGTTATTCTATCACAGAACATAGCTGCATTCAGCTCCCAGTTCGAGATCAGGACTTTAACACTGTTAACACCATGTTCGCCAAACGTATGCACAGAACACTCAGTCCTGACAACTTCTGTATTTACGTCACTTTTTTCTCGCATGGGGGGATGGCTTTATTACTACTCGGGTCATTTCAGCTGCTGGCCTGATAAGAGATAGTGCCAAATTGATAAATACTGATTTTTTGATGGAGTTATCAATAGAATGAGTGAAACCACATATGGAATGAAGGCTTCAAAAGCCAACTATGAACCGAGAAATACAAATGTGCACTCAAAGAGTGCTAGGTGTTTCCAAGGGAATCTATTTTAACCCAGATATAACCGATACCCTTAAAAAATGTAAAACATGCTCTCTTTGTCCAAGAAAAACTGCCTATCTATGTTTCAGCTGCAAGAGTCCGATAATGAATGTGTCGAGAGAATTTGCAAAAATTTTGTTGAAAATGCTTAAAATAATGTGCTGCAGTTTTTTTAATATTATTTATATATTATCCTTTTTTTACATTATCTCTCTCTATATATATATATAAGCAAAATACCACTGACTCATCACGAGATCTCCGAAACCATACACCCGACTGTCTTGAAATTTTGCATGGTTACTCATTCCACGATGTAGACGTGCACCAAGAACGGATTTTGCGTAAATCCTGTCCAAAATGGATTTTTGTTATACCATCACAGGCGGCACCTAGTCAAAACTCTTTTTTTTTGTATGTGAGTTTTGACTTTGATTCATTGACTGGCACTATTTTTTCCGACTTTAAAAAATTTACATTCATTATCAGTTCAAAATTAGACATTTCTGCCATATAAGAAGTCTAGGTTTACATTCAAATAGATAATGCGCCCAGCAAAGCGGGTGGGTGTTAACTAGTTTTATATAATCCAGATTCTGTAGCTGGAAAATTTATGAAATAGTTTAGTTTGTACGTATTTGCGAGTAAATAGTGTTTATTTTATTTATTTGATTAAGCGTTCCGCACTTTTTCATGTGTGATTTAAAAATTAATTTTTAATGCATTCATTTTAGAGTTCTAAAAAGAAATAATTATTTCAATATAACGAGCAAAGTGTTTAATGCTTATATAATAACAGGAGTACATTATTTTGAAATTTTATATTTAAAAATGTATAAAATAGAGCGCGGTCTGAGAGACCCCTCCTCGGTATTTACGTAACAGAAAATGAACGTCTGTACTTAAGGGTTAAACATGTTCAGATAGAGAATCACTTAGTAGCAGCACTAACAACAAAATTTATTAGACTATCCGTCAAATTCATGCTTGCGTCAAACGGCATTATCCTCAAGACGAAATTTCGGTATTTACCAGTTTTCGACATAACCCCAGTTTCAGGTAACTCATGCATTAATGAATAATAAAATGATAATATTCCGTAATAAAAACGGCATAGTATGAATAAAATACCAGAGAAGCCCTATTAAAGAAATTAAAATAAAAACAAGAAATATTTTTCCCTGCGACGGAGAAAGGAAAAAGTATCCTTTTAAACGCAAGCCTGGAAATTATCAACACAGTTTCACCATCTAAAGATTTCTCTTCGATATTGCTTTATATGAGGCTTTTCAAGAAGCAACCGGCAACAAAAATAAACCCTTTTTTCGCTAAAGCCCTCAAGGAAAAGAAAGAGGGGGGAAAAAAGCTTTTTACGTCATTACATGCGATATACTGGGAAGCCACATGATAACACGTGTTTATTCAGAGGTCAGAGGGACAGAAGAAAAGGAAGAAAAAAGGAACAGGAAAGAAGGGAAGCGCAGCAAAAAAGACTCCTAGTCACTTATTTATGTACTTTCAATCGATAGTCTCACTCTAATTGGTCCTGCCCGCCTAGGAAATCCGCCTACAGGAACGACCTGAAAAGGTTTCTATGGCGGCTCAACTCCAGATTCCAAATGGTTCTAATTGTTCTCGGTTCTTGTATATTTTTTTCTAGATATTTCCATGGTAACGAAGTGACGACTAGACCTCAGTCTCCGGAAATGCAACTTTCTGCCTCTCT
>KK116790.1:23415-73128 GCA_000611955.2 Stegodyphus mimosarum
TCTTTCACGGCACATCTAAAAGAATTATTACACCCCAGCATTTTATTTCTCTTTATTACCGTAGGTATTGATGGCATTGCCCAAGAATGCCCAAGACGCCAAAAAACATCAATCTTAACGATTTTTCCTAGGAATGGACATTCTATGCCTTCCTATATCTATTCTTTCCAAGAGCAAAAGCCATCGTCCCAACTTCCTGACGAAAATATTTGTTGAAGAAGCTTTGCATTATTGGAGACAATACGCTCACCTTTCCAAGGCTTGTTATATAACGTCGCGGTGACGCGAAGATGAAAGGATAGATACATCTTCTTTGTCCTTCCTCCTCCAAACCGTTTTCTCATCAATCACGTTTCCCCGAAGACATTCCGAATGCTTTTATTTTACTGTGTGCATTGTTGGTGACTCCTAAAATACCTCTTTTTGAAGGAAATACCTATATATTTATTTATTCCATTTCTTCGGTGATGGATCTGCTGACACGAATAGAATGTATTTTGGTTGCGCAACTTTTATTTGAATTTGGCACTTCAGTTTCAAAACAAATACCCTTTTTATGACCTGACGGTGCAATCTCTTTGCAATGCATAGAATGAATAATACTTTAATTTACTATGGTAAAATAATACATTCATTTTATATAAAGGAAAAGTATTTAGAATTATCATTTAAAAGAAACAACCTATCATGTTTCAGTATAATTCCGTTATTTTGGTGTATATAAAATAATTTACCCTAATCTAAACAAATTGTTCATTTTAAGAGGATTAAGAACTTTCGTAAAGGAAACCACACGGAACTTGAAGAAAAGAACATAAAAAGTCCATAATCATTCTTTACAGCCATGGTAAAATTGTTGCAGTATTTGGTGATTATATATTTTAGTCTGATAGTGAAAGATTAAAGGTCTTAATATAGAATGCCTTTCCAGAGATTTTAAATTCTTATATTTTCGAACTCGTTCAACGCGCAATAAAATCTGCATCGCGTATTAAATGTCAATAAATGGCTCATTTAAAAATTTTTCTTTGATCGTATTTATCGAAATCGAGAATACGAGATTTAATCATTACCATATAAAGTAAGAAAAATGGCTGTTTCATGGATTTCTTTGTTTTCCTAGCAGATGAATTCATTTTTCTTTTAAGATAGAATTTCTAATTAGTTAACTTGTCAGTAATATCGTTTCTTCTGGTTGATTTTACAAACGTAACTTGAGTCCTGAGTCAGAACAGGGAGCTTACTCAAAGCTATGTTCGTGCGTATGTAGAAAATAAAACAAAAATAAGAAGAGTTAAATTTACCCTTTATTCTCACAGCGTACAAGTACTCCCGCACTTCGGAGTACAAAGACCAACACTTTTTGTCGAGAGCCCAGAAAATAAGAAAATGAACTGACTTAACTAAATAAGAACTAAAATGCTTTACAGAGACTAGTAAGGAGAAGATTGGTCCTTTCATAATAGGTCTGTAGTGAGCAGAGTGCAAAGACTACAATACGTCTTCAAATATCAGCGAGAACTAAATTCTGGCCTTAAAGGCAAACACACGCGGGGTAAAGGCCGCGAGAAATCTCTCTGCCACTAGTTCTTTTGGCTAAAAGCCACGTCTGAAATGCTTCTAAAGTTTGCAACGTCATTTGCATACACTAAATCTATTCGAGCTTATTCTGGCCGGAAATGGGTTAAGCCGATAGTAAAGGTTTAAAATAAAATAAATGTTAGTAAAAATTAAAATTCTTACAAACTGTTTATTTTAAGATCACGAATTCGAGAAGCGAGAGTTTTCGTTCCAGTCTTGTTATGAAAACTTCCGTAAAAGTACCACTTAATTACGGCATAAGTAAGTCACGGAGATATACAGAGGCTGTTCGCACATTTTTAGACGATGTATATTGTATTCGCAAAACAAAATTACATAAAATCCTTGTGTTTTAAATGTTTTATTTCATATCCCTTATTCTGAACTATCTTTCGACACCCCAATTTCCAGGATAATAATGCCTTTTGAAGTGTCAGAAGAGGTATTCTATCCCATTCCTCCCCAACAGCTTTCCAGAGTCCTGTTAGGGTTTCGGAACGACGTTTGGATAATGCACGTTTTAAAAGTCCGAAAGCACAAAAATCCACAGGTGACACATCGGGAGATTTAGTAGGGACATCAGTGAAGGGTATGACCACGATACCAGTTTTTGTTCCATTTCTTTTAGGAAATTTACAGTGGATTTTGATGTGTGACTGCTAGCTTTGTCCCGATGGAGTCTCACAGATGGATGGCACTGTGGGTAAAGCGATGGTATTTCATTCGGAAAAATGGGCCATCAAATATGTTACTGATAGTATTTGGAGTTAATCTTGACATTTGCTTGCGCTCTCTTTATTTTTAACTTGCCGTTATAAGAAAAACCAGCAACAATCACGAATCCATTAGAAAAACTTTCTTTCGATTCTTTGAATCATGTACTTAATTTTTTTCTCCCCTTCTATGATATTAAATGGCCCTTTTTTGTTACAATCATTTAAATACACCCATGTTTCATCTATTGTGACAATTGTTTTACATTTTTCTTAGGATAAGTGTTTCTCATGTAGAATTCTGCAGCGTGTCCTGCGTCGAGTGATATGCTTCGGAAGAAGACGATGCACATTGCGTTTTTTCGCTTTCTTAAGATTTAAATCAGCGTTTATCATTTTGTTTACAGTGAGTGGACACCGAGCAGTTTAATGATTTTGCAACTGTCCTTGGACTAAGGGGATTTTCTTTTAACATTAAACAACGTACCTTTGCAATACTTTTTTGGAATTTTTGTCCCACTCGAGGCTCAAATTGGACGTTTTTTTCCTTTCTTGTTGATGATATTACCCATCGACGCTTTACGAAACCATGACTCTCACATCGTTTTTGGATAACGGAGTATGCCTATTTCTCTTCGGAAAGAGCGTCAATGTAGCCTTCGAACCAGTGCTTTGTTAAATTCGCCATTTTGAATGAAAACAAAACTTTCAAGCCACAGACGATAATTTTGACTTTTAAAAACATAGTACAATTGCAATTACTTCTTTTGCAGCAAACGAATTTTTATTACCGCTTACCAAATTCGTCTAAAAAATGTACGAACAGCCTCTGTATTGATACATAATTACATAATAAAGAATCGAGTTGAAGCTGCAAAATTTAAAACAGAAATAATAATCCTCATCCAGCTGAAAAATAATAACAAAAATATATGTTTATGTTGCCATTCTCCTCTGTAAAGCCTTTACCTACCTTCCAATAAGGGGTTTCTCCTGATGAAATTTCCCCAAATTTCGAACGTTAATTCGAATGAAATCTTCGAATTCATGCATCTCTCCCCGTCGTCTCTGCCTTGAATGCAGTTAGTTAATCGGCACATACCATTCCCAAAAGATAATCCAGATTCCACTGACACGTATCATATTGCAGAATCTTTAATATCCGTTGATTTGGCGCCATCTGTGATCTAGCCTCACAGATGATTGCACTCGTATCGCCAGACATTAACGCTTGTTGGACCGTGAGTGAGAAGCAAATCTGGCCTTCTGCCCAAAATATTAACGATACAGAAGAAAAATGTAGTACAGATAGTAGTTGCTTCCATTTAACGCTTGATGTCTGATATGTTGCGCCGCGTGGAGTAAATCGCATTGTCGATACTAATCAACCAGCGCCTTCCGTAGGACAGGAAGACGTGGAGTAGCTGATGACATTATTACTTTTCTGCCGAAAGTAAAAAATCTGATGTGAGCACCACGTGACTTCCTTGTACGGAATAATAAATTATACGCAATTTTCCCGCATTTCAGTTAAACATATTGATTAACAATTAGCGAATTTTGAATTAAATCCACTTCGTCGATAGCGCATAAACCACAATAGAATAAATGCACTCTTTAAAGTTCACTATATTTGTTTACCATGGCCACATTTCGGGGCTAGGTTCACTTAACAGCGTTGCATCTCATTCATTTTATAACTCAGAGTGAACAAAAACTATAGTACCTGAAGAATTAACAGCGTTAAATGGAGCGGTGAGTCCGGAAATGGAGAAACTGGATACATTTACTCACATATTCGTAGCAACTGTTTGCATTAGTTAAGGGTTATGATATAGAAAGAGAAATAAATGAAGCTTTCGGAAAAGTAAAAAAAAAGTGATGACGAATTTATTGAACGTGTCTCAAGATGGATTCTGGAAATGTTATTAATTGTAAACTAACTATTATCAGATGTGTAGCCCTAATGATTATTAGTTGTCGGAATATTAACTTGAAAAATAAATTTTAAAAAAGTATATAAATAAATAAATATGATAAAATATATGCAAGTACTAAATGATGACAATTATATTGATTAATGTAAATAACGGATGACACATTTATTAACTTAGTGAATGTTGACTTTTATGGAGTCTTAAGCAGTTCTAAAATTCATTCACAAAGATTTTAATTACTTTTATTTAATATACTTACTATTTAATAGTATTTAGTGGGCTTTTTATAACAAAAGTCACAATGAATTCTATGTAAATATTAATAAATTGTCGTAAAGTTAAAAATTGTTGCGTACGTAGGAGTTCATAACGGATAGACTGCACGAGTCGTTAAAAAGTTAATAAACTTTATTCTTTTCACAAGAAATAAAACGAAATGCTGAGATATTCGTACAATATCACAATATCTCAAACATTAAACAGAATTCAATTCAAAAACAGAGAAACTAATTCAGTCTCACAGCGAATTTGCTACAATCAGTAACAGCATTAAATAAACAGTTCCCTGAGCAACAGCAACTGAGCTGAGGTGTTTTAATTCGGCATTTATAAGCTTTTAATAATTCACTAGAATATTCTGGTAAAACCTATTTTCTCTATTTTTCTCGACTTTTTTGGAAAGCAATAGCATTTACGAGATATTTACTCATGAAATATTAAATGCACGCGTTCTTTTTATTTTTGCGATGTTGCTTTCTCTTCAAAAATCGTCTGCGTTGCGCGGGAAAATAAAACAATTTTAATTACAACTCTAAATAAATAGCTAATTAAGTACGAAATCCGTAACAATATAATAAATTTGTTAAAAATAAGTTTAAAATTATAAAGGTTAAAATGTACGAAACACGTTGAAAAGTACATCTGAAATAAAATAATATTAAAAAATTAAAAAGCATGTCTGAACAGCTCCGCTCGTAAAATAGATAAAAAAAAACCAGAATATGTTGAAAATCGCTAACATTAAAAATTTGGAAAAAGTTGAAAATTACATCTAAAATTAAATAAGATAATAAATTTTCATTTATTAATTCATTAATTTGCATTTTATTTAATTGCGGATTTGAATCCCAGCGTTCTGAGAATCGCAATAGAAAACTTGTTTTTGACAGCAACAAATTTCTTTGCCATCAATGTAGTGAATGAAAAGAAATGAAAAGAAAATTTGAATTAATAAGTTAATATCTAGCATTAATTTATGCATCATGCATCACTATTCAATTTTTAAATAGGTTTTTGTAGAAATGAAGAGACATGTTTAGATGGTAAAGTAAAATTGAAATTTAAAAGAATTCAAGGACATACTTGCAAGCTTGCTATAAACTTTCCGTTGAATGATCAAGTATTTATTTTTTATAAATTTTTGTAGACTGTTGTCATTAGAGCAGGATTTCTCTTGACTAACGAGTAATATTTTCTCTAAGCTCAAACCTCATCGATTATACCACTACACTCATGTACATAAATTAAGGATAATTCGGAGTGACGCGCAAATCGAACTCTAAAATAAATATATCACCTGTAAAATCACTACACACATCTTCAAGAATCACATGTAAATTTCAGGAAGTAACCAGATGACACCGATGGTACGTCACAATGACGAGAGTGTAAGAGAGTCATATATAAGGAATACAGGCAAAGAAGGAAAATTGTTCGCAGGCGCTTTATAAGCATTTCAGTGCAATAACCGAATACTTACGACACAAAGGACGCATTTGGAGGATTTTTTACGTGGTAGAATGATCGGCCGTCTGGAATGGGGGCGTACCCAACTGGAAGTATCCGACGAACTTGGAATTGCCCAGAGTGTCATCTCCAGGCTTTGGCGACGATTCCGAGATGATAGTATTGCTAGTAGACGTTACAGCAAGGTCGCATTAGAGTTACAACGCCGAATGAGGACCGGTATTTGGCAGTTACTGCCAAAAGAAACAGGCGGAGCACAGCCTTAGACCTGTCTCGTCAGCTCTCTTCGGCCACTGGTACGACAATTTCGAGGCACACCGCGTACAGACGCTTAGGGCAAATTGGTCTATAAGCTCGTAGACCTGTCAGGTGCGTTCCACTTACTGCAACTCACTGTCGCCTGCGGTTAGCCTGGAGTAGAGAGCATGCATTGTGGACACCGCAACAGTGGGCTCGTGTGATGTTTTCTGACGAGTCCAGGTTTAGCTTGCAGTCTGATTCTTTCTCGCCGGACTTTCATATGGAGAGTTGCAGGTACCCGTTATCACCAAGAAAACGTCATTGAACGACACCGTTACGGTGGTGCAGAAGTGCTCGTTTGGGGTGGAAATATTCTGGGTTCCAGAACTGACCTGCATGTTGAAATTGGAACCATTAACATATTTTT
Source organism: Stegodyphus mimosarum (assembly GCA_000611955.2). Taxonomy (NCBI): domain Eukaryota; kingdom Metazoa; phylum Arthropoda; class Arachnida; order Araneae; family Eresidae; genus Stegodyphus; species Stegodyphus mimosarum. The sequence goes on from KK116790.1 coordinate 30,060, forward strand.
ACGAAATGTCCAAGGTACAACACGTACATTTGTTTCGGTGCGCCATCGGCACACAATTTGTGTTTATGGATGACAACGCCCGTCCTCACCGTGCAAACGTCGTAAGCGAATGCCTTCCATCGGAGGATATCACCCATATGACCTGGCCAGCATTCTCACCGGAGTTGAGTCCAGTAGAGCACGTGTGGGACATGCTTGGCCGACGAGTTGCAGCCCGTCAACCTCATCCTACATGTTTACCGGAACTTCGGAGAGCATTGTCTTTTGAGTGGTGTAATATCCCCGAAGATCAGATCGATAATTTGATACTGAGCACGCCTAGGCGTTGTACGGATCTGTATTGCATCGTCTGGGAGACATACAATGTATTAACAATCATACCAACCATGTAATATTGGTTTATTGTAAATAGGTTGTTTTTTTTTTTGGTAATTTGTTCCAGGGAGAAAAAATCGCTAATTTTTTTAATAATATCAAACATATAGTATCTTTTTTTGCTCTTTACCTTTTGTTTAATAAATAAGCTTTACAAATAAGTCAAATTTGTTTTGCTTCTAACTCTTCCTTTGCCTGATTTTGCATTATCCTTAATTTATGGATATGAGTGTATTATAGAGCCAGGTCTATTCATTAATTTTTTGTTACATATCTTTGAACTCCAGTACTCCTTTTGGAATGAAAAAAGTTAATTCTGATTTAAAAATAGGCTCACAAAGAAGGAGAAAAAAAAGTTGAGAGACTACACAGTTAGCTAATAGTTTAAAGATTTTTAACGTTCTTTTTTTCCTACAAACCAGATTAAAAGTGAAATCTCGGTACGTTTTAGTTTACTTTTATCGACATAGCGAACTTAACGCTATTTTTGTTTGTTTTATTTTATTGACTAAGCTCTTTGCGGACCGGTTTCTTTACTCCTCAACCGTCCCAACGGGGGACTCTGTAAAGTGTTTTCCACATACTGACTGAGCACCTGTTTCTTCACGTTCTTTTCTTTTTTTATCGTTTTTCAAACCTAACAAAAGTTTTACTGCTGAAATCCGTTATCAATATATCTACAATTAAAAAGAAAAAATTCAAAGATGAAGATATTTGAAATTTCGATTGAAATTTTTTAACATAAAATGAATTAGTGTTTGCATGGTATCTTTTTATTTTCAAAATTGTGTTTAATAAAAGTAGCGTTCTTAAACCCTAAAGTTTAATTATCAAATTAAAATAAGACAGAATGAATATGTATTAGTTAAACTAAGAAATACAACTCTAAGTGGTAAATCGATTTTCCTCTGTCTTTCTCGACTAATACATAAATAAATAGTTACCAACTTCAGCGCGCTTGAATTTCAGTATTATAACGTTTAATCAAATATCTTATGGAAAAAACTTAACGTTTAAAGCTCACTCAGACAATATAATACTAAAAATTATATACACATTAACAATTTTTCTTAGGTTTTTCTTAAATAATAAAAACGACGAGATAGGTTTGGAATGTTTCACTAAAGGATAATTCAATGAAATCTTCGAGCACATACTCCATTAACTTATTAATGGTATTTTCAGTTTATTCAAATTAATGAGAAAATCCTTTTGCATAAAAAGTAAACGAATACGATAATCCAAACTGCAAAAGCAAGAAATAGAAAGACAGTACCTTAAGTTTCAGTTAAGGTAACTTGAAGCTTTGTTTTGTCTGGCAGTTTTTACGTTTAAAGACAGAATATATTTCCAAAACTTTATACAATGTATTATGGTATAAATAATTCATTACCGACTTTAACGCATAAAGAGTATTAGAAATATCTAAGGGGCTTTTCCTCAATCGTAAAGAGGCCTTTGATTCATAAAACTGTATTCTCCTCCTCCCTACGGTAGAATATATGAATAGAAACAGCGTTAAAATTATTCGGGTAACCTTTTGGGCACTGATTTCCTTTCATCCTTATGTTCACTTAGGAATATCTTCTCGTGTAACAAATTAATTGTTACTTCTTATGCCCTTCTTAAAGACCTTAATAACAAAGTTGTTGATGTTATCTTTTCTCATGTACGTGGCCATACTGGCAATCTAGGAAAGAAAGGGCTGACTGGTTGGCAAAACAAACTACAAATCTTCAAGTAATTACTCCAATGATACTGCCCAAGTCATTTTTCAAAAATAAAAGTAGGAATGATACAATACTCAAGTGGAATGAACTATGCAGGAATTCTATTAATGCTTCCTTAACTAAACTATATTTTCCTTCCATTCCTCACAGATTGAATAAAATACTTTCTCTGTAATTTTAACTCTAACCGGCAAGGCCGTATAAATACGGCCTAGAACATTTCTTGTGATATCTGTAGGAACGTGTATATACGTGCATATTAAAATATGTTAAAGAAATTAAGGCAATATATTAAAAGTGCATAAATTCAGGTATAAAATGCCAGGAAATTCTTTACATTAAATCAAGAAAATAAGTTTTTCTGGTAGTAGTTTTGGGAAATTTGTGCTTTCTTAGCGAAAACCCTGGCCGGTCAGAAGGTTAAAATTACTTAATTTCTAACTGGACATGGTAAATTCAATTGTTATCTGAAGAGATTTAGATTATCTAGTACAGACTTGTGTTCATGCAGCTTCAGGGGAGTACAAAATGTCGAACATTTGTTGTTCCATTGTCAAGCTCAAGGAAGGACGAAAAGCTCAAAGCTCAAGGAAGGACGAAAAGAACTCATTTCTAGGTTAAAATGTGTGAATATTACATTTCCTCCCCCTCTTCATGTATTTGTCCAAGATAAAATAGCTTTCTTTTTCTTCTGTAAATTTATTTCTTACGTGTCATCTGTGAATTTGTAAGTTTTTTTTATTTTGTGTTGTGTTATTGTATTTGTTTTTTTTACTTACCTTTGTAAGCCTTGTGTAATACTATGTGGTGCACAAGGAATTTAAAATTTTCAATAAAAAAAACCTTTTGGGTCCTCAAAGAGGTAGAATTTCGATAATAGAGATCGCTATATATTAAACTTCAATACATTAACTTAGTCTAAAGGTCATATAAAAAACTGAGAAACATCAGCGCATCTTCCTGAAAGCAAAACTTCATTGATGAAAGAACGGTCAGGTAATCGCTTAACTAGTCATGACAAAACACTCGGGGTCTTACAAATAGCACTTTCTTTTTGAAACTGGCATTTTCGTTACACTTAAAGCATTTACAGAACAACCATCCTGTTCTGTCTCCATAATAGTTTCAGTACATAGCTACCAGTTTTTCAGTGTCTTGAGTTATTAGGGATACAATGACTTAGTTTGAAATTTCCAGGCAGTAGACATTAACACTACGAATCCAATTAATGTAATTCAGCTACTAGAAAATCTAAAGCTGTTTAATGATTTTAACCCTAAAATACAGACGTTCATTTTCTCTTACGTAAATGCAGAGGAAAGGTCTCTCAGATCGCGCTCTATTTTATGCATTTAAAAAATATAAAATTTCAAAATAATGTACTCTTCTTATTATATAAGCATTGATACACTGCAAGGTTTATGATGCGTTTTCTAACAGTTATTTTAAGTTTTGTATCTTTCCTATCTTATTTTAATTTCAGCTCACAATTTCCTGCCAGAATGTGAATTCAGAAACGCAGAGAATGCAAATGAGAATGAGTACTATTGAAGTCGTGACGTAACCGACTTCAAGAGAGAGAGAGTCTGGTTTCCTGACTAGCCCGCGTTTGCCTTCTGGCCACATCTCTCTGAGCTGTTACTACGCTCGGCCATATCTGGGCCCTTGCTAGGCTTCTCCGGTTCAATGAATACTTAGAGGCCAACTAGTTAGATTGTGACAGCTTCGGCTATATTACTTAAGAGCTTTAGTTAAGCTAGTTTTAGTTCAAATTATTATTATTTAAGTTCAAGCCCGAGTGGTGGCTTTATTGTAAAGTTCCAAGCCGGAACTGATTGTAAATATGCTGGATAATAAAGGGTTTTAAACCCTTCTCAAGTCTCACCTGTTCTGTTCAAACTTAAGCGATTATTCGCTTGTAAAGTGTTCGTGGGGTTCTAAGTAAGAACTTAAGATTTAAAGAGTTGAACCCTACAACACTTTGTTTGTTATATTGAAGTAATTATTTTTTAGAACTCTAAAATGAATGCATTAAAAATGAATTTTTAAATCGCATATGAAAAAGTACGGAACGCTTCATCAAATAATTAAAGCAAACGCTACTTACTCGCAAATGCGTACAAACTAAACTATTTAATAAATTTTCCATCTACACAATCTGGATTATATAAAATAATGGGAAAAAATAATATATAAAGAATATTAAAAAACCGCGGCACATTATTTTCAGCATTTTCGACAGAATTTTTGCAAATTCTCTTAGCACATTCATTATCGGACTCTTGTAGCTGAAGCAAAGATAGACAGTTTTTCTTCTCAGTCTAGGGGGACAAAGACGGCATGTTTTACATTTTTAAGGGTATCACTTACATCTGGGTTAGAATAGATTCAGCTGGAAACCCCTAGCACTCTCTGAGTGCACATTTGTATTTCTCGGTTCATAGTTGGCTTTTGAAGCCTTCATTCCATATGTGGTTTCATTCATTCCGATGATAACTCCATCCAAAAATCAGTTTTTTACCAATTTGGCACTATCTCTTATCAGCTGCTGAAATGACCCGAGCAGTAATAAAGCCATCTCCCCCCCATGCGAGAAAAAAGGAACGTAAACGCAGACGTGAGCTCTATATGGCAGCGACCCAATTTTAAAAATTCTTTAAAAAAACTAATATATAGATTTTAATATACATTTAGCAATAATCATATTTTATGTAAATTTGAAAGTACTGAAAAGGAGAAGACTAAGTATGTAACTTGTAAGGAGTTTGGTAGTTGTAGAATATTTTCCAGGTCATACAGACCCCACCTCTGTGTTTAAGAGTTAAAAATATAAACCAAAAGTATTTATTGCTTTTGGATTACACTAATTTTGTACGGCCGTTGTTAGGATTATAATCAGACCAAGAAAGAGAGCAAGAAAAATTAGCTATGCCTCTTCGTCAGGATGTACGGAGAAAACACCTTGCAACCGTTCCATTCTGCAGGTCCCGAAGCTTTAAAAATAAAAATTGAATTACACAGTAAGCTGCAGTGAACACTGCATTTATAGTTAATTTAATATGAGAACTACTTTTAATTATACTCCGAAAACGCCTAGGATGAAGGTAAATATTTTAAAACGCTTTGTTTCAGAGAGCAAAACAATTTTCTGGTTTCATTTGATGCTGATTTCGCTTTTATTGAAGAATTTCATGGTAAGGGGTATAATGGCCATTCTATGCTATACATGGTGTCCATCAATCACCATGTATAGCATTACTGTACTAAAACTTATTTTCCCCTACCAATGCAAGGACATCTGGCGTTTCTCAAAAATCCACTGAAAATTCAGGAAGAAACTAAAGCAATATTTTCGTAAGATATTAGATAGAATGGAGGGGAGACTAATTACCTTAATTAGTGATAGCTTTCCGTTCGAATTATTCGCACACGTCTAACTGGGTATCGAAAATCTTCAAATTACAATAGAACAGCCCGGAAGAATAATTCGCCTTCAAAAAAATTACGAAAGAATAACAAAATTTTTAAAAGATGCTTCATTGATTACGCAACATATTAATGCTCAAAACGTTTTCATAATTAACAGCGAAAAACCCGTAAAGGTACTAACTAGATATACGACAAAATTAAATCCATCTTTATTTAAATCATTCGGATTAAAGAGTTAAAGATAGTATTGTTACGGATTTCGTATTTATTTAGCTATTTGTAATTAAAATTGTTTTATTTTCCCGTGCAACGCAGGCGATTTTTGAAGAGAAAGCTACTTCGGAAAAGTAAAAATAAACGAATGCGTGAATTTAATAAATAAATATCTCGTAATTGCTGTTGTCATCCACAAAAATCGAGAAAATAGATTTTACCAGAATATTCTAGTGAATAATTAAAAAACTTATAAAAGCCGAATTAAAACACCTCAGCTCAGTTGTAGCTGTTTCAAGCGAGCTGTTGCTTACTTGATGCTGTTCTTGATTGTAGCGAATTCGCTGTGAGATAGAATTAGTTTGTCTGTTTGAATTGAGTTCTGTTTAACGTGAGAGATATTGTACGAATATCTGTGAGGAAATATTTCAGCCTTTTGTTTTATTTCTTATGAAAAGAATAAATTTTATTAACTTTTTAACGACTTTGCACTCAATCCATTACGAAACCGTACGCGAGCAACAGTATTAAGAAGTATGTTTATTGTTTTGAAACTGCTTAGTTGTTAAATCGATAATAGACAAACTAAATTTGAAAGTTTACTATAACACACTGGCGAATTAAAAATAAAAGCATTTTATTCCTGGCAGTGGGGCAAACTTCAGGAATAAAGCCGAATTTTTTGATTAAATTATAAAAAAATCTCACATTCAAATGTTTGTTGAATGTTGGAATATAAAAATGTTACATTTTTAATAATGACAGTGAATTGCTTTTAACTCTGAGTTTTTTAATTAAAAGTTCACTAAATACCAAGAGAATTCCCGCACGGATCAGAAATCAAATTAGAAGCAGTTACCTTAATTAGTGTATTGCAAAAACAAATGAAAAAATTAAAACCAATTAAAAGCCAATGTAAAAGAAAACAGAAATTATTTTTTCCATAAGATTTAGATTCATGGTCACATGTATTTTGCTAGAGTGGACCGTGTCAAGAAAACATTAGAATCCCCTTATGAAGGACCTTTTTGCTGAGATTGCCAGAAACGACAAATATAACACAGTGGAAATTAAGTACATCAGTGCTTCCAATGAATTGCGGGAAAGGATTAAAACAAGCTTATTTGTTAGCCTCAGGTGAAGAAGATTCTCGAAACCTATCAAATAAACAAAACAAAACACTCCATTAATGGGATATGAAAATGGAAAGAAGGAAGCTTCAAAATTTAAACCAAGACGTAGTGGGAGAAGAATTACTTGTCCAGCAGATTATCAAGATTACGTGAAGATTTAAAGTTGTATTTTAGTTTTTGATTTAATGATTTTAAATATTTTGTAAAAAGCATTATGTACTCAGGCAAAGCATTCAAGCGATATTAACAACTGTTTATCTTTTTGCATCGCGAGTATATTGCTTACAAGGCTAATAGAATAACCTCTAAAATTCATATATAATCATTGTTTTTACATCTTTACTTAGACTGCGAATGGTAAATGGGGAAAAAATATTATTAGAATGGTAATGTTATGAAAACATTAGTGTCTTCAATATAAAAAATAATTTTCTTTAAAAAGTTGTAGAGACATTAGGTTATTTTGAAGCAGGAGCGATGAAAAATGAGCAACGCCTTTGCCGGGAATCGAACCACGGATCTCTAGGTTACGCGTCGAACGTGCTGACTACTACACTAAGAAGGCGGGAGAAATAGCTTATATACGTCCCTTTTTAAAAAGTGACTGGAGATTTGTGGACCCATTCTCCAAATCCCGGTGGTGGAGAATCATCATCCACCACCTTTTGTCCCTGTTCGGACGCCAGTGTAGAGACATTAGGTTATTTAGAAGCAGGAGTGATAATAAAATGAGCAACACTTTCGCCGGGAACCGAACCCGGACCTCTCGGTTACACGTCGAGCGTGCTGACCACTACACCACGAAGGCACGCGAAAAAGGCGGGAGAAATACCTTATAACGGTACGAAATTTGATGTAATTTTATTACTAATATGTACAAATTAAAATTACGCTAATTATGTACGCAAATGAAATTACCTCCAAAAATTAAATGTGAAAGGAAAAGCTAGAGAAACATTATTTACAAATCACTTAAACGTTAAATCCAGAGAACATCTATGTTTGTTTCGTAAGCGATCTAACAAACACGCATCGAGTCTTTTCCATTTACAATAAACGGAATAACTAAACGTGTATTCTCTTACCAAAAGGAAAGCGTGCCTTCCTGGAACTATCTTATCCGGCCATTTCATCAATTATTCTTCTCTCCCGGGACACGTCGGTGTTCGACACAGGCCGATAGAAAGACAAGTCCCGCTTCAGGTTGTGGTAATTGGTTCCAATCCATTCCACTGGCAACAACCTGTAAGTTACAATCAGAAGCTCCGTTTCGCTTATTGTTATCGATACGAGTGGACTTAAAAGCCTTTGTTATTTGGTTAGAACGAGACAATGTCTCGCTTGTCTCCCGGCCGCGCCGGTGGACATGATCGTCCAATTACTGTTAGACGTAGTATGCAGGATAAATTTATATGTGGAAGACACACAAGAGAGGCAATGAAATGTAGGACACTGGACGAGAGTAATGAGTCTGAAAGCTTTGTTATCTTTATGAGGCATCACTCGCAGCAAAAGTGGCGTACGGCGGTACTGTGAATGATGAGCTTACGTGGCGTGCTTACTACTTAACTATCACGTTAAGCTTTAAATATTTTTGAGTTAAGATTGTGGCTCCAAACGTGAACACGCTGCTTTGTAGTTTTCGCTGTTTCTCATTCCCTAAATACTTAAATTTAGGAATTTGCGGGAAATTTGTCATTTTTCTGTTTGGAATTTAAATGTGCAAATATGATATAATTTTAATTAACCTTAACCTTTGAGTACAGACGTTCATTTTCTGTTACGTAAACACAGAGAAGAGGTCTCTCAGACCACGTTCTATTTTATGCATTTTTAAAAATATAAAATGTTAAAATAATGTACTCTTCTTATTATGTAAGCATTAGTATATTTTGCTTGTTATATTAAAGTAATTATATTTTTAGAACTCTAAAATTAAAAGCATTAAAAATTAGTTTTTGAAATCGCATATGAAAAAGTACGGAACGCTTCATCAAATAAATAAAATAAAAACTACTTACTCGCAAATGCGTACAAACTAAACTATTTAATAAATGTTACGTCTGCAGAATCTGGATTATATAAAATAATGCAAAAGAAGGATAATATATAAAGAATATTAAAAAAAAAACTGCAGCGCATTATTTTAAGCATTTTCGACGCAATTTTTGCAAATTCTCTCGGCACATTCGTTACATATCGGATTCTTGCAGCTGAGACAAAGGCATGCAGTTTTTCTTCTCAGTCTAACCGGACAAAGAGTTTACACTTTTTAAGGGTACCAATTACATCTGGGTATTCTGCTGGAAACTCCTAGCACTCTCTGAATGCACGTTTTTATTTCTCGGTTCACAATTGGCTTTTGAAGCCTTCATTCCATATGTGGTTTTACTCATTCTGATGATAATTCCATCAAAAATCAGTTTTTTCCAATTTGGCACTATCTTTTATCAGGTCACCTACTGAAATGACCCTAGCAGTGATAAAACCATCCCCCCCTCATGCGAGAAAAGTAAAATAAAAGTTAATAAAAACTTAGGAATAATTATATGCTATGTCAACTTGAAAGTAGCGAAAAGGAGAAAAATAACTATATAACTTATAAGCAGTTTCTCAGTTCTAGAATATTGTCGCGGTCATACAGACCTCACCTCCGTATTTAAGGGTTAAGCTTCAAGTTAAAAACTTTATTTTCATTCGCACGCCTCATATTATATGCATCATTAAACTGTAAAATTAATTTCTGGAAATTAAAGTGATCATAAAATATTTCCAATAACTTTACTTCTGAAATAAATCCCTACTTACGTGATAAATATTTAATGTATTACACTATAACATAGTGTAATAAAGCACTCGTAACATACACATATGTTTATTATGTAAGGTTTTAGTTTAAACTAACAAAGTTTTATGTTAATTTTCTTTTTCCTGTAAGTTCTTATATCAACTTCCCGTTAGAATGAGCGCGCGTTTCAGCTTTATGCTAATTTGAAGTGGAGCCAAGTTTTGTATTTAAAAGGTGAGCGAGGAACTTCTCGGTGTGAGAGAGCTTTTAGTCTCAGATCACTGCGGCTCTGTTCGAGGTCCACCTGACTAGTGAGTATTTAAGTTCTAAGCCTTAGCGCTGTTACTCTAATACTTATTGAAATCTTGCTATGCACCATTGATCGTTTAGCACAGAGGCCAACCTCGCGTTTACAGCTCTGAGAGCAACGACTACTTAATTTTTATACTCATATTTATTTTAAATTATTTGATTGTTCAGTTTACACCCAAGTGCGGTCGTTATTTTCTGTTATCCCTTCCGAGTCGGGAAGTGGCTGTAAATAGTGATTTAATAAAAGTGTCAATTTAAAACCCTCTCACGTGCAGTTATTCTACCACTTAACCACAGTTATTCTACCACAGAACATAGTTGCATTCAACTCCCTGTTCGAGATCAGGACTTTAACAATATCACGACCATGTTCTCCAAACGTATGCACAGAACACTCAGTCCTGACAATATCTGTCTTATTTTATGAATATCTTAAGACTCATATACTGAGCTATAAATTTTAAAACAAAGGTGTACGGTAGAAGTGTAAACACTTATCAAGCTAATATTTCATTTCATCAATAGACACGTTCACTAATGTTTTGAATTCATTATTGAACGTGCATTTCTTTCAGCCCAAAATTAATTCAGAACTTTAATTATTAATTACTAGCGACCCGCTCCGGCTTCGCACGGGTATAAAATATATAGCCTATGTCACTCACTGAAAAAATGATTAAAATCGATCCAGTAGTTTTGATTTATTCATTAATGCCCGTGGCCCGCACGCGTTAAATTTGGAGTAAAACAATTCCCCTTTCCCTATAGCATGAAGATTTCCTGCTATCTTTGGAATATCTAAATTCATACACTACATTTTTACTTATTTAGTTTTTACATTTTTACCTATTTATTTTATTTTTACAACAATTAATATATTACAGAATGCCTTTATATACAACGTTCACAGCTTTCTGGTCATTAGACAATACAAACATGTTTTCTCTAGAGGTTACTCTTGAAAGAGCGACGTACAGTTGGTAATAATTTCCATAATATTAAATTGATTTAACTTTATATTTTAACCACGATCTTAATAGAAAATTCCAATCCATAAATTATGGTTTTATTTAATCTAATCTTACCTAACCTTGACGGCTGTAATATCTTCGAAAATATTCATTTAAATCATATGCTGTAAAGGGCCATAAAGATCTATATTAAATCAACAATATATTTAAGGTATTTAATTGGATAAGGATTAATGCTGTATTGGTGAAAATCGCTTCGAAAATTAGCCATTATTTGTCGTAAAAAGTAAATGACAAAAAAATGTTATTGTGGGATATCCATAAGCGATAGACATATACCATCGCGGAGTTTTCTGTAGACCTTTTCAATGTTTACGATACTTAGTACATTATTTTGATAAATCTCGTAGGGTTCAGCCTGCCTTTGCAATGTAAGCTGAAAAAATGTAATCATTTACGACATCACATTAGAAAACTCAAAAATAACAGTATTTCTCCACTATTTAACGGATGTTATTATACATATAAACCTTCCTCTTCAATCACTCTACCTATTAAAAAAAAACCGCATCAAAATCGTTGCGTAGTTTTAAAGATTTAAGCATACATAGCGATACAGGGACAGAGAAAGCGACTTTGTTTTATACTATGTAGTGATGATGAATGACTCTATTTAGGGCTCATTCGAAATGGAAATTTATTCTAAAATGCGTTATTAATATTTTAAAAACGGGTTTATGATTAAAGTTGTGGGGTTTTATTTATTTAATTCAGTGTTCAATCCTAGGAACCCCCCAAACACTAATAAGCGAATAATCGTTTAAGTGTGTGAACATAAGGCTCAAGAAGTATTAACTACCCTTTATTCCTCCGAATAAATACAATCAGTTCCTGATTCGGAACGTACCGCAAAGCCTCCACTTGGACTTGAACAGAAATGGATAGGAAATTAAACTTAAATAAGCTTAACTAAAGCTAACTGAAGATATAACCGAAGCTCTCAAGATTCTGAGTAGTTGGCCCCTAAATCTAAATTAAGTCGGTGAAGCCGAACAAGGGCCTAAAGTACGGCCGACCGTAGCAATAGCTAAGACAGACGAAGCTGTTACATCTCAACTCCGGACTATCAGCGCCATTACCTCCAAACTCTGGACTATCAGCGCCTTTACATCAAAACTCTAGAATGATAGAAACAAAAACGTAAATAGAACTTTGATTTGCATTGAATTCGAACTCTGAACTTGAACTAGAATGACTGTATGAAGGGGAGCGCGTAATGTTCATGTACACGTTGTCAGGACTGAGTGTTCGGTGCATATTCTTGGCAAACATCTTCATGAACAGCTTAAAGTCCTGATCTTGAACAGGGAGCTGAATGCAGCTATGTTCTGTGGTAGAATATTTTGATTCAGTGGTAGAAGAACTGCACTTGAAAGGGATTTAAAATCCTCTTTTATTAAATCACAATTATTTACGACCATTTCCCAACTCGGGAGGGATACAGAAAGTAAAAGACCACATTTGGGTCTAAAATGAACAATCGAATTTAATTTAAACTAAAGCTAATTAGAAATTTAAGTAGTCGTTGCTCACAGAGCTATGAACGCGAGGTCGGCCTCTAAACTAAATGGTGCGTAGCAAGATTTAGCTAATACTGACGCACTTAGAATTACTTCAATAAGTAATAACGTAACAGCGCTACGGCTTAGAATTTAAATACTAGCTGGTCAGGCGGACGTCGAACAGAGTAACAGTGACCTGAGACTAAAAGCTCTCTCACACTGAGAGGTTTCTGCCTTTCGTTTAAATAGTCGTTGGCTCCACTTCAAATTAGCATAAAGCTGAAAACGCGCGCTTCTTCTAACGGGAAGTTGAAAATGAGAATGGATAGAAAGATTTAAATTAAAATAAAACTTTGTTAGTTTAACTCAAACCTTACAACGTAACCTACTAATTGTATACTAATGTATATAAGTATAATTTGTTTATATTTCACAGAAGTGTCAGTATTTAGATATTTCAGAGACCAGAATGGATATATTTTCGGCCATCCGGAAGACAGAAAAGGTAAGATAATTTTTCTTGCCCTTTTTAAAGAATTAAAGAAAATAAACTGTTGAGTAGAATACAACAGTAGCCAAAAGGCAAACGCGCGCTAGTCAGAAACTCAGACTATCTCTCAAGGAGTCGGTGAAACATTGACTTAAATAATACTTTTTACTCGTTTGCATTAACTGCGTTTCTGAAATTACATTCTGGTAGGAAATTGTAAGCTGAAACTAGAATAGATAGGAGATATGGATAAACTTCAAATAACTGTTAATAAAATTAGGATAAACCTTACAAAATCAGATAGCATTCATTTTATCCTAAATTAAAATAAGTTTCAAATTTCCTACAAAGCATGTTTCACGATTACAAAGAAAAACTCATACTACCACCCATTAAAATGGTGTCTAGCTTTTGATAGATCACATTGGTACGTTAAAACTGAATAAAACCGTAATTATTGAAAAATCCTTTTTAACTTGCAATGGGAATCATTTTTTGCATCAATATTGATATTCCATTTTTAAAAACTCAAAGAATGAGGGAGAATATTATACAATTAATTAAATAGTTAAATTAAAAGTGAATAATTAATAAAAAAATAGCATAATCTGAACTGAATAAATATGATTAAAAGGTACTGCAGTTGAACATTTGCTAATTATTTATTGATAAAATGAAAAAAAAAATACCATAATGCTTGTTTGCTATTTTCTTGCTATTAAATGCTGGATCTTTAATCATAAGGGCATAAGAAAGAAAAAAAATCTGATGTGTACACTACATGACTTCCTTGTACGAAATATTAAATTATACTCAATTTTCCTGGGTTTCATTTAAACATATTGAATAAAAAGTTAACGAATTTTGAATTACATCTACTTCGTCGATAGCGCTAAACCACAATAGAATAAATTACACTCTTTAAAATTCACTATATTTGTTTACCACCTCATCCACCACCTTTCTAGTTCGGGTGCCAGTGTAGAGACATTAGGTTATTTCGAAGCAGGAGGCTTGAAAAATGAGCAACGCCTTCGCCAGGAATCGTACCATGGACATCTCGGTTACGCGTCGAGCGTGCTGAGCACTACACCACGAAGGCATGCGAAGAAGGCGGGAGAAATACCTTATAGCGTCTTATAACAAACATTAAATTAATACACTTTTACGTGCAGAATTGTGTTGTCTTTATACTTTGCAAACATGAAAGCGATTCTTTACTTATTTTTTCTTCAATTAGCCAAAATCCAAACTTAGATGCGCGTTAATTTTTGAGAAATATTAGAATCCTCAAAATACTTATTCTTTAAAATTAAGCTGAATCTTGAGTTTTGTTTAATTTTAAATTTATGTAGGCAGGCTTTGCCTTAATGATCTCGAATAAAAAAAGCAAAGTCCCATTTCCGTTAAGAATTTAAAAATAAAGACAGTTAGGACAATTACACAGTGATACATAAAAATTATTTTAATACCTTTAACTTTCTGGAGCAAACTTCTAGTTCTTTTCGGATTACAGCCCAACTTGTTGTTAGGCTTCCATTTTCTAGTCCAAGCAACACGTCATAGCGGAGCTGAGCTCTGAATTGTCGCCGGTTAGGATGGAGTAGAAGTTTCGAGCTTCACATTGCCAGTGGCAGTGGCTTGTAATCTAATTTGGCAAGAACTATTTTGTCCGAATACGCCTTTTCCTAATGGGAAATGCGTGGCACAGAGACGGGGGTTGCTTAGTTTACCTTAATTGATGAATTTCGTGTCAACCATCCTTTTATTGGATTACGAGAGTATTTCTCTATATAACAAAGCGCCTAGCTTTTATGGTCGGTTTGCGAATGATTGCGAAGGAGATGATGATAATATGCGAAAGGTTTGTTAGTTTGTTGCCGAAAGCGAGAACAAATAAATTGTATTCGTAATCGTATTATGTTTTATACATTAAACTCTAAACTTTTTCTTATGATGTTCAGGAAAATTTAGGTAACCGTTTATACTGCGTTAAGCAACAAATTTCTCGCTAAGAATCTAAATTTTCTTATTTTTATATTATAATTTAACTAGACTACATTCCGATTGAATATTTTAAGTGCTTCTCCCTATATAGTATCTAGTATTTATATCAAATATATTCAATAGTTTCACCAGTCAAATATATTCTAGAATAAATTCAATTCCAACAAGCGCATTCTAGTTTCTTCTTAATTTATTTGATTAAATTATTACTTTGTAGAGACATTTGGTTATTTGAAAGTAGAAGACATGAAAAATGTGCAATGCCTTCGTCTGGACTCGAAACACGGACCTCTCGAACACGCGATGAGTTTGCTGACCAGTACACCGCAAAGGCATGCAAAGAAGGCGGGAGAAATACCTTATATACTCCCCTTTTAAAGAGCGACTTGTGTTTTGGAGACCCATTCGCCAAATCCCGATTGGTGGATGATAATATTTAATAAATAAATATCCCGTAATTGCTACTGCTATCGCCATCCAGAAAAATTGAGAAAAAATAGGTTTTACCAGAATGTTCTGGTGAATAATTAAAAAGCTTATAAAAGCCGAATTAAAACACCTCAGCTCAGTTGTAGTTGTAGCTATTTTAAGCGAATTCTTGTTTACCTAATGCTGTTATTGATTGTAACGAATTCGCTCTGAGATTTAATTAACTTTCTCTGTTTTGAATTGAGTTCTGTTTAACGTTTGAGATACTGTGATATTGTACGAATATCTCTGAGGAAATATTTTAGTATTTTGTTTTATTTCTTGTGAATAGAATAAATTTATTCACATTTAACGACTTGTGCATTCAATCCATTACGAACCCGTTCGCGCGCAACTATAACATGATCTCTATGACAGATTCAGAATTTTCGTGAAAGCTCTTGGTTACTACGGAAGTCAAGTCTTTAAATATATTTCTGCAAAAATTTGAATTAAATGGAAGCAGGGTATTGAATTTGAGGTTGTTGACTCTGCTTATTAATTACATTCCAATCTTCTTACCAGTCAATCACCTTCCAAGCTTCTAGGGAGTATTTAAAAATAATTTAACGACGATGTTATGTCAAAGACTTTAGGCGCAATCATTTAGTTTCCGATGCTTTTATGAAAAGTAATTTCAATGACATTGTTTAAGAAGACTTCATATTTTAAGACGTTTTGAAGAGCGCAGATAATGCAACCGCGAATAAGGCAAGGAATTTCACCAAACCCTGCTATTAATAAAATATTAAACGAGTATCGGCTCATATAAAGGGCAGGAATCATTGAAACCAATGCAATTTTAGTTAAATATAGGAGTTTTCAATGTTTAATTTCACTAAAGAATAATTTAATGTATAACGTATTTAATGTATCTTTACCTTTTGTTTAATAAATAAGCTTTACAAATAAGTCAAATTTGTTTTGCTTCTAACTCTTCCTTTGCCTGATTTTGCATTATTCGTAATTTATGGACATGAGTTTATTTTTAGATGCTTAAATTTTAAAATCATAAACGTGAAGTGGTATAAAAAATCAAGTAATTTTTAAAAATTTAGAAATTAAGTTTACGATTTTCATACAAGTGGTGACGAGAAGTTTTTTCCCCTCTAAATTCGATTGTAAAAAAGTAAAATTCTAAGATGTTAGTTTATTCGTTAAATCAAGATATGTATAAAAATTATTTAATCATTAAGTAAATAATCTAAATCCATTTTTCTAAAGATCGCTTCACCGAATTGCACAGTGAAAGACCAACAGTATGCGTAGAAAATTTGAACTCGCAGTTTGTCATGAAGCAGGTTAAAAATCAATGAAAAAAATTCCACTCAAAATGAAACACTGTGCGTTAATTAAATAAAAGCTTATAAAAAATGCTGGTAAAAAAAGTATCCTTCCTTTTTAAATACTATCAGTAGATTTTGCGATTAGAGAATGGTTATATTTCAGCGAATGTCATTAAACTGACAAATTTTGAAAATTAAGTTCTTTACTCCAAATTTATTTCATAAATTAAATACAGGAAAGTTTCGGAAATTCCTGTTACTTTCAAAGAAGTAACATGCGTTCCATGTTTATGTGACCTAGGTTCCTTCTTGGGATTCTGGAATATTACATTGTAGCTTCGAATAAATTATGTGGACTGAACAGGCTGTTCAGCCAGAATTAGCAAACAAATTCGAGAAAGTTTAAATGCCGCTTGTGAGCGAATGAAAGCAAAGAATCAGCAATCTTAGCGAACGAACGCTGAAATGTCAACAGCGCATGACAATCAAGTTACCCTGCGCCTGCGTTTGGAGATAGTTATTATTAAAATTATTGCTAACTGAGATATGCTAGAATCATATGGATGTTTTCGTGTATGATATACCTGATTTAGCAGTGTAAATGATCACAACCAGTCTTGGAAAGCATATATAGAGAAAACGACAGTAAAAACTAGTTTTGTTTTCTGGAACAAAATACTGCAAGATAAAATGTATCAAAACAAACCGAAAATAAATAGCTTTAACTTTATAGGCTATATAATGCAAATAGAAGTTGTAGAGACATTACGTGTTTATTTGGAAGCGGAATTTGTGAAAAATGAACAACGCCTTCGCCGGGAATCGAACTACGGAACTCTGGGTTACGCGTCGAGCGTGCTGACCACTACACCACGAAAGCATGCGAAGAAGGCGAGAGAAATACCTTACATACTTCCCCTTTTAAAGGGCGACTGGGGTTTTGGGGATCCAGTCGCCAAATCCCGGTGGTGGAGAATCAGCATCCACAACCTTTTTAGTTCGGGAGCCAAAGTGGAGACATTAGGTTACTTCGTAGCAGGAATCATGAAAAGCGAACAACGCCTTCGCCGGGAATCGAACTACGGACCTCTCGGCTACGCGTCGAGCGTGCTGCCCACTACACTACGAAGGCATGCGACGAAGGTGGGAGAAATACGTTACATAGTCCCCCTTTTAAAGGGCGACTGGGGTTCAGGGCACCCAATCGCGAAATCCGGGTGGTGGAGAATCATCGTCCACCACACTTTTAGTTCAGGCGCCAGTGTAGAGTCATTAGGTTATTTGAAAGCAGAAGAGAGGAAAAATGAGCAATGCCCTCGCCGGGATTCGAACCACGGACCTCTCGGTTAGGCGTCTAGTGTGCTGACCACTACACCACGAAGGCATGCGAGAAAGGGGGAAGAAATACCTTGCAAAGTTAACAAAAACAAAATATTTAATTCTCTTCTCTCCATTTCTAACACACTAAGAAAATTTTCCCAAACGAAAAAATACAGAAGAATAAAATCACTTTCATTGCTCCTAAAACATAAATCTGGAAACTACAAAATCCAACAATTTTAAACAAAACTCAGATCTTGTTATCTCTAAACTTTTAAAAGGAAACGATGTTGATAGCTCAACCAAGGTAAAGGAAGTAAAACTAAACAAAGCAAATAAAAAGGTAAAAGGAATTTTACCGGATTCTAGATCATAAAGATCATCGTAAAATTCAGGTCCCAATTTCTCTTAATCTGACACGATGAGTCATCCAGCGATATAAACTGGATGGGGACTAATATTCCAGAGCGACATAAAATTGTGACTTGATCACGACTGGCAACATTATTGGATCGTGGAATTTCTACCCATAACAATGAATCTCGCTTTCCCTGCGATGCTGAAGACTGCTATTATTGCTGTCTGTCACGGAACTCTTTGGGGTCCTCGCTTGCCAATATCCTAATACTTAGAGGTTCAGTTTTATAAACCCTGAAATTCATGTGCAGTAGTGTTTTTTTAATTTAATTTACCTTTGAGTTTTAAGTATGTGAAATGTTATTCATATCTAAGCGAAAGAGCAATTTTTCTCGCTGCTTTTTTATTAACGTGTACCACCTCATAGTGCATCTATGATTTGAACTGAATGAACTTTGACAAAAATCATTCTTTATAGATTATGTTGCATAATATTGTTAAGATATTATACGTTATATGTAATATTCTTAAGATATTATAGACTCAGATTTCTCTTATGATAGATGGAAAATTTAAAGTTTTATATTTCTTTTAGGTTACACTATGATTAGATAGATTGATTAGATATGATTAGATATGAGAAGATATGATTAGATCAAATATAAAGCTTTAAACTGTAATCTGATCATTTCTCCTCTAAACTATATTCTGTTATTTCGAAAGAGAAGCTTCGAAGTTATTTTCCAGCCCCCCTCTGGAATTAAGGATGATCTGTCGTTCGACCATGCGCACACCAGTTGCAGAAAAGAGGTGAAATCGCTGAATTTTTTCATTCACTTCATTTCCATTTAGCGTGTCAGGACTGAGTGTTCGGTGCATATTCTTGGCAAACATATTCGTGAATTAAACTGAGTCCTGATCTTGAACAGGGAGCTGAATGCGGCTATGTTCTGTGGTAAAAAACTGTGGTTAAGTGGTAGAAGAACTGCACTTGAGAAGGATTTAAAATCCTCTTTTATAAAACCACAATTATATACAGCCACTTCCCAACTCGAGAGGGTACAGAAAATTATGACCGCACTTGGGTCTAAACTGAACAATCAAATAATTTAAACTAAATTTAAATAGATATTAAGTAGTCGTTGCTCACAGAGTTATGAACGCGAGGTTGGCTTCTATGTTAAAGGGTACGTAGCAAGATTTAACTAATACTAACGCACTTAGATTTACTTCAATAAGTAATAGCGTAACAGCGCTACGGCCTAGAATTTAAATACTAGCTAGTCAGGCGAACTTTGAACCGAGTAACAGTGGTCTGAGACTAAAGCTCTCTCACACTGAGAGGCTTTAGTCTCAGACCACTGTTACTCGGTCTCTGGCTTAAATAGAACTTCGCTCCACTTCAAATTAGCATAGAGCTGAAACATGCGCTTATTCTAACGGGAAGTTGAAATAAGAACAGATAGAAAAAGGCAAATTAAAATAAAACTTTGTTAGCTTAACTAAAAACCTTACAAGCGTGATTCACTTCATGAAAAGCACGGGAATGAAGTGAAGGCTGACATGAAGTACAGTCTGAAATAACGAGACAAAAACAAATGCTGTGCAGCGATGACGACATGAGTTACGATTACAAATGTGGAGGCTAGCATCGGTCTTAAAGTATCTATTGTAAACTAACAGTAGGTTTATAAAGTAGTTCTTCCGCCTTCTTCGCATGCCTTCGTGGTGTAGTGGTCTGCATGCTCGACGCGTAACCGAGAGGTCCGTGGTTCGATTCCCGGCGAAGGCGTTGCTCATTTTTCATGTCTAATGCCTCGAAATAACCTAATGTCTCTACAGTTTCAGACAGTTTAGAGCGTAAGTTTCGTACATCTAAAACATGAATTTATTTACCTACGAAAATTACATCATATTTTCAGTCCTGCTCCGCTGATCAATTATTATCGAAATAAGTATTTGTTTCTTAAAAGTTCACTATGGTTGATAGATTCACGTAAGATAAAACGAATATGACAGCAAACTTGTAATTTTAATTGTCGGTAGTCTCCCTTATATTCTCCATTTTCATTTAGACATTTAACCTTTCTGTTCAAAAAAATAGTAACTGTATATAATATTCAATTTAAAGTACGTCATTTCAAAATTAATCTTTTTCATGTCGTTTTAATCAGATTAAAGATATGAACTAAGAATTATTAAAGTATTATTGAAAGATTAAAGATGTTAACAGATATATAAAGATTAAAGAAGAATGATTAAAAAGTTAAAGATCAACTTCTTCTGAATGCGTCATGTTTCGCTTCTGCTGCGCTATTGCTAACACACGTTTGTGCACCTACATGTTTTTTCAATTTTTACATTTTTATTTGTTGCAAAACCCCTCTATATGTAGCAATGTTTTACTTAATTCCCCCCAAAGGTCGCATTTTCCATTCTTTTACTTAAGCAAAAAGTATTTTCATTTTAAGTACGCATTCGAACCTGGCCCTTATTTAGCCTTTACATTTGACAATCAAATTTTCTATAAAAAATTTGAGCTCTACATTGTAATTAGTACAGAATTTTATTATTTTTATTCTTGTCATTCATTTTCCCAATTTTATTGATATTTCTTTCGTTTGTAATTCATCCAATTTTTCCCTTGACTATCAATGTTTTATTTCGACATTACATGTAAAATGTTTTCCTTGTAACGTTTGTTCCCTTTTGCGTTCGGACAACAAAAACGGGTAGGTAAAAGAGACCAACTCAATGAGAGCCTCATACGTGCATAATTTTTTTGAAATATTGTATATAGAAAATTTCTAGAATTAATAACCATTATACTAATTGACGATAGAGGTCTCAGTGAGTTGATCGGAATGAAACCGGTTCTTGTTGTTCAGTTAATTGACTTTGTTTAAAGCTTCAAAACCCTTTTCCCTCGATAAGTTCTGTTTGGAGCTTTAAATAAAAAAGAATTAACTTTGGTTTTCACTGTTTTTGTTTTTTTCAACCTTTACTTTTTCTGTTCCATAAGTATATTACAAAATTTGCAAATTCATAAAAATGAAAATAGGTAGGGGATCACGGTTCTTACAATCCTTTAATTATTCCCTCATATATTTCATTTCCCATATTCAATGGTAAAAGAATCCTGCAGCACTAGGCGCAGATTTCTACTAGTTTTTCTAGTTTTTTTCTCTCAACAACATATAGGAAATTTGTCAACTTTCTCAGGAATTCCATTGACAGAAGATGTACTGAGCTGGTGCATATTGCGACCATAAAGTTACAATTTTGCTGTTGTGAAGATCATGGTATCGAAATGTTAAACGGTAGTGTGACTGTGATAATGAACTAAGAGCACTAAAATGTGATGAAAAAACCTTTACACTTGTAAGGTTAGTTTGTAAGGTTTTAGTTAAACTAACCAAGTTTATTTTAATTTAAATCTTTTCTATCTCCTCTCTGTTTCAACTTCCTGTCAGAAGAAGCGCGCGTTTTTAGCTTATGCTAATTTTGAAGTACAGCCAAGTACTATTTAAGCCAGAGGTAGAAACCTCTCGGTGTGTGAGAGCTTTGCCTCAGATCACGGTCACGCCGCTCAACGTTCGCCTGACCAGCTAGCAGTTTAAATTTATAAGCCATAGTGCTTACTACGTGATTGCATTGTAAAACAAATTAAAGTGCGGTAGTATTTAGTATACCTTGCTACGCACCCTTTTCGGTAGAGGCCAACTTCCGCGAATTGCTCTGCGAAGCAAAGTTTAATTTAAGTTCTATTTTAGGTTTAGTTTTAAAATTATTTGATTGTTAAGTTCGACCCAAGTGTGGTCTTTTACTTTCTGTATCTCTCCCGAATTGGGAGGTTTGTATTTAATAGTGATTTAATAAAAGAGGATTTCAAATCCCTTCACGTGCAGTTATTATCCAGCCCAGCAGATACATCAGAACATAGCGTACTTTCCGCTCCCTGTTCCAGTTCAGGACTGACTATTGGAGGTTAAGAACACTTTACAGAATTTACCATGTTTCCAAAAAGGATGCACAGAACACTAAGTCCTGACAAGTTAACCTTGCATTATCACCACAATTAACCATAAAGTAAACTTACGCGTGCAAGATGAGAAGATATGTGACCTAGCATAGAAACATTTATTAAATAACTTACCCAGAATTAGAAAAAGGCAGATGCAGAATGATGACAACCTATTTCACATGTGACACCAATTTTATTACTTGTTTACAAGCATGATTATTTTCTTGAATAAATATCACTAGAACACAAATAAGAATTAGCCAGATTAACTAAACCGTACTTGCTGATAAATACACATTGTCCTAAACAAATCCATAAAAAAAGGTTTGGCACGTGACATGAGTTGGGTGAACTCACTACTGTAGACAAAAAATCGATGAAATTAATCTGTGAGCATCCGTTTAAAAAAAAGTCCTTAGAACGCAAATCCGTGAAACATTTTTGAAGAGTGTCAGTTCTGCCGGAGACTACAATCATTTACTTGAAATGATAGGTTAGGTTAGGTTATTCAATTTTGGCAAAGCACACGAGGGCTATCTGCCTAAAGGGAGGGATGCCTTCGTGGAGGACTTTCTAAGGGAAACTGGCTCGTATACACGTTACACATGGGGAAAACCACGAAAACGCCCATGCAACCAGCCCGTTCGCGGGATTCGAACCTCGGACCGAACTACGAGTATTCAGCGTCTTTACCGCTCGGCCGCTGGTGGGCTCTTAAAATGATAGTAAAACTCGTTAACGCAAACATTCATACGAGGAACCACGTGGTCGAAGAAATACAGATTTAGCGAAGCTATCAATCACGTTTATCTCTCTCACAAGTACAAAAAATTATAGCAGCTATCTTCAATAATCAGGATTTCGAAAAAAATTTCACAATTATCCAGGTCATCTATATACAAGTCACGAAATTCTGCATGGCGTAAAAAAAGTAGCACGAGAGAACAAACGTCACAACATCAGCATGGCGGTAGGTGAAGGAACAGGGCGAAAACCTCGTCCTTCACCTCCGAACTCGAGCGCAAAAAAGGACCCAAGACCGGTTTAGAAAATCCCTTCAAAGGTTGCCTTGATACGATAACGATTAAAAACGATGGGGAAATACAGAAAGCAGGCTTGCTTGCACACAAAATAATATTATCCAGATTATGCCTCTTAAGAATTGGCTATATTGGATTTATTGGATAAATCCAATAATAAAATTGTGTTAAATGTACGGCTACATCTGTCTGAAAGTGTCCATCCTGAAAGTCTCTACAAGTTATATCGCAATAAACCTCTCCAATCCATCACACGCACACACATACACACACAGATATATGTGTGTAAGAGGTAACAAAATACGATAGCTGCCTTAAAAAATAATTGGAGACCTAAAAATTAACTATTCTAGATTTGGTGCTCTCCCACTAAATCCATCTGTTCTCCCGAAATCGAGATCCTTCCATGTTATATACCACTGCTTGAAAAATAAAACTCAAACCCAAAATTAACAAATCATAGCTTGTATCTAGAATTTCATTTACTTTGGTATAAATACCGTTGGCAAGAAATTACATCATTCTTCTCCTAGCTCCTGACGCGCCGTCAACAACATGTCTCTCTGCTTGTCTTTCTTCTTATTCTAAACTGACGTCGTATCCCCGTTAATCTGTGTATAGAAGAAAGTATTATAATTGTTTATGAACAAAAGGTATATTGCCTATGAGGAAGCAGTCTAATGTGACTAGAAATAAAGATAGTAATTAGCTGAACTTGGTTTCGTGTCAACTTCTTCTTCTCGTCTTTTCCACTCTGCCATCACGACTACGCATTAAATTGTGACATATATATGTATTTGGAATAATAATCAATGTAATGATACGGCAAAATAATCAAAACAATGACTTAAATATCGCGCAAAATGCTATTAAATTAGTATGAATAAATATGGTAAATAGTAATTAATCTATTCAAAAGTAGCCGGTTACCTGATATAAAGAAAGCAAAAATCAAATACGCCTTCTGTCCCATAACAGTAATAGCAGTTGATGAATTTAAATTTTCCCATAATTATAGCAGCAAAAGAAATTATGTAGAGAACGCAAAATTTATTGTCAAAGAAGTAGATTAAATTAAACTATGAATTAAAAGTATTACTCCTAATTTTTATTTTGAGGATTAAGACAGTTTCTGGATTTCTCGAGAATTTTGTTATCGCATTTTAAACTTGCAGGTAGGATCACTTGTCCTTGATCCTTGTCCTCTTGTCTGTGAAGCTTTACTTTCTCTGCATGGCTGAGCTCAGAATTATTGAATACATCATTCTTCATTACTTCAAGCATAACTTGTTGAAATGACAGAAAGGTATTATCCAATAATTTCGGAGAAAATATTATCATAGGCTATATTGGTTGCTTCTGTAGTACCTCTTCTGCTACGAAGAATTTCTCGAAGTTTTTCAAGTTTTTCTTCAGAACGATCATTATTTATTACGTCCTCCATCGTCATTTACATCCATACTTTCTTTTTTCAAAGAATCAAGATTAGCACGAGATTCAGCAGGCTTCCAGCTTCTCGATATCGTCATTCGGTTGCATTTAAATTGTTTTTCAACTAACGTAATTCCCCCTTTCTGAAATTTTTCGTTTTTCTTTTCATGCGCCAAGAACTGGACAATCGCACATCGATCTTTACTTGAAATTATTTTTCCATCTTACTTTTACAATCGGTTGAAAACAATCCGTTTCGATCAACAAGCGAAATTAGAAAAATACTTGATATTCATAATAATTAAATAAAAGATTGTAGAGCCATTAGGACATTTAGGAAGTAAGAAAGATTGAAGAATTAGCAACGCCTTCGCCGGGAATCGAACCACGGACCTCTCGGTTACTCGTCGAGTGTGCTGACCACTACACCACCAAGGCATGCGAAGAAGGCGGGAGAAATACCTTATATACTCCCCATTTTAAAGGGCGACTGGAGATTAAGGGCCCCAGTCGCCAGATCGGGGTGGTAGAGAATCATCATCCACCACCTTTTAGTTCGGGCGCCTCTTGTAAAGTCATTAGGTTATTTAGGAAGCAAGAGAGATTGAAAAATTAGCGACACCTTCGCCGGGAATCGAACCACGGACCTCTCGGTTACGCGTCGAGTGTTCTGCCCACTACGCCACGAAGGCATGAGAAGAAGGCGGGAGAAACACCTTATAAGATGTCTGAAACAAACTTAAAAATTTGTCAAAATAAATTAAATACATCATGAAGGCAGCTGTGCAAGCGATTTTTGTCGTAGAATGTATGGTCGGAGCGCAATCGGTGAGAAGTTAAAGGAATGCTTTCCACTGTCACATTTAAAGAATTAACACAAGAATGAGAGGAAATACTTTTATTAACAGAACATACTCATACAAATTGTTCAAAAGACTTTTCGCCAGCTGTAACGCAGGCTTCACACGTGCGGAATCGGGATTTACGCACATTTGCGAAGACATCAGACTTTACCCGAACATCGCCGGCAACACTGGCGAACCTGACGATTAGATCCATATTGGTTTCAATGGGGCTCTCAAAGCTTTTCATGTGGCCTTACAGGAAAGAAGGTCCAAACACGAGAGATTCGATGATCTTGGTGGCCAAGCTATGGGATCACATCGACCAGTCCATCGCCCTGGAATTTTCGTGGTTCGTATAACCAGAAATCTTCTCCGCAATCCACGGTAGAATGGCGTTGGGTATCTGTATCTGTATCCAAACATGGTGCAACTAGTATTCGGTCCTAACAACGGCCCTTACTAACATATTTTTATCGTTCCCTGAGAAAGGTATCCTGTGAAGATTCGTACCCATATGTTAAAATGGGAGTCCAGCACTTCCTAAGTGCTAGGGAGGCGTTGGGTGCAGGGACCGACCCTTTTTATGTCATTTATTTACAATGCCACCTACCGGCTCGCCGTTCGAGTTCCCACCACACATACTGTGACGAATATTGCTCGTATAGATGCCTTCTATCACCCCCTAAAGTTTTGCCCATTTGTTCAGACTCGCCCTGTATATTCATATACATGCACTTCACCGGCAGCTCTATATTTACACTGTATTACTTACTATATTGTAAATAACTAAGAATCACGAAATGTTTCGCTGAACATAATTTGATTTGATAATACGTAAATAAGTTTAAAAAAAATTGATTACGTTTTTCTTCGCAGAAAAGAATAGTTATCTTGACTTTCAAAAAACTGCCTTCGAAGAAAATTTCGTCGAGGGATACTTTGAAAGAATCGCGCGAAGAGAATATTGCTTTCTGTTTTTGTAGCTAAACTTTTTCTTTTTCACTATTTATACGCAGTGGTTTTGTGCAAAAAGCGAATTTGTATCAGTTGTAACTGGAGTTACTATAGAAGGGATATATTATGTATAAAGATTTTTATCAATTGAAGGTAAATTACTTTCAAAATGCTCATTAAGAATTTTATATATCGAACCAAAATATATTTTGAAGTTTTTGCAAATTGATCAAATTTCAATCACTCAAGAGCTTATTAGTTCAAAGGCATGGCATTAAGTAAATTTTTGGGATTATTCTAGTGTGTTTACAAACATTACTCCATTCCTAAAAATGCTGAAAAAATGCGCTAGAAGAAAACTGAAATTCTAACTTGGATTTTTTAACTGTCCACTTTAAATAAAAATACGTAAAAATTCGAAATATTTTCATTAAAAATTGAAAGACATAGAAAAACGTAAAACACCAAGTACAGTTAAAACAATTAAAAAGCAATTTTTACAGTTAAAATTACAGTTTATATGCAAAAACAAGCTAATAACTTAAACAATAATTCCAGAATGAATCGAGCATAATTCAATTCGCAATAATGAAAGAAGGCGTTATCTTTGTTGTCGCGAAACTTAGCTTATCTAGACTAAAAATAAATCCACTATTCTGCTAAGGATCAAATGTAAACAAACATGTCAGCTATCATAACCACAAATTAGGCTTAGCTACATTTCAAGAACTTTTAAATTGTTGACAATTCCACAATTATTGCACGCAGGTTAAGGCATAAAATTGCAACCGAAAGATAAAAACAGCATAACTGAATCATTTTTAAAGCAAAAAATGCACGATTTACAAACATAAAAGAATAAAGGAACTGAGCTCACTGAGCCGAGTAACAGAGTGGGTATATATTGTTACGAATTTCACATTTATTTGGCTATTTATTTAGAATTGTAATTAGATTTGCTTCATGTTGCCTTAGCAACGCAGACGATTTTTGAAGAGAAAGCTACGCCAAAAAAAATAGCAATAAAAATAAAAGAGCGCGTGCATTTAATGCTTAATAAATAAATATCTCGTAATTACTGTTGCCATCCAGAAAAATCTAGAAACATCGTGATTGTTCTACTGATAATTAAAAAGCTTATAAAAGCCGAGGTGAAACACCTCATCTCAGTTAGTGAGTTAGTTGTTGTTGTTGCTGTTATACTTGTAGCTGTAAAAAGCGAACTGCTGTTTGTTTACTTAATGCTGTATTGATTGTAGTGATTTCGCTGTGAGATAGAACTATTTTATCTGTTTTGAACTGAGTTTTTGCTAAACGTTTGAGATATTGTGATATTGTGCGAAGATTTGTGAAGAAATATTTCAGCATTTTAATTTATTTATTGTGAAAAAAATAAATTTTTGTTAACCTTTTACGACTTGTGCATTCAATATATTACGAACCCGTACGCACGTAACAATTTTTGGTGTCAGAAGTGGGATTTTTGAATGCCATTAACTAGAGCAATGGAAGAACAATTAAGGCAATTCATGGCAGCCTTTGCTGCATTTAAAGAAGAAATTAAAGCTGGCCAAGATTCCGTGAAAGAGGAGATGAAAGCTGTTCAAGAATCTGTTAAAGATGAAATGAATTCTGTTCAAGAAAAGATGGAGAAATCTGTTAAAGATGAAATGAATTCTGTTAAAGATGAAATGAATTCTGTTCAAGAAAAGATGGAGAAATCTGTTAAGGAAGAAATGAATTCTGTTCAAGAAAAGATGGAGAAATCCGTTAAGGAAGAGATGAGAGCCGTTAAAGCAAGTCAAGAAGAGATGAAAAAGGAAATTACTTGCATAATAGAAAATAAATTTGAGACTATGGAAGGCAGAATAGATGCGGTTGAAAATAAAGTTTCTTCTGTCAAAGAACAAATAGAAGAGAGAGTTTCTGCCGTAGAACAACAAATCGATTACAGAGTTTCTGCTGTGAGAGAACAAATTCAAGAAAGAGTTTCTGCAGTGGAACAACAAATTGATGACAAAGTTTCCGCAGTTGCCAAAGAAGTTGATACTTTAAAGAAATTCGTAGCGACGGCTGGAAGCAGTTCGGATACTTTTAAATTCCTAGCCATGCCTGCACATCCTTCTCTGAAGCTATCGACATATGATGGGAAGACCTCCTGGCAAGTGTATAAGACACAATTTTCTATAGTTGCGGAAGCAAATGGATGGGATTCCCAAGCTAAGGCCTGTCACCTTGCGGCTTCTCTGAGAGCAGACGCAGCGGACATCCTTCAAACTCTTCCCGAAAACAAAAGGCTAGATTTCGAAGCTCTGTCCGGTGCTTTAGAGCTGCGTTTTGGAGAGAAGTGTTTAAAAGATTACAGCAGGCTGCAGTTAAAATCCCGTCAACAGAAGCCTACGGAAACACTCCAGGAGCTCGCCACGGATGTTGAAAGGCTGTCCCACCTCGCCTTTTCGGAGTGCCCGACAGAAACAAGAGAAATCCTGTCCCTGCAATACTTCATCGACGGCATCCGGGATCCTGAAATACAGAAAGCACTGCGAATGGCTGATGTGAAGGACTTAAAAAGTGCTCTGGTGTATGCCATGAAATTCGAGGCAGCACAGCAAGCCACTCGTAGAGACCGCCACCCAATCAGAGCTGCTCACATACAAGAACCAGTGGATCCAATGACTGCTCGCCTAGACGATTTAACCAGAAAGGTGAATGCTTTGACACGGAATACTGGTGACAAGAAACCGTTCGTAAAGTGCTGGAACTGCGGTGCTGAAGGGCACATTCGAAGAAACTGCAGAACACCCCAGGGCACGGATGTTAAGACCGCGCCTCTCAAGAAGGAGGGAAACTAATTCGTGGCCATCTCGCGGGGCGGAGGTTGCCAGATAATGAAAAGCCCCAGTTTAAAGCGCTTCAGATTTCTGCAGTGAGTGGCGGCAATAACGGAATTTTCATCATGGGACAAATCAATGGAATTCCTTGTAACATGACGATCGACACGGGAGCCAATGTTACCATCATTCGAAAAGATTTGGCTCAACAACTCGAAGGTAAACTTATCTGGACGCCGCCCTGCGTTACCCTCCAGACTGTGTCCGGGGAGAAGATCGATATAGAGGGGAAATTAAACGTTAACATCACGTTTGGAAGTGCCACTTACCATCACACGGCCTATGTAGCAGAAATTACAGACCCTTGCATACTCGGATTGGACTTTTTAAGGAAACACAATTTTTCCTTGGACTTTAAAAATAACGAACTGCATTCTGCCTCTGAAGACATAACTTTATTCGAAATTAATGATGAAGGAGTGAAATCTATCCACAAAATAATAGCTCAAGACGATATCACAATACCGGCAAGAACAGAAATTTTACTTCCTGGATCCATAGCCGAAAATAGAAATTTCCGCTACGGCGTCATGGAATATCCCAAGAATTGTAATAGCCCTAAAGGAGTATTAATAGCCTCAGCACTCGTCGACCTATCAGGGACCGTTATCCCGGTGAGAGTTGCCAATGTAACTGATAAGGCGAGGGTTATTAAGAAAGGTGAAGTGGTTGCAGAATGTACCCCAGTAACCAGCGTTGAAAGAAAAAGTAACATCTCAAAACCCGTGTCTTCCGACAACATTATATCGGAGTTACTGCAGAATGCGCAATTAAACGATGAAGAAAAGAATGCTGCCGAGCGTGTTATTAAAGATCTTCAAGATGTTTTCTCCCGTTCGTCTTCTGACGTTGGTCGAACCAGTTTGACTCAACATAGAATCGATACTGGTGATCATCCACCAATCAAGCAACATCCAAGACGTCTGCCGATTGCGAAACAGGAAGAGGTACGAGCACTTTTAAAGGACATGCAAGAAAGCAATGTCATCGAGCCTTCAGCAAGTCCCTGGGCATCTCCCATCGTCCTGGTGAAGAAGAAAGACGGGTCAACTAGATTTTGCGTTGATTATCGCCGGTTGAACGAGGTTACGAAGAAAGACAGTTACCCTCTTCCTAGAATTGACGACATTCTGGATACTCTTTCTGGAAGCAAGTGGTTCTCGACACTTGATTTAAAGAGTGGATATTGGCAGGTAGAAATACATCCTGATGACCGAGAAAAGACGGCATTTACTACAGGACAAGGACTTTGGCAGTTCAAGGTGATGCCGTTTGGGCTATGTAATGCGCCGGCTACATTCGAACGTCTAATGGAGACTGTTTTAAAAGGTCTTTCATACGAAGCCTGTCTGATATACCTGGATGACATCATCATCGTCGGGAATAGTTTCGAAGAACATTTGGAAAATCTTAGAAAGGTGCTTCAGAAACTGAAAGAAGCCAATCTGAAGTTGAGTCCCGCTAAATGCAAATTATTCAGACAGGAAGTCACTTATCTCGGACATGTCATCTCTGCTGAAGGTGTGCGCACGGATTCTGAAAAAGTGTCAGCAGTTAAAGACTGGAGACGTCCCGAAAATGTCCACCAGCTGAGAAGCTTTCTAGGACTTTGCACCTACTATAGGAGATTCGTGAAGGATTTTTCTTCCATCGCAAGACCCCTTCACAAGCTGACAGAGAGCAAGCAAAAGTTCGTGTGGACAAAAGAATGTGAGAATGCATTTAAGAACCTGAAGGAAGCCTTAACATCTGCTCCAATCCTGACGTATCCTCAGCTCGACAGACCATTTATTCTCGACACGGATGCGAGTAATGAAAGTGTCGGCGCTGTTTTGTCCCAAGAAATAGAGGGCCAAGAACGTGTAGTAGCTTACTGGAGCAAGTGCCTATCTAAACCGGAGAGGAATTACTGTGTCACCAGGAAAGAGTTGCTCGCCATAGTCAAAGCCGTAGAACATTTCCATCATTATCTATACGGCAGAAAATTCCTGCTCCGCACAGATCATGCATCATTGGCCTGGCTTTTAAATTTCAAGAATCCTGAGGGTCAGATAGCTAGGTGGATACAGAGACTCCAGGAATATGACATCATTATCCGTCATCGCAAGGGACAGTCGCACGGAAACGCTGACGCCTTGTCTAGAAGACCTTGCCCAGAAAACTGCCGATATTGTTCCAGGGTCGAAGCTAAATACCAACTGGTTAATCCAGTCGCACGGCAAATTACAGCATCAACATCGGCTGATCCAGACCCATGGAGTGACAAGGAAATCAGGAAAGACCAGCTGGAAGACCGTGATATTAAACCCATAATTGAGTTAATGGAGACCTCAAACAGAAAACCTACCTGGCAGGATATTTCGAGCTATAGTCCCACGACAAAACAATATTGGGCTCTCTGGGACTCACTCCATATTCGAAACGGCGTCTTGTACCGAAAATTCGAATCGGATGATGGAAAAACATTCCGATGGCAGCTGGTACTCCCAAGATCCCGAATCCCGGACGTCCTTAAAGAACTACATAGCAGCCCTGCAGGAGGTCACTTCGGAATAATGAAGACCTTGCAGAGAGTTCGGGAGCGTTTCTACTGGAATAATGCAAAGGATGACGTGCAAAAGTGGTGCCGAACTTGCGATGCCTGTGCAAGTCGGAAAGGACCGAAGAAACGCAGCCGGGGGAAGCTGCAACGTTACAATGTAGGAGCACCTTTTGAACGTATCGCCTTTGACATCTTAGGACCTCTGCCACGAACTGCTGATGGCAACAAATACATCCTCGTTGCCATTGATTACTTCACCAAGTGGCCTGAAGCGTATCCTATTCCTGATCAAGAGGCTGTCACAGTAGCAGAGATGATGATACAGCACTGGATTTCCAGATTCGGAGTGCCTCTTCAGTTACATTCCGATCAGGGAAGGAATTTTACCTCGGCTGTAGTCAAGGAACTCTGCAAGCTACTCGGCATTGACAAAACCCAAACGACGCCTTTACATCCCCAGTCGGACGGTATGGTAGAGAGGTTTAATCGAACCATCCTCAATAACCTCTCATTAGTGGTTTCCAGAAACCAACAGGACTGGGACAAGAAGTTGCCACTATTTTTACTGGCTTACCGCAGTGCTGTCCACGAGACTACCGGCTATTCCCCATCTCAGATGCTCTTCGGTCGTGACCTTCGTCTGCCATGTGATCTTTTGTTTGGTCGCCCTCCGGATGCGCCTTCATCGCCTGAGGAATACATTCAAGACCTCCAGGCCCGGTTTGAAGTGATGCACAACTTTGCACGAGAGCGAGTCAACTTGGCGACGGAGAAGATGAAGACCCGCTACGACACGAGAGCTACTGGACATCGTTTCAACGAAGGAGACAAGGTGTGGTTATGGAATCCGACTCGTCGAAAAGGACTTTCTCCGAAACTACAATCACCTTGGGATGGTCCTTACACAGTCCTAAACAGGCTGAACGACGTCGTGGTTCGGATCCGTAAGTCATCGAACTCTAAACCTAAAGTCGTTCATTACGACAGGTTAGTTCATTACTATGGCCATAGTACGTAGTGTATATAATTGTAAATAGTAATGTACATAGTATAAGACCATGGTCCTATTTGTATTTAGTATTTGATTTGTATTTGTTAAGTAGTAGTATTTGATAAGTATTTGTGTTTAATAGCATTTGTATTTGATAGTATTTGTACTTAGTATTTGAATTGTATTTCGCGTTGGATAGAATTTAATTTGCTGAAAGTCACTTATTTTAATTATTGTTTATTTTGTTATTATAAAGTAATGTTTATTATAGCACTGATGCTTTAGTTGTAAGTTTGGCTTCCTGTCCAGGGATTGTACTGCCCGGGACGTGCAGTCCTTGGGAAGGGGGCAATGTTACGAATTTCACATTTATTTGGCTATTTATTTAGAATTGTAATTAGATTTGCTTCATGTTGCCTTAGCAACGCAGACGATTTTTGAAGAGAAAGCTACCCCAAAAAAAAATAGCAATAAAAATAAAAGAGCGCGTGCATTTAATGCTTAATAAATAAATATCTCGTAATTACTGTTGCCATCCAGAAAAATCTAGAAACATCGTGATTGTTCTACTGATAATTAAAAAGCTTATAAAAGCCGAGGTGAAACACCTCATCTCAGTTAGTGAGTTAGTTGTTGTTGTTGCTGTTATACTTGTAGCTGTAAAAAGCGAACTGCTGTTTGTTTACTTAATGCTGTATTGATTGTAGTGATTTCGCTGTGAGATAGAACTATTTTATCTGTTTTGAACTGAGTTTTTGCTAAACGTTTGAGATATTGTGATATTGTGCGAAGATTTGTGAAGAAATATTTCAGCATTTTAATTTTTTTATTGTAAAAAAATAAATTTTTGTTAACCTTTTACGACTTGTGCATTCAATATATTACGAACCCGTACGCACGTAACAATATGTACATAGCTTTATGTACGTTTGGTGAGGCCGATTGCAACCAAAATGCGAGGTGCACATCTACATGCTATAGCAGTCTTATATACAAAATTTCAGCGTATGCGAGATTTATACGTACATATGTACGTAGGCACGTGTGCACAGACGCCACGAAAAATCTCTTCGGAATCCATTTTAAATAAGTTTGATAATTTTATTGGGAAAAAAGAATCCTTTATTCTGTCCTTACGACGATATTACGCAAAAACATCGTTAAATTGCATTCGATAGAGGTCAAAATGGATATTTTCGTTGAAATACGAGACCCGAAATTTTTCGCGATTACAATACTTCCCTTTTACTTCGCTTTACGCTTAACTTTTGGATCCCCAGACATTCGTAATGGAGTCTTTTTATGTGTAATGAGCTGATAATAAAGTAAATCCTAAAATTACCTTTAACAATAATTTTTGAAACGCTTCTGTCTAATGAGCTATTATTTATTTTCGTTTTACTGCCACCACTGTATAGAACTACTGTAATAGTAGTTTTCTAATTAGGCTTACATTTTTATCTACAGAAGTGAGAGGAGATAAATAAAAAAAAAAAAAAAGAAAACTTTGAAAGGTTTCAGATTTTAAATTACGTCCAAAAGGGCGTTTTTTAAACATTTTGTATGTTACTTTTATTTATTGAATATCATGTTCTTCGCATTTAAACCATAAAATTCAGTTCAAGAACAATATGGCAAAATAATTTTAAACTGAGCGTATCTTCAGAATTTCCTACACACAGTCTCACGAGCCGCAGATAAAAATGTTTTTTTCTGTACAAAGTTGCCTTGGCCCGCTTCGAAATCCTCGACTTTGTTCATCAAAAATTCGTTAAAGTTTTACAAAATATGAAATCGTTCATAAAACAAATTCCAAATTTCAAATTTGGGCTTCCGGATGCCCATATTCGCAGCAGGATAACGGCATTGAAAATTCGATGGCTTTGGGTACCGTCGTTTTATCTCAATGCGAGAAACATACATACATTGATGCACATTCTTCATTATTTCATTTCTTTACATATAATACAGGGCTGCAATATTTTGTGGCAACAGTTTGGAAAGTGATACAGACTTTTAATGTTTCCGACGCAAAATCGCAAAACGAAAACAATAGTCCTTCAGGGACAAAGCCCCTTTGGACTAAAGAATCTTCTGTAATGAATCTTACAATCTTACTGAAAAGAGTCTTTTATTCTGTCCTTACATACGGTTGTCACTCAAAAACATCGTTAAACTGTATTCGATAACGGTCAAAATATATATTTTCGTTGAAATATGGTAACTGAAATTTTTCGCGAATACGATACTTTCTTTTTACTTCATACGAGGAAGTAAAAAAAACCGCTTGAGGCAATAAATTTTGAAAGAACTTAATTTTTATCGCATGATTATATCGCATTTCAAAATATCTTGCGATCATTTCAGGAAGAAATGGCAACAAAACGCTGACATCAGTTTGAATTTATTGTTTTATTATACTTTCCCAGCTCTTCACAGTTACATGCATGGGCAGCTAGAAAATAAAATTGACTAATTACTATTGAATAATGGCTATAAGTTTCCAAATTTAGTAATGATTGCGCACCTAATTTTGCATACAGGTAGTTAATTTGCTGAAACGCTAATAACATACATTCATCATGTATCATTAAATTGAAGCTGAAACGTGGAACTTTGTGTTTTTGCTCCATTTTCACTTTCACCAAAGGGCAAACATTATTCATGAATTAATAAGCATACTTTAAGTGTTATAAAAACATACGCATTTTATTTTTAAAACTGTAAAGAATTGTTCTTACCAGGTGCCTTCGTGAAGTAATTTTTCCAGTGAGGGCATTGCTCATTTTTCTTCTTTACTGTTTCCATAAATGCCTAACCGCTTTAAAAAATCACGTAGCTGTCATAAAACGCACTTAAAGTAAAAGCGTTTTTGCGTTATAATCTGTCACAAAATTATTAGTAATTAATTATTAGTAATTCAAATTAAATTGCGAGGCTAAATATAGCGCAATTTACCATTCAAGTCACAAAAGAAAAATATGTAAATGAAGTCAATGCAATCATTCTTATGTTATCTTGTTTTCCTCATACGTGATACTAAATTTCCTTAGAAATCCTTCACGAAGACATCCCTTCCTTAGGCAGCTAATTCTCTCGCCCCTTGTCTTTATAAATTAACCAAACTAATCTTCTATGTTATGAGTACTGATGTGATTTAAAATTCTAACTACGTGGGAATACATATTTTACGAATATTACTCAGTCAAATACCTGTATTTGTTTAATAATTTAAAAATATTTTCGGTGATTTTAGACGTTGCATTACAAATACCAAGTTATTCAGTAATTACCAATTTGTTTCACGTTTTACATTATCTGTACAAACGTTGCGTGTTGCAGTGTTACGAATTTTGTAAGTATACGGATAATTTTAGTGAAACTATGTGTGAAATTGTTATAATTTTTTACAAACATTTATTATAGAAACATTTTATTACATACAATTAAGATTTGTACACAAAACGACAAAACAGGAATGAATTATGATATTTTTAAGAAACTGGGTGGACAATTTTCACATTCCAAATTTTCTGATTTTTAAATGAATCCTAATGTTCATTGCAGATAACTTAGCACACAGGTAACAAAAAACGAAGGAAAGCTCTGTAAGTACAACAGTGTCACCTGTTTCACAAAGTTTACAAATATGTTTTGTTGATAAAAAGTGCACTGGATTGAAACAATTTTCTTGATTTCCACGTTGTTAAATAGCAAAAAAATTATTAGTTTGAGAGCAAGCGTTACATTACAGTGAAATACGTTTAACAGGAAAACGCTTAAAGCGAAATATCGGTTAGCACGAAATAATATAAGGGTCCCGACAAACTATTACGTATTTTTTCTTTTCACACGAAACGAAAATCGCTTAACAAGAAAAGGTTTCCCTTCGAAAAATACGAAAAATACCAGATGGGCAGGCGAGATTTAAGAGTGTTGTGAAATAAAAGGTGGTTTCACATGTTTTGTAGAAAAGAGGCTAACTTGGCTTTGAAATACCCTCGGAATAGCTAATTCCTGTGACATGAGCCAATTTTGTTTATCTGAGGTACTTTCATCCTCCATCCCTACAACTACTGGAACTCGAAACTACTGGAAGGCATAAGAGCATCGAATTACGGTTACAGCTAATACAGTGATCAATTACATTACATTCACATCAATTGCATTTTATTTCATTTGCAGTACCTATTATACGGTGATAGAGCGACCGGTTCCAAATGTCGCCAAATGATCGTCAGGTTTTGTAAACTTTGGCGATTTCTCGCCAAATTTGGCAACAAAAATTAGTCGTCAAAATCCTTACCAACTTCACGATATCTGGGCAATTTACCAAGCTAGTCATTTACTGAATGTTTAAATACTTCCCTGTATTTTTATTCTTCTGGCATAGCAGTGTCCTTCTAGATTTTCATGTTACATTACATAGGAAAAAATATAACAATTCCCCATATAGTTTCGGTAAAATTATCCGTATACGTACAAAATTCGCAACAACAGAATAACCCCCGTTGTGATAAAACATCTCCAAAAGATTAGAATTCTGATTCCAAAGGAGTAAGTAATTGTAGGTATACGGACTTATTTTTGCCCATTTGCATTACGCTGAAAAAGGTTACATCATAAAAAATTGCAAATTCATATAAATATCGCAAAGAGTTTTAATACAAAAATTATCATATTTTCATGAAAATGTTTGTTCCAATAAAACTTAACCAAGCTGTCATTCATGAGAAAAAGGCTATCTCTGAAAGGCTCTTACCCTTTTGAAGTATGCTATATGTAATGGAAGATCATACATAAAATCTATCCCAATGTACACATTAAATTGCGTTTGTATAAATGAAAAGACTTACTTTTAAGGATTTAACGAACTATGATATTGGCGTCATTGAAGCTACATGGAATAAGAGAAGAAATGAAAAAAAATTCATAGACCTCATTAAATTATTAAAATTAATATATTAAATTCTTAATAAATTGAATGCTTAATAAATTAGATTCTTAACAAATCAACTTTATATTTCATAGTTTTGTGTAACGTTTTAGGAACGCTGAACAATCTGACAGTTGATAGTCTATCAGAACAGACATATTCAACCCAGTTATAGTCACAGAAAACATCTGTCTGATAAATAAAAGAGGTAAAGACAGAGGAAGGTCTTCTCTATGCTAATAATATGTTGATTCATGCCGAATCCTCCCCTGCTCGTCCAAGACTCAAATTCATCCGATTTCAGAATTCGTTATCTTTGAATGCTCTAACCCCACCAGACAACTCTGTTGATAAATATTGGTTCGATGCGATCGAAGTAATGATTGAGGGGCAGGAGAATTTGACGACGATATCGATCAGGAATCCATGTGCCTCTCTGTCAACTGCTTTTCGTGGTGTGTCCCTGAGGACATCATCAGGCATAGTCAGATGCCATAACCGGGAGCTCGTAAAGACGACAACTTCCTGTTTGCTCACCAGACGCACAAGGGACGGTTGTTTATTCGATTTGACTACTATATGCGTGGTTTCCTTGACTTGGTCACAAAAGGGATAAAAGGAAATTCCCTAGATTATCACCGGAAGAGGAGAGCATTACAGTGAATGCTATTTTATATCTTAAATTTTGCCTGAAGGTAATTTCAGATACAGAAGAAGACTGTGGGTATCAGAAATAAAGGCAAGATTATATCTTAGAAAGATTTGTACAAAAATCATATTTAAGTACTATTATCTAATCGTACAAATCTTAATAAAAACAAATCGTTATAAATTTTTCTCTTACATATTTTTCAATAAATTGATTAAATTATTTAAAAGTTTGAAAACGTATCTTTGTTATTGCGATGGTTTAGATAATTTCTAAATACCTTAACTATTACTTTGTTTGGCATGAGAAGGAAATATTTAGATCACTTTTTTTATTTGAGCCGAATACACCGAGCATACACCGAAGAGCCATTAAATTATAACCATACTGTTAATAACATGTAGAACCACATTTAGCCTTCAAAACTGCCAGCACCCAGCGTGGCATTGACGCCACAAGGTGCTGATACGTAATCTGAGGTATCTGGTACCAAGAGCTCACCAACTGGTCCTGCAATTCTCACACATTGCGAGGGGGGAGTGTAGTACGAATATGGTTTTCCATGCGGGACCACAAATGCTCTATTGGATTAATGCCAGGTGAATTGGGAGGCCAAGACATGACTTGAAAGTCACTGGAATATTCCTTTAAGTACTATTGCCAACGATGTTCACGTAGCGCACAGACATCAGGGATAGTTCTATGAGGATTATGGATCCTAATGGCATCCATGAAAACATTGCCCACACCATAATACCACCGCCACCTGCTTGTCTTCGTCCAACTGTTTTGCCAGGATTTCGTTTGGAATTCGGCGTATTAGCACACGCCCGTCCATATGACGGACTAGAAAACGTGATTCGTCGGACCATGCAACTTTCTTCTATTCTTCTAATGTCCCATTCCGGTGTTTCTTGGTCCATTGAAGACGCAGCTGGCAATGACGTTCCGTCAGCTCAGAGACATAATGCTGCTTCCGGCTGCGTATACCCATAGGCAGCAATGCACACTGCACAGTTTGTTGAGTAACACTGTCTGGGTCGCCACTGTTGTAGCTGGTGGGGATTTCAGCTGTTGTAGCTCTTCGGTCATAGCGAAAAATGTGTAGCAATCTCCGCTCTCCTCTGGAATCAATGCGGCGTCCACGACACACTGCTGGCCGGTGACTTGTTATTTCATTATCCATACATCACTTTCAATATGTTCAACACAATAACTGCACGTAAACAGCCCACTAAACGCGCCGTTTCCTATATTGATCGCTGAGCCATAATAATTTGACCTTTATAGAAGTGTGATAATTCAGCTGCTTTTTCCCATTATGCCGCTAGTCGCGCTATTTTTAAAAAGACGATGCCTAGGCGCTTTATATAGTCTATCATCAGCCGAGCACGCGCAGTGGTTTTGTTCCTAGGTAATATGTTTGGTATAGATGGAGGGTGGTCATATGTAACTGTAATTCGTGATTATTATATAATGAATTAAATGTAATGATGTAGCAATGTTGGTGTGCGTAGATACTAAGATGTTGACCCACAATAAAGAGCAAACGTAGCAGCAAAGGCAGGTTTTTAAAATATTCCTTTTGTATTTCAACTAACATTTACGGCCCAAAATACATGGCCCATAAATCATGCATGTTCCAGAACCGCTGTTTCCAGAACTACTGTTTTGCGGAACAAGGGAAAGCAGCAAACAGCAGTGTATCCAGGCCGAGGTCAAAAATTAATAAAACAGCTGGAAAATGTTTTCATAATCCAGACAGATTAACATAAATTACCGCTCTTGGTTGAATAATCGTTAAACGTTTTACCAATATTTTGAGTTCCCCGACAGGCAATCACTTTACAAGAATTTTCAAATACACTCACGTTTGTGAAAATTGCAACACCAAGAAGGAATCGTCATAATTGAATGCAATTTAATACACAGTTGAGTGGTAGTGGTACAAATAAATGATTAAATGTTCAAAGCAAACAATCAAGAACAAGAGATCAGAATCAGTATTTTGTGTGGCCACCACGCGCCGCAATAAGTGCTGCTACACGACGTGGCATGGAGTCAAACAAAGTTTGAATGTCTGACTGAGGAAGAGCATTCCATATCGTTTGTACGCGTACCGAAAGTTCGTCTGCAGACGCAACAGGACGAGAATCACGAGCAAGACGCCGACCAATGACATCCCACACATGTTCAATTGGCGACATATCCGGGGAACACGCAGGCCAAGGAAGAAGCTGTACCTGCTGCGCTGCAAAGAAGGATTTAACAATCCGAGCAGTATGAGGGCGGGCATTGTCCTGTTGAAATACAGCGCCTGGCAAGCTTTGAAGGAAGGGAACAGCTTCGGGCTGTAGAACTTCACGGATATACCGGTTGCTGTTCAGATTGCCCACAATTCGTAGCAATTGAGATCGTCTATGATATGCTATGGCGCCCCAGACCATAACTCCGGGTGTTCGTCCACTGTGGCGTTCGATAATGCACTCCGGAAGGTGGCGTTCACCGGCATAGCGTCTGACACGAATGCGGCCATCATGGTACCACAAATTAAAGCGGGATTCGTCAGAAAACACGACATGCTGCCAATCAGCACGCCAGTCTCTATGCTGATTGGCCCATTGTAGCCGCAGGCGGCGATGGTCGTGCGTTAGGGGGATCCTGTATAAAGGAGTCCGTGCGCGCAGTCCACACTGCAGCAGACGTCTACGAATTGATGAAGCACACAATGAAACACCTGTAGCTATTGACCACAGTGCTGCCAATTGTCTAGAGGAAGCTGTACGGTCCGTCCGCGCCATGCGGACCAGGTGTCTATCATCGCGAGCTGACGTCACATTTCGGGGTCCACTCCCGGATTTCCGAGTTGTCCGACACTCGTCCGTCCACTGCTTCCAAACGCGCATCACTGTGCTGCTGTTACGCTGCACACGAGAGGCTACTGCACGATACGACAATCCAGCTTCACGAAGGCCGATGATTCTCCCTCGTTCAAACTCTGTAAGTTGTTCAAATCTCGCTCTCTTTCGTCGACGAGGCATAAGTACAGATTGAGTTAACGTTTACCACTAGCAGATAACCACCGATAACCATACACGCCTCGCTACAGCCGTCTGTTTATTCGGATCCATCAGCCGTTCAGAGGGCGCTGCTCAGCATACGCATGCGCTACGGATTTGCAATTCTAATCATTTGCATATCATGCGCTACTTTGCATTTCCTGAAAATTTCAGCTCACTCGCGTAAGTCCTTCATGGTGTTGCAATTTTCACAAACGTGAGTGTATATTGCTCAGAAACACCCATATTTTAGTCTAGCTATATAGATTGCACCAAATATATGTTCTCTACACTAACTTCTTGTTCACGTTAACTACATAATTTAATCACTACTAGCGGGTTGCAGCCAAAGCAAAATTTTTAAGTTCTATATACCCTGAAAACTGAAAAGCAAATGTATAAAAACATTATATAGTAGGAACGATCCAAGCAACAATCAATTTGCAAATAATTTTCTTATTCCCAAACCAGGAAACAAAAACTTTCGAAACTTCAAGTTAATATGGATGACGTCAGGATTTAAACTTGACGTAATACAGGGCTAGTGTAAAGGATTCATTCGTTTTGAAAAGGCTATGTTTTCAAAAGTATTTCACTTACGCACATGAAAGGTATATGAAAAGGACCACAAACAACTCATCAAGTTTATTCAAAAGCTCTAGAAGTATTCAACATGTGCCCCTTTGGTGACATGACACATGTCCAGACAATAATCGAGCTCATTCCATACATTTTGTGTGAAATATGTTGTCCAGATGTTCGTCCTGTCAATCGATCAGATGCTCAGAATGCCACAAAAAACTGTGTGGAAGATATTGCGCAAACGGTTGCATTTCAAACCGTACCATGTGTAGCTCCTGCAAGAATTAAAGCCGGAGGATTACGTACATCAACTACATTTTTGCATGAACATTTGAGGACGAAGATTTCGCCTACAAGATAATATTCAGCAAGGAAGCAACGTCCCACTTATTTGGAAAACTTGTGAAATAGTGGAAAAAACTCATTTTTAACAAAGATTTGTGTGAATATTCAATGAAATGTCAGTGAAAATTCATTTTGAACAGGATACCAAAAGTGAAATATGTTGATGGCGACAACTTGCATACTGTCTGTCTAGGAGAAGAATAGTCCCTCCACAGTGTCTGACGGGTGGCGGTCGCTATAACGACAGAGTTAGTATATTTCAAGTAGGGAAGAACCAGGGTTGCTTTATTGTTATTTTGTTTTTGGTGACTGTTGGCTGAGGGGAAAAGAGTTTATCAT
>KK116790.1:73210-94300 GCA_000611955.2 Stegodyphus mimosarum
AAAGAGTTTATCATTCGTCTTCAAGACATCCCTAAGGAAAATGGATCAAGGCTCGTTTCTATGCCAACAGAGAGCCGCAGACTAACTGGCAAGAGCTTTTCTTATGACAGACATACTGTAGTACGTCCATTTCTGCAACTTTTGAGAATAAGATAGTAGTGCTGATAATCACTGTTAGTTATATTTCCTTAAGGCGGAACCTCCATTGAAAAGCTGTATTATCTAGAAGAGTATCGGCTCTTTTAGGGAGATTTCGTAGCATTTCCTGGTTGTGTATTTAGCAATCCATAATCAATCAGTCATTCTGGTTCAAGAATTAATGTTTAGGAATACTCCCTGAATGAAAAAAAAGAATAATTGATAAATAAATAAAGTCCATTTTCTTCTAATGACATTATTCTTATTTGTAAATCTCATGATGAACATCGTAACTTGCAATAGGTTTTATGTACATTATATGCAAAAAACTTTGAGTTACATGCTTGGTAACATTTTCTATTTGCTTAAAACATTAGAAAGCATATCACAACGACTGCAAATGCTCTGATTTCATGCATTCGTATTTTTTTAGTGTACATTGTTTTTAGTGTGATCAGGATGGCTATTCGTTTGAATAACCTAATTATATGATAGCTTGTATTTATTAGATCAATAAATGAAGTTCATGAAACATTAAAATTCTTAAATAAATTCTTAAAATAAGAACAACTCATTTTTCACAAAAATTTCTTTTAATGCAAGGGAATCGTAGCTCACAGTTTATTTAGTTTTAGATAAAATGAATCGATAACAGAGTTTTTTTCAATATGGCTTGTATTAAAAACCTTCATTCTAATTCCCATTCTATGTATCTGTATGCTAGCTGGACCAAAGAAATTAACTTCCTACTTTGTATACTACTTCACAATTTTTTTTTTCTTTTTATAGCCTCACTGTAGTAGCATTATCACTATATCTGGTTTTCTAACTGCTTTGCAATAATATCTTAGTTTTGACTTCTCAAATATAGCAAAATAAATTTCAGATAATACAGTGCCAAAATAAAGCTTCCTTTATAGCTATTATGGTGTCTAATTTTATTGTTTGTATTGGAATATTGAGGGGTGTTGGAAGCCAAAAATCTTCAAAAAATATTGATTTGGGATTTTTGCATTTTCAAATTCTCTACACTTTTAGCTTTCTAAAAATACTATACATTAATCTCTATGAAAATTAGAACTTTAAAAAATCTAGTTTTATTTTATCATCGAATGCTTTGATCAATGAGGAATTTTACATAAAAACGCATTTTTCTCCAAACGTGATTTTTTATACTCGATGTACCTTTGTTCAGAAACTACTGCTCCCAGGTACCTAAAATTTTTATGGCTTATTTATTACATTTTCTAATACTTACTGAAATGAGCTTTTTGTGATAAATTAAGATAAAAAAATTTCACAAATTTTTTTGCGTGAGAAAAGTGCTAAATTTTACCATGCCTAATAAAATAGTCTAAAATTCAAAATGTTGCAAAACCTCATATCAGTATAATCGGATAGGTGTACGTTAATTACACAAAAAATTTTAAGAGTATATCTACAGCAGATTTTGAGAAAAGGCACATCGAAAATGACCAGTTTAACATTGTCGGTATAGGGGGTTCCGACACCCCTTAAATTGCAAAAATTTCATTCTAGAATGAATTCAGTAGTAAATATCTGGTCTATTTTGAGATATACTACGTTTTGAGGATATTTCTGTGAAAATACTTTAATCATGATCATTAGCCTCGTAAAAGAACAATTTGTGTTTCCATATTTCAATTCTTTGAGCTTCAACGAAGTTATAGCTGTAGAATATTTAATGTGAAAAAGAAAGGCCTTTGTATTGTTTTCAAAAGCAAGAATGAAAC
This sequence comes from Stegodyphus mimosarum, assembly GCA_000611955.2. Lineage (NCBI taxonomy): Eukaryota > Metazoa > Arthropoda > Arachnida > Araneae > Eresidae > Stegodyphus > Stegodyphus mimosarum. The sequence continues at coordinate 75,103 of KK116790.1, forward strand.
AAATTTGAGTTTCAATATCTATAATTTGGAAACATGTTACTTTAAATCTACAAAAGTCATACAGAATTAAAAATAAAATTATAAAATCATTTTTGATGCACAGATTATTCTAAGGCTTTGTTTGTCTCTATGAATATAAATGTCATATTTTATTACATTTTCGAAACTCTAGCAAGCCTTTCATTCTTAGTCTTTCAATCGGGTATACGAAGTGAGGAATCAAATTAAATTATCTTTCTCTCACTCTCTGAAGTCTCAATATTAAATTTGCCCGTGCCGGTGAGGTTCTTACCTTGAAAATCTTTTTCATTCTCTTCAATTGAATTACATATATTGGAAGAAAATAGTCAGGTTTATATCAAGAATATTTTACGTTCGCTGAAGACAGCAAATAAGAACGTCGACGCTGATTTAGCTTTTCTGTTGTTACACAGTCTTCTTCTTGCTCAGTATCCGTATTTATTTATGTTTGAAGCCATTACGCAGGTTATTTATCATGACTCTCTTGGCTTTTGACAATAGCAGTCCCCCTTGTGCACGTTTACTTTGTCATGCGCAGGATGATGGACTCATAATCGGAAATGGTGGAATCTAGGAGGAAGGATTGAACGAAAAATAAAAAGCAACAAAATAAGAATTCAGAACGGGAATGAAATATAGGAATGAGTTTGTATAAAAAGGAATTGTCTGCTGGGCACAGTGTTCATTGTTTTGATTTATATAGCTGTCTTGGAATTCAGAAATTCTGCTACAACAACAACAACAAGGAATGGAGTTATATTTGAAGCTCATTTTGGAAAACTCTTTCTAAAAATGGTACGTGTCTGGTTCTGTTGGCTTACGGGGAAGTGAAATAAATGTTTCAAAAATATGAAATTTTTCAGACGTCATTCCTTTTTAATCGAATTTGCCTTTTTCTCTGCTCCTCAGGTATTTATTTTGCTCCTTTAATAACATATTTAACGCAGCAAGAAGTCTTTGGTCTCAACAGGATACGGTATTACTTCTGCGATTATTTCCTGCTCGTTTTTACTTTTTCAATAATTACATTTTTCATATAATAAATAACATTTATTCAGACACATCTCTCAAAATCTATACTTTTACCACGCAGATTTGAATCATTACGTGATGGTTAGAATTAATCATTATTTTTACAGATTATACTTCTTACCTGGTTTTAACAATTGAGCATTTTTGGGGAGTAGTCAACGTTAAAGATATGTTGTACATTTTTCATTTGCATTTGCGTAAAGGTGTCAATAAGCCTTATTAAAAGCCCAAATGAAGTCAACTAATTAGTTAATCAAACATCTAACGTATCATCCTACACAGAATAAGACCCTAACTTCAATGAGGTCCTGTTGCCGAAGCAATATTATTTGGCCAGCATCTAGCTGTGACGAAACAATTCGTAAAAATCACTTAATTCGGTGGAGCAAGCAGCCTTGCAATGCAAAATAGTAAATATTGCTTGCATTCCTCATGTCAGAAGTGGTGAAAGCTTTCGACCACATCTTGCGCGAGGGGCTTATTGAAAAGCTGAATAATGAAGCCGTGAATCCTCTTTTTAGTTTCTTTCTTCTGTTTTTGGTTTCTTTCTTCAGTTTTTGTTTCTTTCTTCAGTTTTTTGTTTCTTTCTTCAGTTTTTTGTTTCTTTCTTCAGTTTTTTGTTTCTTTCTTCAAAATTCTAAACCCTTTATTTTCACATAACGCTAATTAAATAAAAATTTAAGTAATATAAAATAAATATTCATTTTACAAATTACATCGAAGCTATTATTACTCTTCCATCAGTTAACTCTCATCAGTATGTTTTCTCAATATAGGATGAGAAAAAGAAAAAACATTTTAAACCTCGTCTAATTTTGTATGTTTCCTTATAATATTTAATTAACTGCTTGGAACTAATTTTAATTCAAAGTTTAATATGATTATTTTTACAGCGTAAAAATTTTAATAATTTTATCGTTAATATTTATATAGCCTACTCTTAACCACTACCTGTATTTTACTCCGATTTCAATATTTCATATAAGTAAAGCATACTGATAAGTTCATGTAAGCTAGTTAGCATACTGATATTCATGATTAGTCAGAAAACGTCGTACCGTAGAAAGTTGTTTGAGAATAATGCACCTTACGCTTAGCTACAGCGAGATAAATAAAGCTATGTCCTGCTTAGTGCAAACACTAAATAGGTAACTGTGCAAGGTACTTTCTCGCTCCTTATCGCGTGCCTTCGTGGTGTAATTACGAGACGTAGAAATCACGCATGTACGTGCGCTTAGAAATCAGAAGGTCAGAAGTTCGATCCCTGGCCAAGGCATTATTCGTGTCTACAGTTTCCCGGCTTAACTTGAATTTCAGCTAGCTCTGCAATGGCGGCCAAACTAAAAGGTGGTGGACAATGTTCATCACCAACAAAATTTTGCGAGTGGAATTTCTTCTCCCCAGTCACACTTCAAGCGAGAGAGAGAATTTAAGGTATTTTCTCCTTCCTTATCGAGTGTAACTGACGGAGTGTAGCTGATGACGATTGTAAATGAAAAACACGTCGGGCTAACAGGTGTACCATAGAACACAGGCTCTATTACCTGGCTGACTAAATCGCCTGCCTCACATGAATTATAGTCTCAGCCTCCAAGCATTTATTTTACAAAGCAAAAGATACATTGGCAAACAAGGCCTTCCAAGCCATAGATATGAGTCTATTATACAATTGTTATTACAAATACACTTTTCAAAGTTAATAACACAGTGAAAGAAATATGTTGATAAAGTCAAATACTTCAACTTCAAAAAAGTCATTTGTAATGTTACAAATATACTAAGTACTAGCGAGCAGGAGAAACCCTGTCTTTTAACACCGATTTAAGTAGTACTCCATTGCGATAGAAGGTAAACTTACAATACTAGGCTAACGCTACAAAAAATCATATATATATATATATATATATTAAACAAAGAGTCAGGTACTTCAACTGAGGTCCATATTTTTATATTATTTAAACTATGATAATGAGTGAAACTGAACAACTGTCCTACGATTACCTTTATACTCAACAACAACATATTCATACCTAACTAGCCACTATTAGTAAAACAAAATTAAAATAGCTAGAAACCTTGTATTAACAAGCATACTCTAGATTATCTTGAATCACAGAACAAATACACCAGTAAAGCGAATATTGTCCATTTTTCATTCAAGATTTCAATTATATCATTCGGGCAATGATTGCTTAAACATAGGCAATTTTGGAATCAAACAAAATAAAACAAAAGGCGACACATAATCTTTAAAAAACTAACATTCATATTAAAAGAACCTCAAAATTATAAATTACAATCAGAGTTGTATCGAAAATTACAATAGATATGTAATACTATTACCAAATCACAATGAAAAACAGAGCGATCAGAAATATGAGACTGATTATAATTGATTACATAATATTCAAATTTACACTATGTGTTATCTTATTGGATCCAAGTACCAAAATCAATGCATAATGAAATGTGCAACCACAATTTAATAAAAAAAATATAAACTGTAAATACCATAACAATACTCAAAGCCTACAGCAAGAACATTTCCTTAACTGTTCAATACTATTAATAATTAAAAATCGCGGTTCAGTACAATACTTCAATCGTAATTGTGACAATCAAACCAGACAACAACAGTATATATACTTCAATCTTAGCTGTAGAAACTTACAAAGTCATTGCAAAATATAAACCAAATTGGCAAGATGACCATACAATAACAGTTGCAAAAACAGGTATACTGATTTAAATAATTTCCGTATTTCATGCAAGATTTCAATCAAAAACTTCTACGCAATGATAGCTTTAACAGTGGCAATCGACAACCAAAGTTAAATCTAAAAATGCTATAGAAATCTAATGCAATTGCCAATTCACAGTGCATAACAATAGAATCTGAAATTTGAAACAAGGTAGAATTGTGTACAGAATTTACAAATTTACATTATGTGTTATGTTATAGGATTCAAGTACCGAAGCTAATACAAAATTTTAAATGCAACCCTAATATACTAGTGATAAAAAACCATAAATGTGAAAATCAAATCCTACAACAAATGTATATATACTTCAATCTTAAAGGTCATAATGATAATCATGGATAATCATTATAAAATATAAATCAACACTATGTGTTATCTTATGGGATCTAAGTACCAAAACCAATGCAGTCGGAAGGTCCGGAATTTTTATTTCTGGAAGGGCCAGAGCTGTGCCAAGATATTTTTTCGCCCGAGGCAAAAAGGTAAATTCGCGCCCCTATATACGCATGTATAGCTAAATTTGTATTAAACAAAAGTAACTGTATTAAATGAAAATATCATAATTCTTAAAGTATTTTTAATCGTAGTTTTATAAATTCAGAAAAATAATATAGTCAATTATTTATAACTTTCCAATGAAAATGTTAAAAGAAATCCTTTGTTTGCTAAGTAAGAAATAACATTAAAATGCACATTGTGTTTAATTTCCAAGTTTTTCTGCAATTTTTCCAATTGTTTTATTAATTTAAGTTTGCCGAAGCTTATTTCCCATAATAATAACCAACAAATTCAAAAACATAATTAAAGTAATTTTCAAATTCGCATAGCCAGTTTGGAGCCCGTTTTAGTGATTCTCCTGAGGCCTCATTTGCCTCAGCCTTGTCCGGGCTCTGGGAAGGGCATTGTTTATTTTTCATGCATCGTGTTTCGAGAGACCAATTGTATTCTACATTTAAAGTATTCCTTTTATTGCGAAATATTCCAGTATGAATGAAAATTTTGGTTTACCAAGTTAGCCATTATACGAGGTAGTAGCTATTACTGATGATTTGGCAACTGTGTTAAAGAGTTGTTATTGTTATTCATAAACTTTGGCGCCTGGATGCAGAATTATCCGAGTGAGTTAGATAAGAAGCCTCCACACTAACAATAAAACTGAAACTTCCTTTCAAATAAATCTCGGAGAGTACGTTAATAAATCTTATTTTTAACGTAGGAAAGGAAAACAGAACGAAACATGTCCCATGGAATTTTAGGCAAACATTCAAATCGAAAATTTCATTTCTCCGCCTTTAATCACAACGAACTAAGTCTTGACGAAAAATTAAATACGTGAAAATTTAATCCAGTCTTGGAGCGCGAGAGGAAACTCTTGAAACAACAAATTCCGGCATCTTCGTTTCACATTCAGCCATCGCGGAACGCGAGGGCAAAAGCAGACCCGAAAGTAAAACAACGTTAAACAAACACTGGCAACTAACGGTGTCTGCATTAATTCGGATCTCTATAATATATAGCAAGACGGCTTGAGTATTAAATTAATTTAGCGTGACGTAGAAGCAATGATGGGTGACAAGGAGAAATCTAGACCCCAGGGAGAGGACATGTTGACATAGGGTGGTTTTAATTTTACGGACCGTTAGGTTTTCTCACTTGGGGAGGAGTTGGTCTGGAAAGGGGGTGCGGAGGGAAGATTTTTATGCAGTGTTCTCAGTTCGTCGCTCGGTAGAATAGGGAATTTCTTGGAAATTTCACAGAGAGTTGGGGGAAAGGTCGTCCGCGAGGGTTTAATCATGCTTGCTTGCTATATTATGTACGGGTGTTTGACATCGGGGGACGGGTTTAAATTTAAAAACAAGTGCCTAGATTAGGTAAAGTTTGATTGATTCTGGGAGAAACTAAAGCCAGAGATTGTTAGTCAAACATTTCTCTGAACGGGAGTTTAATATAAAGGGCAGATTAAGAGACAGATCGTTCATGCATTCAGTATTAAACCTCTTTAAATAGGAATTAAGAACTTTATGAATAAGTTGCTGTAATTCAGGCAGACAAGGAATTGTTTCCAGCAACATAAAACTGATAGTGTAAAACTTAATAACGAGAAACAATTCGAGATACATACATTGCCAATCATCTTCAGTATTTTCGGCTGTATTTTATGTAATTCGTATTCTGCGAAGGGAAAAATGTGATATTTTTGTTTCGAATTAAAGAGAAGTATATATGAAGATTTCGATCACAGCTTTGGAATAAAAAGTTATTTTCGATATACCTCTTGAATGGAATATTCAAAAGACAGAATTTTTTTTTTGCAAGGACTATAAGAACAAAGTTTAAAAACCAAGTCGAAATGCGCATAAGCTGCAGATTCGTAAATCGTGAAAAGATATTTTTGAAGAGATGAGGTAGTTTAGATGGTTCTTTACGGTAAATTTCTAGTGAAGGTCTTCTCGAAAAACGTCACGCCCTAGGGTAGTATAAGTAAACGTTGGACAAATGGAAATCATTGAATGAAACTAATGTAAAATATTTTAAAAGTAAACAATGATCTCCCGAGTTCAACGCTTCAAACAGAACTTATCAAGTGAACAGTGATTTGAAACCTTGTACCTAGTTGATCATTGAGTTCCGAATATAGGTTTTTTTCCTCTGAGACATTTGAGATAAAGCGCGAAACCACTGAAATATTTTCTCCATCTGGAGTTCATCTTTTACTGTCTCTCAAATGTTCAGATCTCTTCCCTACCACATTCGCAACTCTCAAAAGGAACTTTAAAATAACTCGGTAAAGTAAAAATCAATAAAGCAGAATACATAATGACATATATAAAATAATGAAAACTAAAGATAAAAGGGTAATGCAGAAAAAAAAGATATACAATTATTTAGAGGAAATTACTATTAAAATTCATGAAAACGTTTAGGTAAGGTCGATATATAAAACCTCAAAAAAAAAATGCGTGAAAGATTAGCTTTAATTCGCGATGTAAAAAAAATTGTTACGAGATAAACTGAGAATGTATAAAACGATTCAATAAATTGCAGTGGGTTCGACGAAAATCCATTCATTGAATTGGAGAAAAAGTGGTAAAGATGCTTCTTTAAAAAGCGGATGAAGAGGTCGAAAAATTAAAGTCTTCAGAAAAACTATTGATGATGAACTAGGTTTTTATATAGCGACATTACCTGAAGATTTTCATGAATTTTAATAATAACTTCCTGTAAATAATTGTATATCTTTTTTTTTCTATACCATCCTTTTAACTTTAGTATTCATTATTTTATATATGTCATTATGTATTCTGCTTTACTGATTTTTGCTTTACCGAGTTTTTTAGCGTAGGTTCCTTTTAGAGTTGCGAATGTGGTAGGGAAGAGATCTGAAAATTTGAGAGACTTTAAAAGATGAACTCCAAATGGAGAAAATATTTCAATGGCTTCGCGCTTTATCTCAAATGTCTCAGAGGAACAAAACCTACATTCGAAACTCAATAATCAACTAGGCACGAGGCTTCAAATCACTTTTTCCTTGATAAGTTCTGTTTGAAGCGTTGAACTCGGAAGATCATTGTTTACTTTTAAAATATTTTACATTAGTTTCTTTTAATGACTTCCATTTGTGCAATGTTTACATGTACTACCTTAGGATGCGACGTTTTTCGAGATGCTAAATGATTAAGACCTTTATAAGGTATTTCTCCCGCCTTCTTCGCATGCCTTCGTGGTGTAGTGGTCTGCATGCTCGACGCGTAACCGAGAGGTCCGTGGTTCGATTCCCGGCGAAGGCGTTGCTTATTTTTCACCTCTCCTGCTTCGTAATAACCTAATGTCTCTACACCTTTACTGGAAATGTACCTTAAACAAGCAATCTAAACTACCTCATCTCCTTAAAAATATCTTGAATGAAATAGTTACACTTTTGCCTCTTAAATTTTGTTCACGCTTTGTACATATAACAGAAGCATACGATAATGAAATTCAAAATAAGCAAAACTCAATCTTAGACTGACGTTAGTTTTATTCAGAAAAAAAATTATTAAGTTGTTTTCTGAGATAGGAATTTTCGGTGCAAAAATTAATATCAAATTAAAATCACTTTTAATGACGGACACTTTTAATAAATTTTCGCATCAGCAGAGTCATAAGCATAAAACATCAGCATAAATTTACACACGCTGTAAATGTTTAATGACTTGAACAACGAACACTCGTTCTACCGAAAACGGACTACTGCTTTAGCGGGCAAGAAATTATTAATTGACTTTAATTAAGTTAACAGATATTTGAATCAGAATAAAATTTTAAAATGCTTTGTTGAATTTGTTTTGTTTTTGCCATTTTGACATTTTACTGATAAAAATTTTTACTTTCATAGTCCATAATTTGGTAGCTAATTAGTTTATCCTAATTGAAATATGCATTCAGAAATTACTTCTATTTCAGAAAAAAACTTATTTTTGTGTTAAATTATGATGCTTCAAAATAACTCACAGAAATATATATATGTAAATTGCTTAAAAATGCATTTACATTACTTTTCTTCAGCAGTGAAAGAACATTAATAATTTGCATATTCATATCGAAGAGTGAACATCTGTGGAGCAGTAGCAGTGTCCCAAGATCGGTTGAGAATATAAATAAAATCAAGTCCACAGTCGATCTGCTATTTACTCATAGATTTGCAAAATATAATGTTATGTAATTCGCATCTAAAATATTAATCTGACGAATACTAATCTAAAATCTAATATGTTAATCTGTGTACAATACGAAAAAGCAAATATTTTCATTCTTTTCATTGCATGGAAATCTTTGAATTTAAAATTATATTTCATGGAATCTTTGGATTCCCCGGAATATTATTCGAGGAGATAGGCTTTTCAATTGATACATTAAATATTCAGTAGTTTTAAAAATTTGAACTCGTGGGGTTTAACTTACTTAATTCAGTGTTCAATCCTAGGAACCCCACAAACACTAATAAGCGAATAATCGCTTAAGTGTGTGAACAGATACATAAGACTTAAGAAGGGTTAACTAGCCTTTATTTCTCAGAACAAATACAATCAGTTCCTAACTCGGAACGTACAGCAAAGCCTCCACTTAGGTTTCAACTTAAATGAATAGGGAATTAAACTAAACTAAGGCTAACTGAAAGATATATCCTAAGCTATCAAGATTCTAAGTACTTGGCCCCTAAATCTTAATTAAGTCGAAGCTGCCTAGAGTACGGCTGAGCGTAGCACTAGCTAAAAGAGACGTAGCCAAAAGGCAAACGCGCGCTAGTTAGGAACTCAGACTCTCTTTTGCGAAGTCGGTGAAACATCGACTTAAATACTACCCTTTACTCATTTGCATTTGTCACGACTGAGTGTTTTGTGCATACGTTTGGTGAACATATTCGTGAAGTAGTTAAAGTCCTGATCTCGAACAGGGAGCTGAATGCATCTATGTTCTGTGGTAGAATACTGTGATTAAGTGGTAGAATAACTGCAAGTAAGAAGGATTTAAAATCCTCTTTTATTAAACCACTATTATTTACAGCCACTTCCCAACTCGGGAGGGATAACAGAAAATAATGACCGCACTTGGGTCTAAAATGAACAATCAAATAATTTAAACGAAAGTTAAGTAGAAATTAAGTAGTCTTTGCTCACAGAGCTATGAACGCGAGGTTGGCCTCTATGCTAAACGATCAACGGTGCGTAGCAAGATTTGGCTAATACTAACGCACTTAAGTGTCTTGAATAAGTAATAGCATAACAGCGCTAAGGCTTAGAATTTAAATACTAACTAGTCAGGTGGACGTCGAACAAAGCCGCAGTGATCTGAGACTAAAAGCTCTCTCACACCGAGAAGTTCCTCGCTAACCTTTAAATACCAAAACTTGGCCCCACTTCAAATTAGCATACAGCTGAAACGCGCGCTCATTCTAAAGGAAAGTTTAAATAAGAACTTACAGGAAAGAGAAAATTAACATAAAACTTTGTTAGTTTAAACTAAAACCTTACACATTAACTGCGTTTCTGAAATTACACTCTGGTAAGAAATTGTAAGCTGAAACTAGAAAGACAGAAAAGATACCTAAACTTAAAATAACTGTTAATAAAATTAGAATAAACCTTACAAACTGTTAACTAAAACAATAATTCTGAGCTGCAATAAAAGATTTTCTCGTTAGTGGACGATAGAATTTAATGAATAATCAAACATGCACGTATACAGTGTGGAATACGTAATGTGTCAACAAGATAAAAAAGACATCTCCGTATACATTTTAAAAACCGAAAAACGTGAATTTATGAATATAGCACAGAACATTAGTCCAGTTATGAAACGAATTTTCGAAAATTTGCTTTACATGTTTGCTGTTTGTCTGTTGCATGTTTGTTGTTTGTTTGCTGCTTTTTCTCATGTCCGTTCATACAAATCAATCGCAACTACAAAGAACTCGGTTTTCGAAGTCATTTCATAAAAACTCTGAAACTTCATCATAAAATCAAAAATATTATCAAGTATCTATCGATCAAATCACTTGAAATTTAAAAATTGATTCAAATTTAAAAAGCAGTTGAACTGAATGAGCTGTAAAGTAATATAATTAGCATAATATGCTAAGTCGTTCGTACGCAATATGTAAGATTTTGCTTCGAACAACTTTACCTAGATTTTAAACTGTCTCTATTCGTTACACATATACTTCCCCTCTCAAGTAATACGCAGCCGCAAATTCCTTCTAATTCAATATTATGATGAAACTACTGATCATGTTGACAACTTTAAGCAAAGCGGTTCTGCTTTACCAAATTCAAGGACCTCATGATTTACGAAACCAATCACATTTATTAAAATCTCCTTAGGCTATGTGGTCCAGGATCGACATTTCTAATCTTCAGTCTTCTATTATCGCGGGATCTAGGTGTCGCTATTGTCTCTGTGAATGGGCATCGTAATCTCAAAACCGATTCACGTGAAATGGATTCCAAAATGAATGGGGAACTCGCTCTCGTTGTTCTGACATAAATAAGCTGAATCTTCTTCGGACCTGCTGTAATAGTTCAGCCGGGTAGTTATCAGGCTCGCGACATCTTAATCTGTCTTTGAAGAGCTCAGACTTTGTCAATTTATGCAAGGATCATAAAGAAATTGTTTTATTACTTCTTTGTCGATTCCAGAGGTATAATACTTCACATAGTTATGTACAACAAAATGCGCTGGCACTAATAGATCTCTTTCGGCCTTTGGTGGATTGTTGTCTTGATAGCAATATAATCATTTCACTAGATAAATATCTCGAGAGAACTAATATAATCAATGCTATGAGAGCAGTAAAATAAAATAAAACACATTTCAAGCAAAGCAGGACATGTAAAACTCATTGCATTATAAGCTATATTTTATGATGTGTAGGGATTTATATTTATTTTCGATAATCAGTTAAATTTAATTTGAAGTTAATTCCTATAACCCTTCATTCCCCTAATTGTCAGTGCCAGAATATTTAAATTTGGTAGCGCGCGTAAAGAATGCAAATTCTACCAGTGGGAGAAAAAGTTTAAATATCGAGTTCTAGAAGGGAAAGTTAAACAGTCTGGGAAAACTCTGTGCGTATTGGTAGCGCAAGCTTCGGCTTAGCATTTATTGCAGGTTAGACGTGGCTTAACAGCTATTATCTTGCTGCCACTTAACTCATCTACGCGCTGAAGGATACAGGATTGTGAGCCCTGTAGCGCTGAAGGATACAGGATTGTAAATAAGTTAAAGAGTATAAAGAGTATTCTATGATTTTATTTGCAAATGAGGAGAACACTTACACTGTTTCATCACACAACGTAAAGAGCAATATTAAGGCCATATATCATATATCTATCGTTTAAACTAAAGTTGCGGAAATACGCTTTGCGCGCGATATTAGCAAATAGGGAATCGTGGACTGAATATCCTAAAAGAAGAAGCACATGTCTGCAACAACCTATATTACACTTTTCAAGGCAGTGCTGTTTTTAATTTTAAAAGATATAGTAAAGGTCGTTTAAATTTTAAGAATAAATTAAAAATTTATCCTCTATCTTATTCTTAACCCCGTGCCCGCGGGCGCCTATGTCCCCGCGAAGCTATTTTTGCGCTCCCTCGACTGTCCGCTATACATTATTAACATCAACTGTGGCCAGCCCGCAGCCTGCCATGATTTTTTGTGTGGCAGCCGGATTCATCATACTTTTAGAAATAAAATATAAGCCGTAAAGTTATGGTACTGGCAAAAATATTTTTGACCACCAGCACTAGTAATACTGTTTTGTCTTCTCAGTTATTATTGTCCTTGAAGACCTTCGCGTTGAATCTGTTGCACATTAAGAATTTTCTCAGAGATTTAACTTTTAAAACTCTTTAATTTTTATTTTAGGTTTCTCACCCTAAAATTGGTTCCTAGAGCAAAAGGCAACGAAGGTATCATTTCAAAAGCGATTGGGAAGAAGACTACGGTTTTATCCAGGCAAAGGACAACTGCGTTTGTTTGATTTGCAGTAGTACCGTATCACTTTTGAAGAAACATAACCTCGAACCCCATTTGAAGACTAATCGCAATAGGGATTAGTCTTCAAATGATGAAAATTGACAAAGGATTTGTTAGAGAATTCTAACAAATCCTTTGTCACACAGAATCTATAAATCAATCGTAGAAGAGGGCAATTCTTCAAAATCTGACCTTATTTTACACACAGACATAAGCCGGTTAAGCAGAGGTAAAGCTCTCTCCCGATTTTTTGAACATCTAGAAGTTATTAAAACTATTTTATTTCAAAAGGTGAATGTTTTGAACAAATGGATGACTTTCTCTGGTTGACGGATTTGGCATTTTTAATTGATATTTGGGAAAAATTGAATATTTTAAGCTTTCAACTTCAGAGGGGAAATAAAGATATAGTGGAAAATTTCTGCAATTTATAGTTTTAAGTCAAAATTACAGTTATGAAAAGAAAATTTATGAAAAAGGTCTCTCGATCATTTTCCACGAGTGAAAGAAAGTCATCGGTGAAAATTCGTTTGACCCAAATTTATTTATTGGTCGCACTCAGAAGCTTTTGGTACAATTCGAAAATGGATTCCAGCAATTTTCGATTATTGAGCCAATGGCTTCATTTTTTGTAAACCCATTCAATTCTCAAATTAATATTTCTGAAGTTGCAAATTCCATCTGGAAAATTATTCAGGAAGACGCATCTTCAGTTGAAGATGAGATTTTAAATTTTCAGACTGATATTACTTGAAATCGTACTGACTTAATGAAAATATTTGGAATCTGGCCTAAGATAAAAAATATCCCCTTTTGAAAAAAGGAGCTTACAAATTAAAATCCTGTTTCGGTTCCACATATTTATGTGAATCGTTATTTTCAACAATGAACACAATTAAATCAACAATCAGATCTCGACTTAACAAGCAACTCGAAGATGCTATAAGATTGGGAATATCATCTTATACGCCTGACTTTGAAAAAATAGTGGATAATATGCACTGACAAAAATCGCATTAAATGTAACTATTCTGAATTTTTTGTTACCATTTTAGTGTAGGATCATGTTTATGATTGCATTAAAATAAAAAAATATTAAGAATCGTTATATATATATATATATACCATCTAATATGGGAAATGAAATACATGAGAGAATTATTTAAGGATTGTAAGAATCATGATCCCCTACCTATTTTCATTTTTTGAATTTGGAAATTTTATAACATACATTTGGAACAGAAAAGGTAAAGGTTGAAAAAACAAAAACAGTGAAAACCAAAGTTAATTCTTTTTTATTTAAAGCTCCAAACAGAACTTATCGAGGGAAAAGGGTTTTGAAGCTTTAAACAAAGTCAATTAACTGAACAACAAGAACCGGTTTCATTCCGATCAACTCACTGAGACCTCTATCGTCAATTAGTATAATGGTTATTAATTCTAGAAATTTTCTATATACAATATTTCAAAAAAATTATGCACGTATGAGGCTCTCATTGAGTTGGTCTCTTTTACCTACCCGTTTTTGTTGTCCGAACGCAAAAGGGAACAAACGTTACAAGGAAAACATTTTACATGTAATGTCGAAATAAAACATTGATAGTCAAGGGAAAAATTGGATGAATTACAAACGAAAGAAATATCAATAAAATTGGGAAAATGAATGACAAGAATAAAAATAATAAAATTCTGTACTAATTACAATGTAGAGCTCAAATTTTTTATAGAAAATTTGATTGTCAAATGTAAAGGCTAAATAAGGGCCAGGTTCGAATGCGTACTTAAAATGAAAATACTTTTTGCTAAAGTAAAAGAATGGAAATGCGACCTTTGAGGGGAATTAAGTAAAACATTGCTACATATGGAAGGGTTTTGCAACAAATAAAAATGTAAAAATTGAAAAAACACTTCCTACCTTTAGGTGCTTCTTATTCAAAGCAAGAGTAGTAATGATACGAGCTGCTTCGCTGTAGGAGAGGGCATACAAACTGCTACCTAATTTGCGACGCTTTTACTAAGCCTATGTTCTCAGAAAGGAGAAATCCAGTATTTTTTTGAGGGGTGTGTTGGAATTTGCTAGACGGAAGCTTCTGAATGACAGAAAAAGGGGTGCTGGTAGAGTTGGCCAAGGTTTCGGAAATGGAAATATGTATTGGTTAGTAAAAAGTCGTCATTTTTCACGCATTCGAGCGCTATAAAACGTCTTTTCAGAAAAGGAAATGGCTCTTAATTAGTAAAAGTTCAGTAGTGTCCATCAAATTAGACAGTAGTTAATTATGTAAAGAAATACTAACTTAATTCACTGATGTAGAGTGTCAAAGATAGAGTTCCGAAGAAATAAATTACATATATACATTAAATTCTTGTTAAAGTCATCTACAAGTTGCCTCCTTTCGGTTTAAGCAAAAATTTCATATCACTTGTTACAAGGAATTTAAAGATTATACATGTATATATTTTAACTGCGCCGGCCAGCAATTTTCGGTTTGTCAGATGTGCCCAGACGGAGAATAAGGTTAAGAACCGCTGCCCTAAATCATAAAAATGTGGTGTACACTGAATATCGGGTAGACATACGTCGAGTCACTCGTTTTCTCTATCCTTTTTAGTAAATGCAAGGTATGATAGAAACATCCTGTATATGTATATTTATTCTAACGGGTAGTTGAAATAAGAGTTCACATGAAAGAGAAATTAACATAAAACTTCGTTAGTTTAAACTAAAACCTTACAACATTGTACCTGTCTTTTCGAGGGGCATCTAAATTCATATCTATATAAAGGAGAATAAACTGAGGCCAGTGGATATTCAGGGCGTTTTGGGAAGTAAGAGATCTGGGTATAATAATTAATATTTACTACTTCTTTTGAAATAAATATATAACAAATATATAAAAGTAGGTGGTATGTAGCATTCCTAATAGACAGCATTTCAGACACTTTTCAGAAAACAAGAAGTGTTATAGTTCTATTTTCGTAGTTCAGTTTAATATTTTTTTTAGTTCAATTGTTATAAAGCTAGGCCTAGTTAACAATTTTAAAATGATATCAGTATCTTATAAAGTTCTAAGACGCACAAATAATTAATTTCCTGCTTTTTACTTCGATTATTATGCTTTTCGATTTTGACCCAACTGTTGATATTCTAGGATATCTGTGCTATACGAACCATTAGTAGTTTAAAATTAGTAAATTTTAAACGTCAGTTTCTTGCAAGCAATTTAAGTAACGCACAATATTTATTTGAAAGAATACCTCAGATATTTTCCAGTTAAAATCGCCCCTTTACAGAATCTAGCCATACTTAGGAAACAGAAAAATCAGTTGAAAAGAAAGTAATTCACTAACAATATTTCGTTTTCAGAGGTTGACTTTTCGCTAGAAATGCAACTTCATATTCAGCCCACTGCTCCTGTTTTCATAATATACACAAGAAAATACATTCATTGACAGACTACAAGGAAAACAAGCACTGCGACTCGCGTTGCCACCACACATTAATTTTCTCATTTTTTCTTTCTCCGACGGAAGAATGAGTAAAGATAACTCGTTATGGAAAGAAAATGTTCGTGTTGACATCCCGAATTTTTAACCTAGCGTTTAGAGCATTTCACCTCAGGCAAAGCTTATTTGTTCGAAATTCTCCTACTCACAGGCGAAATGGCTACAGAATAAATGTAGGATCTTTTTTGTTTCCGGAGATGCTGTAAATTGTCTTCTACGCAGTCTACAGAAGACTTGAATATCTTATAGCCAGATTAGGTTATTTTGAAGACGGAGATGTGAAAAATGAGCAACGCCTTTGCCGGGAATCGAACCACGGATCTCTCGGTTACGCGTCGAGCGTGCTGACCACTACACCACGAAGGCATACGAAGAAGGCGGGAGAAATACCTTATAAACTTACACGTGACTACAGAATTAGTGATGAAGAAAAATTCGGTTGTACGAGCTCTTGCATTCGGAACAGTCTCATATGAACAACTCTTTATGAACAAGATACTCAAAATGAATTTTGGATTAAGTTTTGCAAATGGAATTGTATTGATATTCCTCATATGGATCAAATAAATTTCTCGGCATAAGAACATCTAATATAAAACTATAAAAGTTCACTTTCGTGTTAGTCTAATTCCATCTGTTTGAGCTACCTACTTTATTCTCAAAGATGATAATAATTCTCGACACAAAAGCCTCCATTTGATAAATTTTGCGTTTAGTAAAATATTTTTATAGAAGTACAGAGAATTTAATGTATACTAAATTATAAGATACCACACAGCAGAAGCGAATAAAGCTCAAAAGCTTTTGTAGGTTGAATTTTTGTCTTAAACGTTAAACACAGAGGTGGGGTCTGTATGACCGCAAAGTGGTAAAATAACTGCACGTAAGGAGGATCTAAAATGACCCTTTTATTAAACTACTATTTACAGCCACTTCCCAACTCGGAAGGGATAACAGAAAATAATGACCGCCCTTGGATCTAAACTGAACAATCAAATAATTTAAAATAAAGTTAAGTAGAAAATTAAGAAGTCGTTGCTCTCAGAGCTATCAACGCGAGGTTGGCCTCTATGCTAAACTATCAAGGGTGCGTAGCAAGATTTAGCTAATACTAACCACTTAAGATTACTTCAATAAGTAATAGCGTGACAGCGCTAAGGCTTAGAACTTAAATACTAGCTAAACAGGCGAACGTCGAACAGAGCCGCAGTGATCTGAGACTAAAAGCTTTCTCACACCGAGAAGTTCCTCGCTAACTTTTAAATACGAAACTTGGCTCTACTTCATATTAGCATAAAGCTGAAACGCGGGCTCATTCTAACGGGAAGTTGAAATAAAAGTTCACAGGAAAGAGAAATTAATATAAAACTTTGTTAGTTTAAACTGAAAACTTACAAGTTATATAGTCATTCTTCTCCTTTTCAGTACTTTCAAATTGACATAAAATATAATTATTCCTAAATTTTTATTTAACTCTATCCATTAGTTTGTTTAAATAATTTTTAAAATTGGCCGCGCTCATGTAGACCTCACCTCTGCGTTGACATTAATTTATTCTCGTATGAAGAGGGTATTTTTATTATTACTTGAGTCATTTCAACAACTGGCCTGATAAGAGATACTGCCAAATTGAAAAAAACTGACTTTTGGATGGAGTTATCATCAGAATGAGTGAAACCACATATGGAATGAAGGCTTCAAAAGCCAACTGTGTACCGAGAAATAAAAACGTGCATTCAGAGAGTGCTAGGAGTTTCTAGCGGAATTTATTCTAACCTAGATGTAACTGATACCCTTAAAAAGTGTAAAAAAGGCTCCCTTTGTCCCCCTAGACTAATAAGCGAAACTCCCTATCTATCGTTCAACTCAAGCATCCGATATGCAATGAATGTGCCGAGAGAATTTGCAAAAATTGTCTTGAAAATGCTTAAAATAATGTACTGCAGTTTTTTAATATTCTTTATATATTACCCTTTTTTGCATTATTTTATATAAACCAGATTCTGTAGATGGAAAATTTATTAAATAATTTAATTTGTAAGCATTTGCGAGTAAGTAGCGTTCGTTTTATTTATTTGATTTAACGTTCCGTATTTTTTCAGATGCAATTTAAAAATGAATTTTGAATGCATTCATTTTAGAGTTCTAAAAAGAAATAATTACTTTAATATAAACAAGCAAAGTGTATTAATGCTTATATAATAACAAGACTACATTATTTTGAAATGCTATATTTTTAAAAAACCTGAAAGGTTTCAGATTTTAAATTACGTCCAAAAGGGCGTTTTTTAAACATTTTGTGTGTTACTTTTATTTATTGAATATCATGTTCTTCGCATTTAAACCATAAAATTCAGTTCAAGAACAATATCGGAAAATAATTTTAAACCGAGCCTATCTTTAGAATTTCCTACACACGGTCTCACGCGCTGCAGATAAAAATGTTTTTTTTTTCTGTACAACGTCGCCATGGCCCGCTTTAAAATCCTCGAGTTTGTTCATCATAAAGTTTTACAAAATATGAAATCGTTAATAAAACAACTTCCAAATTTCAAATTTGGGCTTCCAGATGCCTATATTCGCGGCAGGATGACGGCATTCAAAATTCGGTGGCTTGAGGTACCGTCGTTTTATCACAGTGCGAGAAACATGCATACATTTATGCACATTCTTCATTATTTAATTTTTTTAAATATAATACAGGGCTGCAATATTTTGTGGGAACAGTTTGAAAAGTGATACAGACTTTTAATGTTTCCAACGCAAAATCGCAAAGCGAAAACAATAGTCCTTCAGGGACAAAGCCCCTTTGGACTAAAAATGCATAAAATAGAGAGCGGTCTGAGAGACCTTTGCTCTGTGTTTTACTGTGCGGGCAAAAAGCTAAACACTGGAAACTAAGCAATTTTAAATATGACAGCATTCGACTCAATACCAACACCCTACAATGTTTAAATACATTCTTTTAATAATCATTATTTAGCATACCGAACTTCAAAAGCAGCTGATGTGAAGACCATTTAGCTGCCATCTAGTGTTTAAATCTTCCTATGTAAAGTATGAATACAACTGGCAGATTCCTTGAAAGAATATTTCGAAAACGCCGTATTCATAATTCTTTTCTTTCCTTCTTTTTATCTAAGAAATACTTCCTAATTACACGAGCCTACATGTTAAACAAATAGAAAGAAGCATTTGTATTAGAATTGCCTTTAAAATAAAGGGTATTTTCAAGCTTTTCCCTCTGCAAGATTCTTAATATCGACAGTTTCTTAATAAAAGTTCTAAGAAGCAATTTACATAATAAAATATTCACTTCAGCATATGGAGAAAAATGATTTTTTGAGAAAAGTAGTGTAAAAGT
>KK116791.1:5862-27602 GCA_000611955.2 Stegodyphus mimosarum
CACACACACACACACGCACACGCACGCACGCACGCACACACACACACACAGACTCTTTGTTTTATTATATGTAGAGATTTCATATTAAGTAAAACTGCAACGAATTTTTAATTAACAGATTCAACAATTTCAAAGACAGCAATGGCACCATTATCCGAAAAAAAAATTACCTGCAGCAATTTTGTGTGGTTTAGATCTGAAGAACCATGATATTTAATAAATAAAGATAACACACAAACGTTAAAAGCCCCTTTTGGAGTAATATCAAATCTAAAAGTTTCAGGGGTTTTTTTTCTTTTTTTTTTAGTCCAAAGAGCTTTGTCCTTCAAGAACAAAGCTCTTTGGACTTACTGGCTCTTCGGACTTAAAAAAAAAAAAGCTCTTTGGTTTTCGTTTTGCGATTTTGCGTTGGAAACATTAAAAGTCTGAATCACTTTTCAAACTGTTGCCACAAACAATATTTTGTGTTGCCACGAAATATTGCAGCCCTGTATTATATTTAAAGAAATTAAATAATGAAGAATCTGCATAAATGTATCTATCTTCAAAATCTTCAAAAATCGTCTGCGTTGCACGGGAAAGTAAAGCAATTTTAATTACAATTCTAAATAAATAGCTAAATAAACATGAAATCCGTAACAATTATTCCTGAATACAAGAGGACTTTCCATACAGTATAGTATTGCAATTTTTAAAATGTCTTGTATGGAAAATAAAAAGAACTTCGATATAAGACTACATCGCCATATATAAGATAATTTTAAAAAGAGAAAATATTGAAAAGAACACGATTTTAGGTAACACTTAGTCAATGTGATTTATTTTAATATGCAAGTTAAGGAATAATTAATAAATTATGGTTTCTTTTTTTAATAACAGGCTACACACATGATATCAGTAAGCCTTTGTAGAAATTAATAATGTTTTGAATACTTCTGTCTGTAAAGGGTTAAAATCTCATGATTCTGAGCAACGTATTGTACAATTCCATTGAAACATTTATACCAAAGTCCTTGCGGTTACTTTTCAATTCTTACGCAGCATTGTTGGCAGCAATTATTTAAAGCGTGATCACTTTAAAGTATGGTTTGCAGCTGCGTAGAAAAAGATATGCATTTTTAAAAGAAAGTATGAAAGAACTATTACGTAACTGTCGAATTCACAAATGAAGTTATCATTATTACCGCTGTATCTCGAAACCGCAAGATCTGAAAAATAGCACATTTTCTGTCTCGAATATTCGTGATTGCACGGCACCTCTTGATCTTGAATTTTCATAACGCTGCCTCGAAACCTAATCAAAATAATGCAAACAGATAACCACGAGAGAGAAAATGACAATCTCTTTCGGAAGCAGAATGGCTTAAGTCGAATTTAAAATAATAATCGGAAAAATTATTAATAAATGATAACCGTCTTATCATAATTATAATTATTTGACGTGGCCAACACATGACGTCCCAACAATTCACAGGAACAGCTTCGAGCTTTAAGTGAACGATCACTTCCGGTTAATCGTTTGCAAATAAAATCTAATTTGTTTATAAACTTAATGGCTCAATATTAATTCTAACATTAATCATTTTTATTATTCTATTTTCTCCCTACATATGAAGCATTTTCTCTCTCCTTTGAACAAACCTTCGTGATAGAATTGGAAGCACCTCGAGGCGTATCCGGGAAATCTGTACTTTTGAATCACGGAGACGGCACTGTGGATTTCTCCAGTTTTCTGATATCAAAAAATTCTAAATGACTTTTCAGTGGCGCCCGAGCTAAAAAGGTGGTGGACGATAATTCGTCACCATCAGGATTTGGCGACTGATTTTCTTCATCCCCAGTCTCTCTTTAAACAGGGCAGTATATAGGGTATTTTTTCCCGCCTTTCCGCGTGCCTTCGTTGTGTAACTGAAAACATGCTCAAAGGGTATTCGGGAGAACCGCAGTTCGAATTCAGGAGAAGGCACTGTGGATTTTTTTAGTTTCCTCACATCGATATAACCTAATGACTCTACATTGTGAGCAATGAAAACGATACATGGTCATGAACACATCTGTTCTCATGCTTTGATTTAAAAATATCGCATCGATCGTAGGTCCGCTGGTCACATAGTGTTTTGGAGTCACAAACCAATGGCATAACAATCACAAAATTTTTAAAAGCAGCATATCTTTAAAGTTCCCAATTGAATGTTAAGTATTGCCATATATTCTCTATATTATTTATATTTTCTAATATAATACATAGCAATAACATTTGATGGCAGTATCCTATAAGGTATTTTCTCTTTCCTCCCAGCATGCCTTCATGATGTAACGGTAGCACACGGCGCGTATTCGAGAGATCTAGATTAGAGTCCCTGCGAGGGCATTGCTCATTTTTACCTTCTCTAGCACGGAAAAAAAGTAATGACTCTATGATCCTTCTATAATTCTATAATCTTGTAAAAGTAATTCGACACAAAACTGAAACGAATATGAAATTGAGGACTGAGGTAAATATATTTAACTGCTTTATGACGTGTGTTTGTTTTGGTCATAAGTTTATTCTCGCGCTCTTTAGCATAATTCCAAGAATACATTGAATGCTTATAAATGTAATATTTAGTTCTCAATTACATGCCTATTTGAAATAATAAATCTGAGAAGTTTTATATTATCTCATAATATATTTTTTTACGAAAGCCGGTTGAGAGCTTCGAGTGACGTATCAATTCTGATTTATCCACTTTAGCCAAATCTGATATGTTGTTTCCATCGATCTTAAATACTGAGATTGCAAACCTTTGGATTGTATTTTAGCATAGCTTTTCATTAAAAACTATTATTGGTTTCAAGTAAAGTGCCACTTCCTTTTGTCCAGTTTCACTCCAAATCTAATCAAATCTTTATATGAACGTAGAAAGCTTAAATACGGAAAATAAAAATATTTGTAAGTTTTATATAAGTGTTATAGTGGACGAAAAAAATCATCATACTTATACAGACGTACATCTTTGTAAATATAGTGCTGCAGTGACACTAAGTCTTATTATGCTCTGAAAACTCAGTATGGAATTTTTGAACGGAAAACATTATCTTCCTTACCTATGTATATAAGTTGGCGGAAGGTAAACAACGACATTTAGTCTTAATGCCTTCCTTCTTTCATGCTGACATTTCCATTTCTGCTGCCATCATTAAAAAAGTTCTTTCCTTCAATATTAATTAATAAAGCATTGATTTAATTTTTCATAAATTTTGAACGCTTGACATGCGCAGTCGAACCTCCCGTTAGTGCACTCACGTGAAACCAATACTTTTACCCATTATCGAGAAGTGTCCGTTAATTGCGAATGCTTTGGTTTTCCATTTCCAGGGAACGTTAACGGAGAATATGCCCTAACGTTAATGCGGGAACGTAACGATATGGAAAGTCGTCGAATAGAAATGCAATTAAGTATTTTATATAGGGCAATTGTTCTTTATTTAATATGCAGATATTTAATAACTCACAACAACAATTATTGTTTGGAAAATTGACCAATGAGAGGAGTGCGCGAACGCTATCCTTATCTCCTTAATGTACTCCATTTCTGCATCAATTTTATACGTAAAAAGACAGAGAGAGCAAAGCTCTTAAAATAAGCCAAAAAAATCGACGATAAATTTCTCAGCAATATTTTTTATACTCTCTTTCATCAACGAAACTCGCTAACTTTGCGGTGGAGCATAAGGCTCCTAACTTGAAGTCTGCTGCCATGAGCAATAGCCTTCCAGCCGAACACTACTGCCGTATACATAGTATAGACAGTATATCACTACGTAGTTAGTGAACACTACTGCCGTATACATGGTCCCGGGCTCGAATCATAGAGAAGGTATGGCTGTTTGTAAGCTATAGTGTCTGTGTAGCAAGGGAGCACTCAATACACGACAACTGAAAGTCCTCTCGAGAAGCTCATGTTAGTGGGAGGGAGATGGGAAATTATCGGACCGTCCGGGGGTGTTCTTCTTCAAAATTGGGACGGAAGCTTAACAGTTAGCTAGGTTCGGCAGTACCTCAATCACCTCTAGTACTGCAGAGACACGGACTAGCTTGTACCTGTAACTGTCATGGGCGACTTCTTTTTAATCTTTTAGAGTAAAGTTTTATGTTTTTATAAATAAAAAAAAATTGTATTTATAATACAATTACAATTCTTTGAGGAAAGCCTTCTTAGAAGAGCAGCTTTCGTGTTTCTTAATTAAATAGCTTAAATGCGAGCCTTTTTAGCCCATTGGGACGTTAGCCCAGGGGCGCTATTAGTCTCGAAACGGATTTTCCGTCGAATCACTAAACATTTTGAATCACTTTTCAAATTGTTGCCACCAAATATTATCGCCCTGCATTATATTTAAAGATTTTAAATAATGAAGAATCCGCATAAATGTATATATGATTCTCGCACTGTGAAAGAAACAACGATACCTAGAGCCATGAAATTTTGAATTAACATAGTTCTCCACCCGAATAGGGGCATCTGAAAATCCGAATTTGGAATTTGTTTTATTGTTTTTTTCATATTTTGTAAAACGTAAATCACTTTTATTAATAAACTCAACGATTTCAAAGTGAGCAATAGGAACACTGTACACACACAAAAAAAAAAAAGAGAGAGAGAGAAAGAAAAAGAAAACATTTTTATCTCCAGGGCACGAGACTGTCTATCGGAAATTCTGAAGATGTGCTTTCTTAAATATTTTTAGCCTAAATGCTCTCGAAAACTGTATGTATGTGTAGATGAAAAAAGAAACGTAATATGAAGTCTAAAATCTTTCAGACCTTTTATTTATTTACTTATTTATTATTATTTCTTTAAGCATTTGGTTGATTTTTCAGAACACTCAAGTGCTGTTTTTGCTGAGGACCATTCAACAGAAGCTGGCTCGTACACAGAAATTTTGAAAGGCCTGAATAGCTAGCTTGAGCTCAAGAAAGAGAAATTTCGAGAAGAATTACCAGTGTTCAGCGGCTATTCAAACATATAATTAATTATTTCTATGACGTCTTATATTAAGAACCAGTTTTCCCTTATTAAATAGACAGTCTTTCTTAGTTTAGAAATAAAGGGAAGAGTTTACATAGGAATTGAAGAACTGAGAAATGGTAGCAGAACTAACAATGACCGGAAATGATTTTGTTTTTGATTTTGTAAATTTATTTGATTATGGTAAAGCACTCGAAGTCTATCTGCCTAAGGGCAGGGATACTTTAGTGGACTTTCTAAGGGAAATTGGCTGATATCCATATTACACAAGAGAAAAATTACAAAAACGACCATGCAGCCAGGCCCTTCGCTGAGATTCGAACCCGGATCGAACAACCGTGTATAGCTTTATTGCTCTGCCGCTGATGGGCGTGATTTTGTTAAAAGAATTTTAAAAGAAGTATTATCCACTTACCAGTTTCTTAACGGAGAAGAAAAAGAAAAAAGCAGTAAATAATTTTTGCTTCTTTCCGTAGGAAAGGAGCCAGGCCATTGCGTCTCAGTCTATTTTTTAATAACTTAGATAGTATGCAGGCCTTCTTCTCGTTATCACATGACTCCAAGCCTCGATATGCATCACTTAATAAATTTTAGCCAAGTCTATCTTAACGCTAATAAAGGCTAATACACCGGCACTGTTAACTAACACCCACTCAAAAGTCTTACATAAAATGCAATGACTGGGAAACATAATCCGTTTTTCGAAGCCATAATTAAAGCTAATGTGCTCAGAGTTCATTAAGCACAAGCAACTAAGGAGCGAGACACAGATAAACTTTAGTATAGACACTTTCCAGATCACTAGATTTTGATTTCAGTAAAGAAAATAAATTGTTCAGAAACTCGCCTTTGAAGAAAAAAGTGCGCTGTATTTGGAGTAAATAAGACATAAAAATGAATAATGCCGGTCAATATAATGCTTTTGTACATACTTGAAAAATTGAATTCTATGAATTTGGTTCCAGAGTGGAAGGCAGGAAATCTTCGCAGATATGTCTCACAGAAAGCCGTCACAGAAAGTCAGAGAGCTTTCAAAACTAGTAAAGTATCCACATGGCTTTGTAAGTACATAAATATAACGTCCCCAACCAAAAAGCATAACGGGTGAGATAAGAACAAGTTAGCAGTGTTGTAGGGAGTGCTCGATTAATTATTCTATTTTCTGTGCCATGCTGTCCTAGATCTTGTTGTGTTTGTTGTCAGTCTACATTAGTGAATGCCTCAACTTTCACGAACATTATAATTTCGCTGCTTCTGTCCCATTAGAATGACGAAAATAAACAGCATTCGATATTTCAGTCCACCTAGCTTGGACTTTTCTAAAAGACAGGTCACGGTTATCAACGAGACAGTAACCACACTGATTTGGATGAAGAGATCTTGCAGACAGGCATGAGGATTCTCAGTAATCCAAAGGCGACAAATGAGTGTGTACGCAGTGCCATTCCTATAAAAAGTTCTTGCAAAGATTCGAGGAGAGCGTAATTACTTTTCTGTATTATCTGGAAGGATTTGTCGGATTTGCTAGGATCTTGTAAAGGAAAAATTTCAGCTGTATTCGTATGCTTTTCCACACAATTAAGACGCATATGCAGATTCTGGATATTTCCCGAGCATCTCTAGATTCATCCCGAACATGAGCTTTCGCTACTGTTATTGAACACGATCGAGTTCTTAATTTGATATCG
The DNA here is from genome assembly GCA_000611955.2 of Stegodyphus mimosarum. Classification (NCBI taxonomy): domain Eukaryota; kingdom Metazoa; phylum Arthropoda; class Arachnida; order Araneae; family Eresidae; genus Stegodyphus; species Stegodyphus mimosarum. Next base: position 12,560 of record KK116791.1, read on the forward strand.
ATATGGGTCCTCGTTGCACTTGCACTCGTAAATATCTTTTAGAAGCACAGGATCGTTTTTGCAAACTGCAAATTGCATACAACCTTTCCGCAGGGCATCCGCTGTCCGAAGTACAATGGAAGCCTTGCTGTTATTTTGATTATAAAATTTTAACGAACAAACTAAAGTAACAAGGAATGTATCTTGTGCTGAGGCTAGAAGGTATATTCCTCGTTACTTTAGTTGCCGTACACACAGATGGTCAAAAACAGCTTACCATGTTGGAGCAGGATTCGTAATGAGTGACCACATTGACGGTAGACACGTGCACTACGCTTGCTCAGTCTTGACATCTGAGCTGGCCCCTATATATTATGCTCTTTTTTATATAACCATATAAACAGAATATTGAGTACAACGATAACGGCGTGATAACAGAAACAGAACATTGAGTACAATAGGGATCACAGTAACGCTGCTTTTCCTATATATATTTTCACATCGCTGAATTTTATGATGTCAGTTGAGCAGAGCCGTGCCTTCCCATATATTCTTTCACTTGAGGCAAAGAGGTAAATTTCAAATGCATTTTTTAGATTATTTTGTATTAAATACATTAAAATATATGTTACGAAAGTTGAAAAATGTAAAGACTATGGAAGAAAGCTAGGAATAAACTGGAAAGAAACATATGTTTCGCTTTCATCAATTTCGGTCCATAAAACTTCAGTTTGAAATTTTTAAGTAAAGCAATTTATATAAACATATATATCTATTTCTGTCTATCTGTATCTACATCTCTCTCTCTCTCTCTCTCTCTCTATATATATATATATATATATATAACTCAGAAAAAAAAAATAAAGAGAACTATTGCAATTGAATCTATTTAAAGTTAGTACTTAAAAGAAGATTTATATAAAACTATTAAACATGCAATGGGCCTAGAAGAAGTTTAAAATTGTAAAGTCAAGCAACTAAAAGCACAAAAAATAAAAGATTAAAAATAAAAAAAAACTAGAGGAAATTTAAATAAAAAATTTAATTACTTTTGATTTCACAGAAGAAAGCTGATTTTAAGTGGAATTAACTTTTTTCCATAAAATCCGCAATAATTGGGTCGATAAATGATAAGATACAAGAAGGTCCAGGACCGAACTTTTGTAATAAACAGAGTGCAACTCAAACACATCAAGACATTGTAGATTCATTATATTATTTTGAAGCAGATGATGCAAAAAATTTGCAGAGCTCTGGCCGGTACTCGAACCCAGGACCTCTCGAACACGTGTCGAATATGCTTCGAATTACAGCCCGAAGGCATGCGAAAAAAATGGGAGAAAATACTTTATAATATAATTTCTTTCTTATGGAAGAAATCTGCTTTAATCTTTTTATTATGTTCTCATCTTGTACACCTGAGGTTTTGTGTCTAAATTTTGTGGCTGAAATAAGAAAAGAAGAAGAAGAAGAATGAACCAACGAAAGCAGTGATTCAAAGCGACAACCAGAATAAAATTTAAATGTTTGCTATCGAAACTCAAAAAGAATATTTTTAGTAAATAAAGCCTCTTGATTTTACTCAGATATAAACACTCTCGGTGTCCCTCTAAATGATAATATGAAGACATTTTCAAAATTATGAGAAAATATTTGAAGTATTTTTATATTTTCCATCTGCTCTTGTTGTTCTTCTATTAGAACTATATCGTCGTGGTCTAAGAGGAATTCAGACATTGCAGACGATCAAGGCAATTTATAGCACAAAGCAGCTGCTTGAAGATATAAATTCTAAACTTCGGCTTTCTTTTTTGTGAATAATGTGATCATGACATAATCATATGGTTATACTATTTGTATATAAAAGATACTAATGTGGACTAATTATTAAGTGGCTTTATTTTGACAAAATTGTACATTTGACTCACAATGTTGATAACTCATTATATTGCTTTTATTAGTCCAAAGGGGCTTTGTCCCTGAAGCACTATTGTTTTCGTTTTGCGATTTTGCGTTGGAAACATTAAAAGTCTGAATCACTTTTCAAACTGTTGTCACAAAATATTGCAGCCCTGTATTATATTTAAAGAAATTAAATAATGAAGAATCTGCATAAATGTATGTATATTTCTCCAAATGTGATAAAACAACGGTATCTAGAGCCATCCAATTTTGAATAACGTAAGTTTCCACCGGCGTCTGGAAACGCCGAATTTGGAATTTGTTTTATTATCTGTTTCATATTTTGTAAAACTTTAATGAATTTTTGATGCCTAAACTCAAACGATTTAAAAAGCCAGCAAAGGCAACAAACACTCTACGGGTAAAAAAAAAAAACTTTTTTATCTAAAGCGCGCGGAATTGTGTATCGGAAATTCTAAAGATATACTCATTTTAAAATTATTTTGCGATATTGCTGTTGAACTGAATTTTATGGTTTAAGTGCGAAGAACATGATATTTAATAAATAAAAGTAACACACAAAACGTTAAAAAACGCCACTTTGGACGTAATTTAAATTCTAAAACATTTCAGATTTTGTCTTTCTATTTTTATTATTACTCTTATAATTACTAATATATTGTTACGAATTTTGTATTTAGTTAGATATTTTTAATAGAATTTTAATTGAAATTGTTTTATTTTCCCGTGCAATGCAGCGCGTGACAAATTTTAAAAGAAATCTACGCCGGAAAAGTGAAAATACAAAAGCACGTGCATTTAACATTTAATAAAACTTATCTCTGTAACTGATATTTAATTTGAATAAATGTAATTGTAGCTGTAACCGTAATTCTACTCATTTTGCTTTCCAGAAATTGCTAGAAGTGTCTCGCGAGGACGATCTAAAAAGTTATAAAGCTGGAGAGAAACATCTCGGCTCAGTAGTTGTCTAAGAGAGCTGTTGCTTACTTAGCTGCTGTAATTTTGTGATCGGATTAGCTTTCTCTGCGCTTTGAATTGCGTCCTATTTAACATTTCAGTTAACTTTTATCGGACTTGTGCATTCAATCTACTGCGAACTCATACGCAAGCAACATTATTTCTTATATATTTTTCTTTATTAGATCAAATTATTATTATTATTATTATTCCATTTCTTATTTTTATTAACATTTTCATCTTTCGTTTTGTGTGTGGATTACGTTTATTTTATTTTTGTTCCTTCTTATTGTTTTTCTTATACTTTAATTATGATTATTATTATTTTGTGTTAAAATTTATTATTTTTTGGTTATATTTAGAGCTTTTTTTGATTACATATTCATTTCTAAAATGGATAATATAATGTTTAGGCTTTTATTCAAAGTTAAAATGAATTGTAAAATTAATATTTTCGGCTTTTAATTAAAATTTTATTCAGGGATTATATAATATTTAGGCTTTTATTCGAAATTAAAGTGAATTGTCAACGTAATAGTTTTTGGCTTTTAGTTACAACTTTATCCACCTATCTCTTCTTTTTATTTTTAATGAGTTTTCTTATTTGTTTTTTATTTAATATTACTATTACAGAATACTTCACTTTTAAAAAACCAGCTTGAATCATGAAATGTTTGTGTTGTCATTCTAAATTCAAAGTGAATTATATAATGAACGTTTCTAGCTTTAATTTAAATTTTGATCAATTGAGAAAAGTTTCTTTTGTCTATAAGTACAAGATACGACTTTAAAATAATTCTTGAACAGCAATGAAATTCAGAACTAAAGATTTCCCTTTTCATACAAATATACTCGAGACTTTCCCTGCAGATATACCTTTATATGCTCTCCATAATCATGCTTTTCTCTATAGATAAACTCTCGATCATAGAGATTGATTTTAAATTAAGATTGAGCTATACAGTGAATATTTCCAGTTTTAATTTAAATTTTAAATAACTCTGAGAACTTTTCTTATTTAAAGAGTTAACTCTCCTATAGCAGTGTAGATAGGTTCGTAGAAAATACTGTGCTATGTGAAACTAACAAACTAATACGAAATAAAAAAAGGATGCATTCCGAAAATTTTTAGAAACAAATTTAATGGTTCTTATTATTGTCTTATAAAAATTTAGATTTTTGCTACATCAGATGCTTTTTCTCCTTTTAACCAATGTTTTAAAATTTGTATTTTTATCTCCAAAGAAATACATTTTCTATTAAAAGTTGTTTCTCGTTTTCAGACACAGTGTGGGATTGAAATATAGTTTCACAATAAATATTCCTAAAAATGGCAAAGCTAACACATGCCCAAAATATGTTTCAAAAAGTTGTTTCCGAAATCTCAATTACATAATTTATGTAATCTATCAATTGAACACTTGCAGCGCAAGATACGTACTGTAAAAATGATAGACATAACTCAATTGCAAAAGCATTTTGATATGAGAGAACGCGAATATTTCCGGAATTTATTTTATTTTTGTGTATATATATGCGATGTGCCAAATGTAGTCGTAGCTCAAAGTATCAGACAATAGGTTTAAAGAAAAAATAGGACCCATTTATTAATTTCTATGAAAAACAGCAGTTATAAAAATCAGATCCCCGGAGTAAATAAAGAAGAACAACTAATAACTTTTTGTATTGAAGTTTACTCCATCGTTACATTAATGAAAAGACCCCTCGATATTCCTTTGCGAGTCCTTTTATAATCTCTGGAAAGGCGGAGCTTCCAAAAAATGACGTCAGCCAATCCAGTTCGCTTTAAATATTTCCAGAACATTCAATAACTGTACGTGTAGAAAAAGCGGGAAAATCAACTTTGCTTGGGGCTGTGGATTTAATTCCACGTACTTTCAAATAAGAGATCGTCGCCATTAAAATGAAAAGAACATGCATTTAGAATTGTGACTAGGGAAAAAACAAAAAGAAAAGACGAAATTTAAGTTAGGGTTTTAAGTGTATTTTTGACTATGGAATTTTATTATTACATACATATATATATATATATATAAGCTGCACACACGATGGCATAGTATATAATTTTGTAAATGTTTGGAATAAAAAAAACGTGTTATCGAAATATGCACATACATAAAGTGTTTTTGTTGTCTTGTCCAGAAGGCAGTGCAGAAAAGTGAAATAGGGCCAGAAGTATTTAAAACAGCCCTAGCGACATCGACGATGCTCAAAGAATATAGAAGTTGAAATTCCGGGGGACAAAATCAATCCCGAAGAGCCTGCCCAGTATAACAGGACAATCAAAGATGTGTACTGGAGAAAGTTCTATACCAGAACAGTGAAGGCAGCAATTATAACTTCGCTGACCATCAGAGGATATTTTCATTTCTTTAAAATTTTTTGTTCTCAATATGGCTATGGCAGATGAAATATTTCGGTTGCAGTTTAGCTGGGGAATAGAATTTTTCTTAACTTGTTGGGAGGAGTCTTCGGCTGGTTGTTGCATCTGCATTGGCAAGGGTTAAACTGTTGGAAAGTTGGGGACCATTTCGGGCTTCTTTGGCGAGGTAGTCGGCTTGCTCGCTGCCAAAAATATCGACATGTGCTGGAATCCACCGTAGGGTGCAGGCTTTTGGAATAGCTATTATTGTATTTATAAACACAATATCCTAGACAAATAGAGAGTTGCCTTCCTTGATCATCTGCAGCTCAGATTTAGAATCAGATAAATTATGACGCCATTGGAATTCTGAACTGCTTTGGAGTGAAAAATATCCAAAGCAGCCTTGATAACTACCAATTCGCGGGTATAATTTGCGGTAATTTCTCCAATAGAAATATTATGAGATTCACGTTAGCCGTTTGCGTATATAAAATAGATATCAGCGCCTCCTTTATTGAGGTAGAAGTCAGAGGAACATCTATGTAGGCAATACCTAGGTTATGAGCTGAGTTTGTAAGCTCATTTATGGTGTAGGTGCTTTTCTTTTTAAGTAGTGTAGCTGATTCTTTTTTTTTTTTTTTTTGGTGTAAAGTTGTAAGAGATTTAAGTTGACAATTTTCTGTGGAAAAGAACGATGGAAAGTAGAAGTTCTTCAATTATATGAATATCTTCACGCTCTAAGCCAATTTCTCTTCTGATCTCATGGTCCAGTTGTAAGGTTTAGGACCTTGTCAGTCTATTTTTTTCACTCCATGCTTTAAATGCGATGGTTTCGCAAAGCTTCGGACTTTGTGAATTTGATGGTCTAATTTTCTTCTATTTTCTAAAGAGGTTAGGCCGCGCTCAGTTTCTGATTTAATGTTCTTTGTGGATAAAACAGCACCTATGATGATTTTGGAGGCTTTGTGTTATGTATGTTTTGTATTATGTAATATTGTGTCATGTGTCACCATTCTACCTACGTGATATTGTTATATAAGAAAACTTAAAATCGCATAATATTGAGTTAGAATGGTATCTTACGCATGATATTAGAATGTATCTGAAAAAGTGTCTGTAGGCTGTGCCAAATTTGGAGGGGTTTAAACTGTTAAAGATCCTCTGCGAGGAAAGTTAACATATATGTGAATAGATAGGAAATGATACAGTTTTATAAAGTGGGGTATTTTAAACATATTTTTTTTTGTTCTTCTAAGGTACGGTTTTAAATGTTTAGCCGGAAAACTTTAGATTACAGTCTATCATTTCGAGCACTGAAATTTCAGGGGAAAAAAAAGAAAGAAAGAAATATAAAATGTATAAATTATTAAAGGGAAAAGTAACTATTCTTTGATCTTTGCATACCGATTTCTGTTCCGTATATGGGAAAATTTAAGTCAATTCGAGTAAATTACGATAGGTGAGTTTATTCAGAATTAATTTCCCCAAAACTAAAGTTACAGAAGACAAAAATCTTCTGTTTTTTCAAACGTTTAATGCTTTTCCAATCGACAAAGCTTAATGATAAGGAAAATGAAAAGTTAATGTTCTCGCAAAAGATCATCAACCGAACAGCACCATCACAACAGAAGACCTAGCCTGTATTTGTCTTTAAGTATGAGTCACGTGATGCACCTACCTGGTGGTAAATCATCAGACGAATTTTGTTGATCCTACTATGGTTCCAACACTCAGATAATAGAATGAAGGCGTCTTAATAACTCCTTTTTAATAATTTTAAATTTGTAGGCATGTGCCATATGTAATGCATGCCCTAAGACGACCCTCTTTTCAGTTAGCACACTGTTACAAAATGCCCACCCGCGAAGGATAGGTTCCCCGTAAAGCGGGTTTAGGGTTTCCAGATGTGGCGCGAAATCGCCCATTTGGCAACAAAATTGGCGATATGCCATTGACGGATGGAGAACATTCGAGAACGAATTCTTACGGTTTTGGCCCGGAATGTTCTCGAAGGCAAGCCAGAAGCTATACACACCCTGCCTGTACGCGGAGTAGCAGTCTAGTGTCGAGTTGGTCGTGGAGTGCATCGCGAGTTGGTGCATCGAGAGTGTGCATCGTGATTTGTAGCGTGGAGAGTTTCGAGAGTACGTTGAGTTCCGAGTACGACCGAACCGAGTCGGGAGCTGAACTCTAGTGCTTTGCCATGAACCTGTCTTCACCGTTTATAGCCTGGTAACCTGAAGGTCGTGTTGCTGATAGTTTCAGGGTATTTGTCGTAGTTTTTCGATGACTGTAAACGTGTTTTTGGAGCTGCCCTGCGTAATACTGGCTAATAAATTGTGTTTTCATTCTTCATCAAGTGTTGTCGTCAATCGCTCCAAATACAAGAACCTGTAAGAACGCAAAAGTACTTTCCGCATTGGTCAGATTGCGGAAAGTACGCATCGCGTTTTGTATGAGCTTCAATTCTGTAAGTTGGCAATTAAGTTGAAAATTTTCAACTTAGGATTTAGATATATTTCTTATTTGATGGTGTATAAGATCTCAATACAACTGATGAGCTCTAGTAGGTCACTGATGTTTCCAAGAAAAAGTAAAAACTCATTTTGTTTCTAGCAGGATAACTAAACAAGTTCGTTCGGATTTTTAAAACGTTCGATCATTAAAGCGAAATAATTTATTTGCTATGTTTAGGTTTTAAGTTTTTCCATGGCCTGTGAATATAATCCACATTTCTGAAAATCATGCAACGTCTATACAGTAAACCCTTGCCAAACTCAAGGTTATGACATTAACACTTTGCACGTACGGCAAAATTGCATTCCGCAAAGTTAACTTTCTACGGAAAAAACGGTTTAGGTACAGTTTATATTAAAAAAGTATGTATAACTCATACAAACCTTATTATACAAACCTTAAGTATTATTTAATTAAAAGAGGAAAATGAAACAAATGTTAATTGTAGAGATTTTCATTGCTGCGTATTAAGCACGTTAATTAATGTTTTAGTAAACTGGGATTTTTTCTTGCTGCAATGACTAACCGAAACACTTTAAAAGCTGCGCGATAAATAACGCCGAGTTTTCAGTCTTATAAAGCGTCCTCTTTTCTTCATTCGCTCAATCTCTATTACAAAATCGGACAGTTCCTGTACCTTTTTTAACCTTTTCTTTTAACTTCTTATGCGTTAAATGCTTACCTTTTCCACTATTACTGCTTTCTCCGTCTGCTTGTGTTACGAGATGTACCAATTATTTATTTTTCATTTCAAGATTGTCATTCTCGACTAATTCTTTCATTTTTCTTTCTTCCATAATTGAAATTTCTTCGCCGCCTATTTTTTTTTGCGGTTTGCACGATTTCCTTATCTCAATTTCCAATCGATCAAAATCCTTTAAAATTATTGGAAACTTCTGGCCAGAGCTGATGCCAGCAAGCATTCATTGTTGATGAATTCTTTTGTTTCCAAGCGAGTTTAATCGTTTCTATGCAGTGCTTTATTTCGAATTGCTTCCAAAATGCCATTAGCGTGCCATGTGTTCTTCGGTTTAGTGCACTTTTTGCAGAAATGTAAACGTGCCTCTGAATGTAATAGTCTCTATACGTTTTTAAGATTCCTTGATAAATTTTCTGGATTAAGGAAGTGGCGTTTCGTAAAATAAATACAACCACTACATCTCAATACATTGATCCAGATGTAGACCTCTATATTGGATGCACCTGGACTTCCGCACAATGTTCTCGAACATTATTGAAAATTAAGAGAACTTTAAATCTCAGATTTTGGTGTTCTAAGCAAAGTGTGACTTCCTTAATGAAAGAATTTTCAAACTAGTCATTGAAGAGGACTATCGGAATGTCGCCGATGTTCTGCAGTGTCCCGCGCATAATTGAAATTTTCGCGTTGGTTGAATTAAATGCAGGTAATTAAGATAACGTGGATGCGCAAAACCGCTTTCCGCAAGGATTTGCTGTAGTTGATACCAGATTTTTGTTTCTGTTGTAACTGGTTGCTGGCAAAACTAATAGGGATGTCCAGTTCGACATTGAAGTTTTGAGGGGTTATACTAAACTCAGTGAGATCAAAGAAATTGAATTCAGTTTGATTTTCTAGCAAAAGAATTATAATATATAAGTAGATATACATAATCTTAAAGATGAATCAATATGTTTCGGAAAATTTATATAGCATAAGCACACAGCCTAAATTCATTTCACTTGTCTTCAACCAATAACACATGCTTTTATACCTTCAGGGAGCAATATTTTAACAGTTTTTAGCCCAAAAGGCGTTAGCCCGAACCGGCTATTACTCCCGGAACAAGATTTTGCATTCTGAGCTATAAACGGCGAATCACTTTAATAGACATTAGGACTTTTGATGCTGAGAGATATAAAGAATGAGCAATGCCCTCACCGGGACTGGAACCACCGACCTCTCGAATACGCGCCGAGTGTGCTGACCACTACACCACGAAGGCATGCTAAGGAGATGGGGGAAATACCTTATACACTTTACAAATTGTTGCTGCGAAATATTATGTGCCTGTATTACTTTTAAAGAAATTAAATGATGAAGAATCTGCGTGCATGTGTGTATGTTCCTCACACTGTGAGAAAACGACGGTACTTAGAGCCATCAAATTTTGGATAACGTAGTCCTTCATCCGAACATGTGCACATGAAAGACCGAATTTTGAATTCCGAATTTTTTTTATCTGTTTCAAATTTTGTAAAATTTTAATTAACTTTTTAATTAGCAAACTCAACGATAAGAAAGCGAGCAGTGGCAACACTGTACGGAATAAAATATTTTCATCTCAAACTCGCGAGACTGTCTATCGGAAATTCTTAAGATATCCTGTTTTTAAACATTTTGTGATTTTGCTGTTGAACTGAATTTCGTGTGGCGTAAGTACAAAGAACGTGAAATTTAATAACTAAAAAATTAGCGCACAAAACGTTAATAATAAAGAGTCATAAGTTTTGCAACCCATCTTACTAAGAAAATTAAACATCGGTACGATGAACAGAGAAAAGGCTGAAAAAAATAGAAAAATATATGCTGACACGTAACACTGCATCAGGAATTTTAAACACATGCTGCTTTTAAAATATTTGTAATTTTGTTGTGGAATTGTGTGTGGCGTAAATGCGAAGAAAACGGTGCTTAATGATAAAGATCTAAAAAGAAATGAGTTAGCAGGAGTGACTGCAACATCACAGTGGTAGACTCTGAGCTCAGAGCGAGAGCGTAAAAAAACCTAAACAAGTCCTTTTGGGGGACAGTTAAAATCTGAACCAATTCAGATATTTTTTTTAATTGAATTCTTTATTTTTATTGTTAAAATTTCTCTTCTGCCCACAGGTGAAGATACAAATCTTCTATAAAAGTCAAGTTCGCTGCCAGTATGTGTTCTTTGTTGCTAATGTTACATTATCTCTTTGAACATTCGTACGTAGGAAAATACGTAATCTGTAAAGCAGAAATTCCTCCAGTTAAATTTTACGACAAGAAGTCAAGCAATTCAAGTATTCCTGCGAGTACACAGTTACAGCACAGCCTTCAAGCATAAATATAATTACAGAATACAAATACTACATTATTTAAAATACAGTAATACGAATACCACTGTAAAGAGATCAGAAAAAGTGAAAATCAGAACAAATAATTTTATGGAATACGAAAAGGACAAGACTCGAGATACTGCCTCGTCACCTTGCTGAATTGTGGCGGCGATTTTTCAAAAATGGCTTTTTGGATGGATCTTTCAATAACAATGCATCTTTAAACAGCGAAATTCCGGCCATGCTGAGAATATCAGGACAGTGTTTTTGAGAAAAAAATAGCAGTGGCTATCAGCCTTGTTTTACATATGATTACAGAAGTAAAATGATAATTATTGACAAATGTGAAACAGGGCTGCTTTAATTAACAGAAGACAAACAGGATCACTCTAACTGCTTTTTTCATGTGTTTAAAGTACAAGACCGACCATCTAGAGATAACCAGGACAGTGATGTAACACGTGCGAACATGGCAGGTCCGCACAAGAGGCGTTTGTGAACATCATCCCTATGGGAACATGAAATTTTCTAGTAAGTGTAACCAGCGATTGGCAACGAATGACATTTCCGCACAAGCTGTTAGGAAGAATTAATTAGCCTTATTATTTACTGACATGATTTTTCTCAAGTACTGTCCATTACTCTGACGCAAGGTTTCTCAAAACTATAATTTTCTTGCTTCTGTGCACGATTTCTCCAAAACTATTAATCAGAATTAAAAACAAAAATTGACTCACTTTATAAACTCTAAAAAAATTTAAAGTGCGCAAGTATGTATCGCGCCTAAAAATTTTATAGTTTAATTTTAATTACGTTAGATTTTGGAGTTACGAAAATAAAAGAAGAAAAAAGAAATGAAAAATCTGAAAGGTTTCAGATTTTAAATTACGTCCAAAGGAGCGTTTTTTTAACGTTTTGTGTGTTACCTTTATTTATTAAATATCATGTTTTTCGCACTTAAACCATAATATTCAGTTCAAGAGCAATATCGCAAAATAATATTAAATTGAGCATATCTTTAGAATTTTTGATACACAGTTCTGCGCGATAGAGATAAAAAGAGTTTTTTTTCCTTCCCGTAGAGTGTTGCCATTGCTCGCTTTTAAGGCGTAGAGTTTGTTTATCAAAATTTCGTTAAAGTTTTACGAAATATGAAATAGATAATAAAACAAATTCGAAATTTCAAATTTGTTCTTCCAGATGCCCATATTCGCAGCAGGATTATGTCATTCAAAATTGGATGGCTGTTGGTAACGTTGCTATATTACAATGCGAGAAATATACATACATTTATGCAGATTATCCATTATTTAATTTCTTTAAATATAAATCTTTAGTGGCAACAATTTGAAAAGTGAACAACACTTTTAGCGAATCAACGCAAAATGCCAAAACGAAATTAATAGTCTTTCTGGGCAAATTGCTCCTTTGGACTAAAAATTTAAAAGAATTATCTTTAAGAAAACACAATTCTGTTATTTTTAATGTAAATAGTTTATATTATTTTTTGATTTTGAAAAAAAGAAAAAAAATCAGCCAAAAATACTGATTTGTTTATTCAATGCTGCGCGTAGTACGTATTATGTGGATGATCGAAAAGGTATTTTATGTAAAATATCTTAATATTTGGAATATAAAATGAAAGTAACAAATATATTATTAAAGATATCGAAATAAGTATGGAAAGTTTCACGCTCATAAACCGGATATAAAGATATTGAGCTTTAAATGTGTTGTATTTTAGAGATTTCATCGATCTTCATACGTTTTGTAAAGCAGATTAATAATATAAGTCTCTGTTCCAAGCTATCAAAACATAGTCGAGAAGGTTTGTTTTAGTGCGAAACTGCTACTTAACTAAATACACTACTATCACCTACTCAGCAGAGAATGTTACTTGTGCGCAAGTGAGCCTGCTTTCCGATTTGTGTGTAAATGCCAGGAAACCTGCAGGACTATAGCAGTCCAGGCTTCTACCAATGCTGTCTAATTTAATATAATAATCTGGTAATGTAATAAAAATAAGAACACATATAATTTATTTGTATTTATTTATTTACCTACTTAATAGAAAACTCGGCGGTCATACGAAATGACCGCTGTTCTAGATATTATAAATTGTAATTAAAATGATTTGTGCAAAGGTGTCTGCTAATTCAAACTAAATTACCCAGGGCAGGCGGCGAGGACGCCCCTTACTGCCCCACGGGGTTTCCCCCTTCTACTTGCTTAATTGCTTAGAGTGCAATAAAGGAAACCACTGGCGGTACATTTCTTTCTCTGCTCAGTGGATTCTTTTTGTCGAGATGGCCGTTTTCGTACAGCTTTAGTTCCTTTTCTCTTCTCTTCAGTGCTGTATTTTCTAGGAGATATTTTTAAAAGAAGTTACGTTAAGACGTAGTTTTTATGCAAAACAGATGATTGCCAATGCAAACAAATGTTCACCTTCCTCCTGACACGCTCAATTTGCGTTCAGTCTTAAATTGTTTCAAAAACGAATGATTGCTAATGCAAACAAGTGTTCACCTTTCACTTGACACCCGCAATTTGCGTTCAGTTGTAAACCATTTCAAAAACAGATGATTGCTAAAGCAAACAAATGTTCACGTTCCCCCTGACATTCTCAATTTGCGTTCAGCTGAAAATTCAGTTTAAAATACAATGTCGGAATAAAATCGGGCAAAATTTTAAACTCTACGCGAAAGGATATTTAGCATAAGAGTTTGAGTAAACCTACTTGATGAGACGTACTACGCACAGCTCGTTAGTTAGTTTCGTTTCCTTTAATTTCTCAACGTTTGCAAGTTTCTAGGTAATTCACATGTAAATATAGTTAAATGCATAATAAGCAACAATTGTATGAATTAAAAATATTTAAATACCATGATAATTTAATTAAAACAATGATAACTATTGTGATCAAATTTATTTTACTATTTGAATGCCGCGGCAACTTCATCTCGTTGGCTAGTACAGTTACGCAAGCAACCAATAAACTATGGGCGACAAACAGACACTTAGAGCAGCACATAATAAAGATGTGCTCGTTTTCATGTTGTTTAATACAGTGAAGCCATCAGTTTCTTCGGTTTTGATAATGGTTCACAGGCGATAGGTCACGTATTACGAGAATACCAAATAATAGTAATAATAATAATAATTAATATTGTTTACATATATACATAAATTTTTCTTAAAAATCTAGAAATATCCCTTTTCTTAGTCCAAAGGGACAATTTGCCCAGAACGACTATTAATTTCGTTGTGGCATTTTGCGTTGATTCACTTTTCAAATTGTTGCCACCGAATATTAGAGCCAAGTATTATATTTAAAGAAATTAAATAATGAAGAATAATCATAAATGTTTGTATATTTCGCGCATTGTGATAAAACAACGGTACCTAGAGCCATAAAATTTTGAATATTGAACGTTTTCACTCGAATATGGGCATCTGGAAGCCCAAATTTGAAATTTGGAATTTGTTTTATTATTGATTTCCTGTTTTGTAAAACTTTAACGAATTTTTCATTAAAAAACTCAAGGATTTCAAAGCGAGCAATGGCAACGGTGTATAGAAAAAAACATTTTTACCTCCAGCGCGCGAGACTGTGCATCGGGAAATCTAAAGATATGCTCATTTTAAAATCATTTTGCGGTATTGCTGTTGAACTGAATTTTATGTTTTGAGTGCGAAGAACCAAAAAAAGAGCGTTAAAGAGCCAAAGTTTCTGATTAGCGCGCGTTCCCTTTTTGGCTATGTCTCTCTCTAAGCTATTACTACTCTCGGCCCTACTTCAGGCCCTTCGCCAACTTAATTTAAGGTTCAACTAGTTAGAATCTTGATAGCTTCGGCTATATCTTTTTAGGTAAGCATAGGTTTCAGGTTCAGTTCTTATTTTAGGTTCAGTTCTTATTATTTTGAATTTCAAGCCCAAATGGAGATCTTGCTGTAGGCTCTGAGAAAGGAGCCGACGATGTTAATTCTTATTTTGAGAAATTAAGGGTAATTAACTTTTCTTGAGTGTTACGTCTTTGTTCACGAACTCAAGCGATTATTCGCTTATCTGTTCACGAAGTTCCTCACATTCAGCTGTTAGACAAAAGGTTGGAACCCCACAAAGCAGCACACAAAATGTAAAAAAAAAAACGCCCCTTTGGACATAATTTAAAATCTGAAACCTTTCAGGATTTTTTTTACCATATTGTTCTTTTTTTTTTTTTTTTT
>KK116791.1:27625-67499 GCA_000611955.2 Stegodyphus mimosarum
TTTTTTTTTTTTTTTTATAAGATTGATTTTGAATATAACGCGGGTTTAATTCCCCGCCCCGCACATTCTAACGAGACAGCACCGTATATTACTGACTCACACCACTTTGCTTCCTCCAAGTCTTGTTACATTTTTAATTTTTACTATCGTAATCTTTTAGTTATCAAGTCCCTGTGTTCTCTGTCGTTGTTTCACTGAAAATAGCGATAGCGATTTATCGGTGGAGGTCGGCGACAACTTGGCGCCCCAGACCCCCCGCGATCCAACTCTGATTGGCATATGACGGACGTCACCGTAATGTGTACACAAATCGATTGGCTTAGATAAAATGCCAGAGGACTCGAATCTTTGTCACGTGAAAGCATTGCCATTACTCGGGAGGCTTCAAGTGTCGCTTTGTTTTTCTTGCTTGTGAGATTCTTCCTCCCCCCTTTCCCGATTATCAAATAAAACAAAATACGACGTGGGAACGACTCTTTTTTTATTTATTTATTTGTGTCGCGGAAGGATTCGCGCAGTACTTAATGGGTTACTAAAAGAAGGACGATGAGATTTCTTTTTTAAAGTTGATAAGAGTTGATAAAACATCTGAAGTGCGTTCGGTAAGATAATATGTGTATTTTGGTAGAACATGATATAGCCATTTATTGGCTTAAAGGTCTTTATTTCAGTGTCAAAAGAAATAGCTATCAAATATTTTAAAATTAAAATTTAAAAAAATGTATCTGGATTACAGATTAGTTACCATTGGCGATGTTACAGTGTTTCAGTGTGCCTGTAGCAGAGCAGGATACGATGCTGCAGAGAGTCTTCCCTCTCTCTCCCTCTTTTTTATTTTCAAACTGTCTGCATTCAGTGATCAAAGTTTGAAGCAAAAATTACTTTGGCGAAAAGCATGGTACTAATTTTTTACTCGAAATGTTTCATAGATACGAATTTTGGAGTTAAAGGAATTTAGTTTTAACTTTATGTGACTTTAAAAGGAATTGAAAGGAATAAACATTTTAAAAAAAGTAAGATGGTTTTAATAGCAAAAAACATAGATGTTTTCATTATAAATAAACTAATTAATTTTCAAATAAAATTCATTGCATGGTTAAAATATTTTATAGAAATTGTTTATAACTATTATTATATTGTAAGAAAAAATGGAACTTTTATCTAAAGTAATATATTTTTCTGAAGAAATCTTAAAATTATCCTGAAGAGATATATTTCAGATGAATGATCCACACACCATTGTAATAATTCCTTTTTTTCTTTAAATGTTAAATTCTGGAATTGTACCAACAGATTATGAATTTTCACTCCGTTGTACCTTCTAAAATACAATAAACACAAACTGAAATGAAGATTTAAAATAAACCTTGTTATTAACATGTCGGTCGGACGATTACAAAATACATTCATGTCCATAAATTAAGGATAATGCAAAATCAGGCAAAGAAAGAGTTAGAAGCAAAACAAATTTGACTTATTTGTAAAGCTTATTTATTAAACAAAAGGTAAAGAGCAAAAAAAGATGCTATATGTTTGATATTATTAAAAAAAATTTTCTCCCTGGCGCAAATTACAAAAAAAAACCTATTTAAAAAAAACCAATATTACGTGGTTGGTATTATTGTTAATACATTGTATGTCTCCCAGACGATGCAATACAATCCGTACAACGCCAAGGCATGCTGAGTATCAAATTATCGATCTGATCGGGATATTACACCACTCAAAAAGCAATGCTCTCCGAAGATCCGGTAGACATGTAGGAGGAGGTTGACGGGCTGCAACTCGTCGGCCAAGCATGTCCCACACGTGCTCTACCGGATTCAAGTCCGGTGAGAATGCTGGCCAGTCCATACGGGTGATATCCTCCGATTGAAGGCATTCGCTTACGATGTTTGCACGGTGAGGACGGGCGTTGTCATCAATAATCACAAATTGTGCGCCCATGGCACCCCGAAACAAACGTACATGTTGTTCCAGAATGACGTCCCGATAGATTTGGCTTGTCATGGTTCCAATTGGAACATACAGGTCAGTTTTGGAACTCAGAATAATTCCACCCCAAACGAGCACTCCTACACCACCGTAATGGTGTCGTTCAATGATATTTTCTTGGTGGTAACGGGTACCTGGAGCTCTCCATATGAAAGTCAGGCGAGAATCAGACTGTAAGCTAAACCTGGACTCGTCGGAAAACATCACATAAGCCCACTGTTCCAGTGTCCACAATGCATGCTCTCTACTCCAGGCGACAGTGAGTTGCAGTAAGTGGAACGCATCTGACAGGTCTACCAGCATATAGACCAATCTGCCCTAAGCGTCTGTACACGGTCTGCTTTGAAACTGTCGTACCAGTGGCTGAAGAAAGCTGACGAGACAGGTCTGAGACTGTGCTCCGCCTGTTTCTTTTGGCAGTAACTACCAAATACCGGTCCTCATTCGGCGTTGTAACTCTGCAGCGACCTGTGCTACCATCATCTTGGAATTGTTGCTAAAGCCTGCAGATGACACTCTGGGCAATTCCAAGTTCGTCTGATACTTCCAGTTGGGTACGCGCACATTCCAGACGGCCGATAATTCTACGACGTAAAAAATCATCCAAATGCGTCCTTTGTGTCATAACTATTCGGTTACTGCACTGAAATACTTATAAAGCGCCTGCGAACAATTTTACTTCTTTGCCTGTATTCCTTATATATCACTCTCCTGCAGTCTCGTCATTGTGACGTAACATCGATGTCATCTGGTAACTTCCTGAAATTTGCATATGATTCTTGAAGATGTGTGTAGTGATTTTACAGGTGATATATTGATTTAAGAGTTCGATTTCCGCGTGACTCCGAATTATCCTTAATTTATGGACATGAGTGTATATCCTTGACATATGCCATTCGTAGAGCTTTCTGTATTTCAGGATCCCGGATGCCGGACGATGCATTGCAGGGACAGGATTTCCCTTGTTTCTGTCGGGCACTCCGTAAAGGAGAGATGAGAGAACTGTTAAGTAGACACTTACACAAAATAATCACGAGTAGTTATTTTCCTCCTATAACTCTTTATCGAAAACTTGATACTCAACTCGGTACTCACACACACAGCGGATCTCCGCCCAAAGGGCTCACAAAGTCTCTATTGCCGCTCTCCGCTCGGGGGCGCTGCTGATAGTTGAGCATGCGCAAACATGCCCCCCGGCATTGCAATGTTTATGAAACATTCAATCACTAAATTGTATGAGAAATTTCATAGTAGTTTACAAACTATAACACTAAAAATTCAATAACGTAACTATGTAAACTTAGCACTTTAACCATAATACAATACATAACACAAGATATAACTCTCATTGAAAATTCACATACGCACACTAGAAAAGAATTTCACTTATACACATAAATTATAACAATTCTCATTCGGGCATAGGTAAGACACAGATTTTGGAAATACATCTCTTAAATGTACCTGCTTTAGTTTTAATTTTAACAACCCGAATTTTTTTATCATCACCATAATACACATCAATTATTCGACCTACAACCCATTTGTGAGTAGGTACATTATCCTCTACCAATAACACTAAGTCTCCTATATGAATATTACCTTTTTCAAATCTCCATTTATTTCTCTGTTGCAGTTCATTTAAATAACTATGGTGCCATTTTCTCCAAATCAGTTGCACTATCTTTGTTACTCTTTGCCATTTCTTAAGTAGATTTTCATTAAAATTGGTTAAATCAGGTTCAATAAGTGAATTTATTGACCTATTTATCAAAAAATGCGCAGGAGTTAAAACTCCAAAATCATCTTCGTTAGCTGTTAACGGACACAGAGGTCTTGAATTTAAAATTCCCTCAATCTGTATAATTACTGTTAAAAACTCTTCATATGTTAAATTTGCTCCACCTACAACTCTTTTAAAATGATACTTAAAGGATTTAATTGCAGCTTCCCAAAGGCCTCCGAAATTGGGTGAGCCGGGTGGAATGAATTTCCATTCAATACTCTCGGCAGATAAATAATTAGCTAGAATTTCATTTGGAAATTTAATTAAGTTATGTAATCTTTTTATTTCTTTGTTGGCACCAACGAAATTTGTGGCATTGTCAGAATACAATTTTGCACATTTACCCCTACGAGAAATAAATCTCTTTAACGCATGTATGAAAGCTTCCGAAGTTAGATCCGATACCATTTCAATATGCACTGCTTTTGACACAAAACATACAAATATACAAACATACATTTTATGTAAAATTCCTTTTCTTTGGTTACGATATCTTATAAAAAATGGACCACAGAAGTCCACACCACTACAATTAAAAGGATAATCTGGTACAACTCTGTCTGATGGGAGATTTCCCATTATTTGTTTACACACAACTGGTTTGTTTTTAAAACATACAATACAATCATGTACAACTTTACGACAAATAGATCGACCATTTAATGGCCAGAACTTTTCGCGCGTGTGACTCAATAATGCACTTGCATCAACATGCAAATATTTTTTGTGATAATGTTGAATAACTAATAATGTAAATTTGTGGCCTTTAGGTAATATTGCCGGATGTTTAGCAAAGTAAGTAAGACTTGCCTTACCTAAACGGCCTCCTACTCTCAGAACTGAATCAGAATCCAGGAAGGGATTCAGAGACTTTAACTTACTTTTATGTAAGACCGTTCCGTGACGTAGTAATTGGTGGATGTTATCACTAAAGCATTCATTTTGGGTTTCTCGTATCAGGAACAATTCTGCTTTGACCATTTCCTGCACGCTAATTGGTCCTGATAATCTTTCTAAGGGCTTTTTCAAATTATTCACAAACCTGAAAATATAACTAACAACACGTAAAATAGTTATATAATTATTACTCAATTTAAGTAAACTATGTAAAAAATTGTTCACAGTCACATTCAACACTGGTAAAATGTCTTTAGAGTCTTTATGAGATGAGGTTTTAAGTTCGGCACTGAACTCTTCACCTTTGTCCGAGATAGTTACTGTCCGGATTGGATAGTCACTGTCCACCAGAAACGCTGGACCACACCACCACAACTTGTGATGTACTAACTTATCTGGATCTACACCTCGTGACAGGAGATCTGCCGGATTCTGATCCGATGTCACATGATGCCATTGTTGAGCAGATGAAAGGCTTTGAATTGTGGCCACTCTATGCTGAACAAAAGTCTTAAGGTCCACAGGTTCCCTTTGTATCCATGCGAGGACTATCATTGAATCGCTCCAGTAGTAGACATGAGTTACTGCTAATTTCAAGGCAGTAAGGACTTTTTTCACTAACTTTGTTAATAAGACAGCGGCACATAGCTCAAGCCTGGGAATTGTTAGGCTCTTAAGGGGAGCAACTCTTGACTTACTCGTAATTAATCTTACTAATGTTCTCCCAGAAGAATCGCTGGATTTGCAATAAACAGCTGCTCCAAAACAACGTTCAGAAGCGTCGGCAAAACCATGGATCTCAACAGTTTTAGCTTGATCAACCACTATACGTCTGTCAATATCGATGTTATTTATGCTCTCTAGTGTCACCAGAAATTGATGCCATTCCTGATTTTCCTCAACAGGAAGTCTATCACTCCAGTCAATTTTAAGACGCCACAGCTTCTGCATAAAAATCTTTGCTTTCGCTATAACCGGACCAAGAAGACCCAAAGGATCAAATATTCTGGCAATGGAAGATAAGACACATCTCTTAGTGTACGCTGCACTAAGCTCTACTTTCACCCTAAAGGAAAAGCAATCCTTTATTGGTTTCCACGACACGCCCAAAGTTTTTGTTTCAACTGGATCGGAGAAATTATATTCTTCTCGGTTTAGAGAAAGTTCAGAATGATTTGCACACCATTTATGCATATGCATGCCTGCTCTTTGCAAAATCGCTATAAGCTGCCGTTGTAACTCTTTGGCTTCCTTTAACGTTGCAGCTCCGCATAACACATCATCCATATAGAAATTTTCGCGTAACACAGGTGCTGCCATTGGAAAATTACTTTCCTCATCTAACGAAAGCTGTTTTAGTGTCCTCATTGCTAAGAAGGGAGCACTGACCGTGCCATATGTAACTGTTACCAGTTCATAGGTTTTTGGTGTCTCATTAGCACTATCACTCCACAAGATTCTTTGAAGGTTGTGTTGACTTTCATCTATCAGTATCATTCTATACATCTTTTTCACATCGGCAGTCAAGGCATATACGTGAATTCTAAATCCGATCATTATCGAGAATAAATCTTGTTGAATAACGCCACCGTTATACTGGAGAGAATTGAGTGAAATGCCGTTAGTTGTTAAACTTGAACAGTTAAACACGACTCTTAATTTAGTACTAGTTTTTTCGGGTTTATATACTGCATGATGTGTTGCATAGTATGTTACTTCAGGTTCTTTCTCTTCTTTAACTTCCTTCATATGTCCTAGTTCAATATACTCATGAATGAAATCACGATATAAAGAGACATAATTTGAATCTCTTGACAAGCGAGTCCACAGCGATCTGAGTTTTTTAAGAGCAATATCCCTAGAATGACCTAAACACGAAGGATCATCTTTAAGGGGCATTGTTACCACATATCTCCCTTCCTCATTTCTCCAGTGCGTTCGCACAAAATGTTCCTCACATATAGAATTTTCTTTTCCTTTCGTTAATTCTAGATCTACACTTTCAATTTCCCAAAAAATTTTTAATGTTTTATTTAAATCCTCCTCCTGTATGAATCCGCAATGTATCTTAGTTTCATTTACTTGATCTACACTTCCACTAGCGACATAGCCAAACACTGTATTTTGTACTGGTAAATTTGTCCCGGTCTCAATAATTCATAGAATATCTCTGCACCTAACAACATACCAATTTTCCCTGGGATATTAAAACTGTGATACTACTAACTACTAAGTCTGAAACTTCAACATTTACATTGAGTACCTGATGTGGTATAAGATCTGTAATTTTTTTTACTACGAGGAAATTTATCTCTTTCTCAAAACTCCTGTTTTTATTTGCGATTGTTGTTGTAACGCGACCCTTCACTACCATTGATGAATCATTTAAACACTAGATTAATGTATTTATTTTCTGCTTTTTAATCCTAAACGATTCACACATTGCTGGCTTAATAAACATGTCTGAGAGCCTGAGTCCAATATACATCTCACCTCTTCCCACTGCGAGCTCTTATTTTTAATTATTGCTCGAACTGTACTCCGTAGAACATTTTTTGGGTTAGCTCTTTTAAAATTAGAGGCGACGACACATTTGTTTATGTCTGACTTCTGCAGAGAGAGAGGGGGAAATGCATTTTCGTCAATTTGATTCCCGCTTGTGGTTTGCAGTTCAAGGACATTCGAAGGAGTCCTACGATCGGGCTTATTTTTATTTTGTCTAGAAAAATGAATTAATTTATTATGTGGCTTGCCACAGAAGCAATCTCTCGCTGTGCAATTTCTTGCACTACATTCAGGGGACAAACATTTGAAACATACCTTATTTATTTTAACTACCTCTACTCTTTCCGGAACCGAAAGTTTTTTAAATTGCGGACATGAATTTAAAGTGTGGGTTTCTTTTACACAAATTACATTTAACACTTTTTTCTTCTGATAAAAACACATTCGATACCTTTCTCTGAAAACGCGAATTCTGAAACTTTTGTTGTTTGTGACCTTCATGCCGTTTACTTTCGTTCCCGTTAGAAGGTTTCGTATACAAATTATATTCACTTTTACCTTTACCCTTCGATGTTAAATAAATGTCACATTCTCGTCCTAGCTGTTGTGGTTTAAGATACGATTCTCCTTGTTTAATTGCTATATGTGTCATCAATTCGCGATCAAGTGAACCGAATATTTTATCTGAGACAATTAATTCACACAATGACTTAAAATCACTTACTTTACGCAAATGACAATAATACTCGAATGTAGCACTCAATCTTGACGCAAATTGCACATAACTCTCTGAATGTAATTTTTGCGCTGTTTGAAAACTGTTTAAACACTCTTGTGGCGTAGGTTGAAATTCTTTCAACACTATTGTTTTAAGCTTATCATAACTGCACAAGTCTTCTTCAGTTAAATAAACCATTAAATTATTCGCTCTCTCACCCAGAATATTTAAAAGAATTTCCGATTTTAGCTCATCGGCCACATTTTTGGTTTTAAACGCTTTCTCAAGGGACTGGAAAAAAAGATTAAATGACTCTACTCTAGAGGGTACTGGGATACATAGTGTTTTAATACTCTTAATTAAATTCTCTAAACTATCCTTTGATGGTTCTACTATCGAAAGCGACGTATTTTGAGGCAACTCCTTTCGCATACTAGCGATCTGAAGTTCTTTCTCCAGTTGAGCTAGCTTGATTTACTCCAACTCTAGTTTAGTTTCGGTTTCGGCTTTGCGTTTCTTAGCTTCCTCAAGCACATAATCAACTACGCTTTTTGTAAACCTCACTAGTCTCTATTAACTTCTTTAAATCAACAATTTTCGCATCTTCCGCGACGGTTAAACCTAACTTCACAGCGACGAGTTTTAATTCGTCTTTTCTTAATTTGGCAATTACTGACATATTTTAAATTATAAATCAATCTAAATAAGGAAATTGCTCTTACCTCAAATCACTGGGATCGCTTTAGGAATTCGATAGCAATCGTCACCCTCACTCCATAAGCATTTAGCATATCACTATACACTTTTACTTAGATCTCTGGGTCTCCCATGACGCACCATGTGAAGAAGACACTTACACAAAAAAATCAGGAGTACTTATTTTCCTCCTATAACTCTTTATCGAAAACTTGATACTCAACTCGGTACTCACACACACACCAGATCTCCGCCCAAAGGGCTCACAAAGTCTCTATTCCCGCTCTCCGCTCGGGAGCGCTGCTGATAGTTGAGCATGCGCAAACAAGAACGTTTCAACATCCGTAGCGATCTCCTGAAGTGTTTTGGAAGGCTTCTGTTGACGGGATTTGAATTGAAGTCTGTTGTTCGAAGTCTAGTCTCTGGTTTTCGGGAAGAGCCTGCAGGATATCCACTGCATCTGCTCTTAGAGAAGCAGCGAGATGACAGGCCTTAGCTTTTGAATCTTCTCCATTCGCATCTGCAACTATAGAAAATTGTATAGCTTCAGAGAAGAACAAGTAGGCACATGTAAAAATTTAAAACCATCACTATTGCTCCCTGCCGTCGCTACGAATTTCCTTAAGGTATCAACTTCTTTCGCTACTGCAGAAACCCTGTCGTCAATTTGTTGTTCGATTTGTTATCGAACAGCTGAAACTCTATCTTCAATTTCTCCAACTCTGTTTTCAACCGTGTCAATTCTGTCTTCTATAGCTTCAAATTTGTTTTCTATTATGCATGCGATTTCTTTTTTAATTTCCTCTTGGCCCTATTTCATTTCTTCTTTAACAGCTTCTATCTTTTCTTGAACGGCTCTCATCTCTTCTTTAACTGATTCTTGACCACCTTCCCTCTTTTCTTGACCAGATTTCATCTCCTCTTTAACGGATTCTTGGCCAGCTTTCATCTTTTCTTGTAATGCAGCAAAAGCAATGACGAGCTGTATCAATTGTTCTGCAATAGCTCAAGTGAATGGCATTCAATTCCACTTCTGACACCAAAAATTGTTGCGTGCGTACGGTTCGTAATGACTTGAATGCACAAGTCGATAAAAAGTTAATAAAATTTATTCTTTTCACAAGAAATAAAACAAAATGCTGAAATATTTTCTCGGAGATATTCGTACAATATCACAATATCTCGAGCGTTAAGCAGAACTCCATTCAAAACAGAGAAACTAATTCAGTCTCACAGGAATTTGCTACCGCGTTAAGTAAACAAACAGTTCGCTTAAAACAACAGCAACTGAGCTGAGGTGTTTTCATGTGGCTTTCATAAGCTTTTTAATTATTCACTAGCACGTTCTGGTAAAACCTGTTTTCTCGATTTTTCTGGATGGCAACAGCAATTACGAGATATTTATTTATTTAAATATTAAATACACGCGCTCTTTTAATTTTACTTTTCTGACGTAGCTTTCTTTTCAAAATCGTCTGCGTTGCACGGGAAAATAAATAATTTTAATTACAAATCTAAATAAATAGCTAAATAAATACGAAATTCGTAGCAATACATTAACTAATTTGCATCCTTCTGGAGGCATAGAAAGCTAAAATTATACCTAGTAAAGGCAAAATAATAATTAACTCGGCTAATTAATATAAAATACTATGAGGTAAAAATAAAAAAAAATAGTTTTCTTCGCAAAAGTACATTGAATTTTATTGGTAATTGTTCAAAAATTCAAGTAAACTCATTTTTAATCTAATAGGTGTACCATTAAAAAGTTAAGAAAATTTTTAAATGCAATATATTTTTTCTTAAAAAATCAGTGACTCAATAATTTATTTTTCTTGGAGACAAATTTAAAAAGGCTTATTTTAAGAAAGGCATAGAAAGTTAAATAAATCTGTCTATCAGTCAGATTTTAAAAAATTTTTAACTTCGTTGCACCATATTCATGCTGGTTGAGAAAATTTCAAGTTTCCTTTTATTTTGTCTTTTAAGGATTCTTTCTTTCTTGTATAACTTTAAGTTCTAGTCTTAATTTTCGGAAAAGATTTTGTCAGTTTTTTTTCTTTGTTTCCTTTTTTTAAGCTTCTTACAAGCACTACGATCTGGACTATTCTTCGAAGCTTATAGCTCTTCAGTTCAATAAAAAATACCTTCATTAAGACATAGAACTAAATCCACTTCTTCAATTTTTCAATGCATTTACCTCAACAAATCACATTTAGGAATTTTAGATTCGTCTGTGTATATATATACTCAGAAAAATTCCTTCGGATTCAAATATCTAAAAAGTTTTTTTCTTTTGTTGTTGTTGTTAACTAATGTTATTTTGAAAGTTAATTAGTATGCATTGATACAATTTGAGCCTAATCATTAGAAAACTTATTAATGAATTCATTTAAAATTCTCTAAACGTTTTAAAAACTGTGTGTGCGGCTCTGACAGTTGACATGTTTTATCTAAATTTACTAGAATGAATAACTTCAAATCGGAGCATGTTATACATTTCTGAAATGAGAAATGCTCGCTTTATTTTAAAAAATAAAAACTGGAAAATTGAGAAGGTTAATATGGTTTTACTTCCCTTTAGTCTTAATCCTCTTAGTATTTCTAAGCCATAAAATTGTAAGCTGAAGTATGTCGGATACAAAGTCCGAAATCCTAGACCAACACTTTAAATTTAGTAAGATGACATGTAGACATACATAACATAACATGGAGCTAGGTCAGCACTTCTATAGTACCACTGGGGAATGAGATGTCGCCGAGTCTAACTAGAGACGACACTCCTCAAGGGGCCCACGCGAGCCAAATGCCGAGTAGCAACGCACACCCGATTTCCAGGCGTCACTCCACGAACCGCCAGGAGTCCATGGAACACCCCATCCGAATGTCGGAGTCCAACCATGCCCTCCATTTTATTCAAACTTGAATTTTGTATATATGTTAACCATTTGTATATAATGCAGAAATAGCAAAATAGGACTTCATTTTTTAGGTCAGATGGAAAAATGCTAACCCCCATTCCCACTCCACACGGCCAGTTGCAAGCTCTGCGGCTGCAAACAGGTGTCGAAATTTAGGGAAGAGCAAAAAATTTTAGAATTCAAAAAGATACCGGACAGCAGAATTTAGAATCCTCAGAGACTGCACCACGCAGCAAAATGCGTAGCGCCGCCCCTGCCAGCCTACAACCATTTAAGGGTCGAAAGTGTGATTCTGACCAATCAATGCACAACGCCAATCAGTGCACCGTTGGCCACGGTGCGAATCTATAGTCAGCAGGTGTTTGAAAGTGACATGCAGGAATCTCCATGTGGAGAAAAATCACATTTATACACACATAAGAACTGCGGAAGGTCTTGAAATGTGCTGCAAATATGACTCTTATAGACTGCTATGCGAAGGCATCTGTCTTCTTTGTTTTTATATTATCGGTTCCTAGACTCTATAACAGGGGTTTATTCTGTTTTATTTACTTATTTATTTTATTTTTTGAGAGCTGGGGTTCCGGGTTATTAGATCATTTCGGATAGTGGTGATACGGATTTCGGCCTTTGTAATGTATATTGCTGCGTTCATTGGTATTACGAACCAAAAACGAAACGAATGCGAAATTCAAAAGGCGAAGACAACAATTGACGATTCTTATATGAATGTTACTTTTGTTTCGACGAGTTTATATCAGTGGTTATTTGATCCTGTTTTGGTACACAAAATTGATGACTACGTTTCGTTTATATTTTAATAAAACACCAACAAGTATATCACAGTAATACAGCAGTATCTCAACGGGGAGCGACAGTTACATAATGTAAACACAGAATATTCTTTGGCGCAACAATGCCCTCTGTGCTATGAAAAGTTGCAACTATTGGTAATACAGAGTTCTTTCTTTATTTGCAGAATATTTATTATAAACATTAAAATAATTACAATACTTTGCCCAGAATAATTCATATCCAGTTCATTATATTTACGCAAGCACTTTGACAATAGCGTGATACCGTGGAAAATGAGTTCTAATGAATGAACAGTGACTTATAGCTCGTCGTGCGAACTCATTGTAATGCCGTAACTTCTTGGGGCATATAAGCATGTTAAGTCTTATAACGGTATGCTACAGAAATGTTTTATTATCAACCTCATATTGATGCAAAAGCTCAAAAGAAAAACGCCTTCCGTTCATTTCAGGTGTCAGTCCTTGTCTACCCACTTGCATGCACTTTGCGAAACTAAAGTTCATCTTAAATGGTGGATAGGAGGATTCATGTCGGATGATCCAACATTAATATCCGACGGTGACATTATCTCCTTCGTTGGGATGCATTGTTCTCGGTGTTACGTTCTCCAGTATCTCGTGTGATTGTTGCACAATAACGAAAAGACAAGACAGACACTAATTCTGCCAATCTCTAACTTTTCAACCCGTTCATACACTTATACACGACTCAATTCCTGTTACCGCACTGAATTTTTATCCGACGATAAAAGTGTTTTGTTTTACTCCATCGCTTGATAAAAATCTCACAATATATCACTCTTTGTCTTCGTGCAATATTGATAAAGTATCGTCGTCTTGTTCTCTCTCTTCTTCTCCAAACGAGCTGGCATCTTCTATTGATAGGTTAGGGTCACCGTCTTACACGCCGATGTGATAAAATATGTTGTGCAGGCGATTTTTAGTGTAACTTTATGATTTCTTATATATGAAAGGCCTAATATAAGGAAACGAGTTTAACGAGAAATTGGCAGATACGATGAGACTGCTCTGCATTTAAAATTTTTCTCTCCCCACCTTATAAAATTTTGATTATTTCTTATAAATTTAAAGTGGCTGAATTCATATATGACACTTATTTTCCTCTATATCTGTTAAATTTTAAGGGAAGCCAAAAAGTATGCGAAGCTAAGACATTATAGAAATTAACATTTATTTAGGTTTTAGTGTAAGAACATGAATAGTAATCAGATATTGCATTTAGCATGCGTTTCTATAAGTATTATGTATGTTATGCATGTTTTTCATATGAACGAAATCTTGATGACAGCTGTGAATAATCATTCCGAGTTTTTAGGAAAATGTTTCAAAAGGATACCAAAACCTATAAAACGTACAAGCTTCGCCTAGACCGCGACAGAAATACAAATATACCATTAACTAATGTATCGTCTGAACCTATACTTGTTCTACATTGAATTCGAGACCAGCGCTGGAGTCGCCAACAGCGCAATGCTTTACTCCGCAAGGCAGCAGTGGTTGGCAAACCTAAGCTCTTACACACGGTTATTCGTAATTTCTTTAACTTTATAGCAAACCTGCCTGGCACTGAAACTCTGGAATGAGCCTCGTGGCTAAAAGAGACAGAGAGAAAAGATATAAAATTAAATAAAATTTTGTTAGCAAAACTTAAACATATGCTACAACCATACCTTCTGCTTGGAAGTTTTTCAAGTTCGGAATCATTTGACAGTTCAATTAACTGTTCATTTACATTGGACTATATTTTGTTATTTTCAGTATCACTTGTCAATAAGTTAACTTGAATTTTAGTTTTTATCTTTTTTGGAAATCTAGGGGAACCACAAGGATAGGCTTTGAGGACCACAAGTGATTACATTTTCGAAGACCACACATTGAGAAACGCTGATCTATGGCATCCCTGGTCTGTGTCATTCATTTTAGAAAGTTGTGTAACTTAAGTTCCAACAGAAATTTCTTCTTGTATCTTAGGCTTGTAGAGTTCCCCTTAGTTTAATAACCATTTATTTTAATTTTGGTATCTTTTCTGAATTCTCTATTTATCCTCGCATTTCCTAGCCAATATGCTAATTTAATGCTAATAATTAGATAAACTATGGCATTTGAACGGCATATTTGATCTTTTTCCTCCAGCAATTATTCTTAATAGAGGCAAGCATTCTGGCCGTTTAGTTAATCTATCGCCAGTGTAGGTTGCCGAGGCAGCCTGTTAAATTAGATTAAATTATGTAGTCTAGCACTACTTCTTACCTTTTGAATTATTAGATTAAGTTCTCACTGCAAATAGTCGGTGCTTTTGTAAACAGGAAGTCCATGCCATTCTGTTAAACAGCTGTGATAAATAAAAAAGACTTTTGATACCCTTTCCGTTTTGTATTCATCTTCACGTCTGTGCGAGAATTCGCCAGGTTGAACTTTGAGATCTAGACACATTGCTTGACAGCTAAGGACGTAAATCTTATAGACTTAAGTAATAAATAAATAATTAAAATGGTATATAAGCATGGAAAAAGACAGAAAATGTAGCTGGTAGTCGGTGCTTTGGTATAAACATACGCGTTGATAAAACCTGGACAGGCAGCCGCCCTGTGAAAATTTATCTTATGATTGAATTTAAATGGATGGAGAGTTCTTTCGAGTTTAAAGCCTTAAGAAATGCCAAGAAGCTCGTTTAATGTACCTGTACCAGAGTGGGAAATGTGTTCATTCGAGAACGAGAATTCAAATTCAAGTTCTAGTTTAAGCTAGGCCCTTGAGGAGTAAGTGAAATTTGCAATAGTCAGTACTTTGCATAAAATTGGATATATTTTACCAAACAGACGAATGGAGCCACAACGTTTTCAGGCTGAAGGAAAATTTTCCAGTGCTATGAGTTAAACCGTTGTCGAATTTCATGTCTTCAGTTAAACTGTTGTGGAATTCAATGTTTACAGTTAAAAATAAAGAAACAATTTTAACTGGCCTCTGTGGCACAGCAGTGGGACGCTCTTTTCCGTACGAAGAGCTTTTGAGCTTTAGTGACAGTCTCGAAGCAG
Source organism: Stegodyphus mimosarum (assembly GCA_000611955.2). Lineage (NCBI taxonomy): Eukaryota > Metazoa > Arthropoda > Arachnida > Araneae > Eresidae > Stegodyphus > Stegodyphus mimosarum. The sequence continues at coordinate 43,015 of KK116791.1, forward strand.
GGCTTTGTTAGCTGTTCCAAATAATATCAGACAAGCAGGTTTCTCCGCATAGTATATGTATTTTTAATTCTTAGTTAGTCTTAATTCTTAGTGTTTTAGGAAAAGCGGCAATAAATCCGGAAACATTTCGCGAGATGGCTGGATAACGAAATGTAAGACTCATTTAAAATATTTCCATATCGGAAATACTAGCAGCTCTTCGATATTAGAATACTATTCTGCAATACCGATCATTAAATATTCGACACTAACCAATGCATGTACGTGATTACGAGATCCATAATTAAACTATCATTTACATCGACGCAAATCATGCGTGCTCACGGCCAAATGTGGAAGGAAGTAAAAATAACAAACATCTAAACCAAGTGAGTGAGTAATAAGTGGTATTAGAAGCAACTGCCCGCGGCAGAAATTGCATTATTCAAAACGGAAACGATTAGCGTGTGAGAAATCATTAAAACCAAAGAAATGGAGAAAGTAAGGGAAAAGAAATTTGATAATCGAACTTGTATGGCCAGCTCTTTTCAGGGTCACTCCCAGACAAGGAAGAACAGTTCGTTCTCTAGAACGTGTTGATATTTAAATTATGAGGTACATATAACGTTCTCACTGTTAAGAATCCATTCGACTCAACATGACCTTCTTTCAAACGAAAATTAACACTTTGCCAAATAATGCATTAAATTTGAACAGACAAATTATTTTTTCTGTTAACCTTAGTCTTGCAATTTTGTATTTTTCTCTTGTAGCCGTCATACATTGTATCATTTTAAAGCATATAGCAAGGTATTTGATACGTATAAGAATTATTTTTCATCTGCGGAAGTAGTATAAATCATATCCCTAAATTTATAAATGTCATTTTCTTCGATGCACGTCAGGTTCTAGGAAATATTTCAGTGTGTAAAAACAGTTTTACTCATCTAATGATTTTATATCTTATCTTTTTCCTAAAAACATAATATTTTGAATCCTTAGTAAAATATATTTTTAAGTTTTATGCAAAAATTGAAACCCGATTTTAGTATTTTAAAATTTATAATAGAAGAATTAACGCATTAAAAATCCATTTGTATGACGTCATTTTCAAAATTTGATTTTTGTTTATACATATATTGTAGACTCATGAGTTTACATAGGTCCTGGAACGTGAAAAATATGCAGTGCCTTCGCTGGGACTCGAACTAGGACCTCCCGAACACGCGTCGAATGTGTTTCTAACGAAGGCATGCGAAAAGCAGGGATAAAATACCTAATAATATATTTATCTGATGTAAATAGATGTTATGCATATCAGATACATATTGTTATCAGAATTATACATATTTATCTGATATACTTCCTGCTACAAATAATTTTTATTTTGATATTTGAAAAACTACGTAGTGTAGGGTTTAAAATCCTTTGCTTGCTTTCTTCTCTTTATAATTGGTTCGATGATTTTATATATTTTAAAATCAATATTAAAAAAAATTTTTTTTAGCCCAGAAAGAATATTACTCCCGAAATGGGATTTTTCGTCGAATTACTAAAAGCGTTGAATCACTTTTCAAATTGTTGCCACAAAATATTATCTCCCTACATTATATTTAAAGAAATTAAGCAGTGAATAATCTGCATGAATTTATATATGTTTCTCGCATTGTGAAAAAACAACAATACCTAGAACCATCAAATTTTGAATAACGTTGTCCTCCGTCCGAATATGGCCCGAATTTGAAATTTGTTTTATTATCTATTTCAAATTTTGTAAAACTTTAAAGAATTTTTGATTAAAAAAAACTCAACGATTTCAAAGCGAGCAGTGGCAATACTGTGCGGAATAAAACATTTTTTATCTCCAGAGCGCGAGACTGTCTATCAGAAATTCTAAAGCTATGCTGTTTTTAAACATTTTTACTCCAAAAAAGCGTTAGCTCAATTGCTCTCGAAACGTGTATGTGTGAGTAAACAAAAAAAAAAAAAAAAGAGAACCCCTTTGGGTGTAATATAAAATCTGAATGCTTTCAGATTTTTCCTTAAAGCCATAATGGGGCTATTAGTCTGGAAATGGGATTTTGCGTCGAATCCAAAGAGGTTAGAAAAAATGGAATAAACCACCCGTGTATGTCCCGTACAATGAAAATGAAGTCATGAAACGTAAAGGTATGATGTCACGATTTAAGGTCGCTGCCATAAGCGACCTTCTGGCTGCTTTTGTTTACATTCTAATCGGTGTTGTTTACATGTTAACTACTCATCATTGAACGTTTATAAGCCTACCGTTCAAATTTTAATACTTAACATTTAGTACTTAGTATATAGAAAGATTTGCTACTTAGCATGTAGAAAAATTGCAAGGATTGCAAATGACCCTTTCAAATTTAATAAAATCTACATCCATGAAAATGTGTAAATGTTAACTATAACACAAATGTATACACGTTAAAACCTGGAAAATCAACGGAAGTTTCAGTGATATTTTATGCAAACTATACCTGAAGACACTTTTCTGAGCCAGCGGATGTTGATATTCGCCTTCAAATTTAGTTTTATTTAACAATATATTTTGTAATCTTACCCGTACGCTTATACGGCGGTCATGATAAGTCCTAATGTCAAGTTGCAGACATTTCTTTGGCTTCACTTTCGTGACGTCATGTATTCTAACCTCCTTAGTCGAATCACTATAAATCCATCGTTTCACTTTTCCTTCCTGTCTGTTACCATTCGGTAAAATGTAAGATATTTTTCTTTCAAACTGAATCTGTCTGTTGCGGATCAACGAACTAAGCTATCTGAAAATAACAGATGCAGTTCTTATTAATATTCTTTATTTCTTTTGAATTGGAATGATTTGAGTAGTAAAAATGCCTTTAATTCATGATCTATCTAATTGAAAATATTCACTATTTCCACAGAATCATGTTACACATATTTTTAATATTTATTTCCTATTTTGTAAAATTTTAATGCATTTCTGATTAACAAACTCAGCGATTTCAAAGCGATCAGTGGCAACACTACGGAATGAAGCATTTTTATCTCCAGCGCGCGAGACTGTCTGTCCGAAATTCTAAGGATATGCTGTTTTTAAATATTTTATGATTTTGCCCTTTGAATTGCATTTTATGTGGCGTAAGTGCGTTGCGCGTGGTATTTAGTAAATGAAGTTAACAATAAAAAAACACTTTTGTAAACCATATTGCTAAAAAAACTGAACTTTGCTATTATCAACTGCGAAAGGCTGAAAAAAATATAAAAATATCTACCAACACAACACTATATCCGAAATTATATAAACACATGCTGCTATTCATAATCTATACTAAAGACATGTTGGATTTTATTGTTGGACTGTATCTGGCATCCATGGGAAGAAAATAATGCTGCATAATAAAGCTCGAAAGAAAAAAAAAAGGTTTAGCCAGAGTGAGTGTAAGAGCAGACTGGTAGACTGCGAGCTCACCAAGAGCATAAGAACTTTAACAAACTCTTTTGGGCGACAGTTAAAATCTGAAATCTTCTGATTTATTTTTAACAGAAAACTCGATTTTCGTAACGAAATGCATTAGGAGATTTAAATCCGTTCAGTATTTTGTAGAGGAAATTAATGAATTTTATACGTATTCAATTTAAAGTTAAGTAACAGTTTTTTGAGAATTATTATAGTGATTCATTCTGAGACGCTTTGCAAATAAGAAATAAATTATAGCTACCAAGATAGTTTTATTCTTTTTTTAATGATAAAAAGCAGTTGTATATTTTATACAGTAGAATCTCTTTAAACCGGCAGCAACAGGACTTCGCCCATTCCGTATACGAGAGTTTTCTGTATGAAAATTTCTTAGATTGATTGCACACATCGTATATCCGTAAAAACATATATTTATGAAATAAATACATGCTTTTAGAATGGTCCATGTTTCCATGGTTCATCTTCACGGTTCATGTTAATGGTTCATGTTTTGGGATGCCATCAGTAGAAATTAAAGCATGCGAAGGCTCTTGGTCGTATATTTTGATCTCTTAACCTCAGTTAAATAAATAATATCGAAAATCGTACAAATTATTTAAAATTAAAACATAAACATACATGAATTTGTATTTCAGAATAATATTACAAATTTCTCAGTGTGATTGCATATACCGTATGCCTGCTTGCTTACAAGATTATCTCCGTAGTTTTATAAACTCGCTGAATGTATAACGAATATTACTAACATCATTTACTGTCACAGATGAACATTTATCGTTAAATCTTATCGTTAACTCTGCAATCGTTTGTGCTTTCTTTAACGTAACTCTCTTGCTCTGCGCGTCATTTTGATCTTCTTTCTCTCGCTCCTCCTCCTCATCTTTCTCCTTTCCCAGTGCGTGTCAGATTACTTCAGGGTCATCTTCACAGACTGTGACAGAAACAGAATTGCTTGCATTCTCTTCAGTACTACTAACGTTCACTCTGAATATACAACTAAATCCAAGATATCGGCCACGGACGTCCGGACGTGTTTTAAAACCAAGAGAATCTTCGTCAACCGACTCATTTCTTACAAACATGAACATAGCCCAAAATTTACGCCCTATTCTTTTATCTCACAGGTATAAATTTAAATTTAGACCTCCAAAAAGGCCGTAATTTTGATATAACCGGATAGGAGCGATTGTAGTATATTATATAGTAATGGAATACCTGTCCAACTGGAAAAGGATTATATATATAGTATATATATAGAAAAAATATACATATATAATTTATATATTACATACATATATCAAAAATACACTTAAAACCCTAACTTAAATTTCGTCTTTTCTTTTTGTTTTTTCCCTAGTCACAATTCTAAATTCACAATTCACAATTCTTTTCATTTTAATGGCGACGATCTCTTATTTGAAAGTACATGGAATTGAATTCACAGCCCCGTAGTCAAGTTAATTTTCCCGCTTTTTCTATATATACAGTTATTGAATGTTCTGGAATTATTTACAGCGAACTGGATTGGCTGACGAGGCTGACGTCCTTTCTTGGAAGCCCCGCCTTTCCAGAGATTATAAAAGGACTCGCAAAGGTATATAGGGGGTATTTTCATTAATGTAAGGATGGAGTAAACTTCAATACAAAAAGTTATTAGTTGTTCTTTTTTATTTACTCCGGGGATCTGATTTTTGTAACTGCTGTTTTTCATGGAAATTAATAAATGGACCCTGTTTTTTCTTTAAACTTATGGTCTGATACTTTGAGCTACGACTACATTTGGTACATCACATATATATGTATATAATTTTACTGTTACTTTAATTTTTACTATACATTACTTATTTCTCATACACTACACACATTTTCTTTCACATTTTATCCTTTCAAGTTGAATAGTCTAGAATTATCCCGAGTTCTTTTCCATATCAGACAATTTTTATCCAATGGCTATGCATTTGACAATGAACTGAGAATGTTTACATCCTGGACATGGTCTTGGAGCATCTTGGACCTCTGTGGTACAGGATCGGTACGTTTCTGGTACAGGATCGATGTCCAAAACACCTTGAGAGCGTAGTCAAGATGCGAAGGCTGGTATTTTAACTCCAAGGAAATAAAGTATTCACACAAAAATCTTTGCTGATATTACAAACTTATGTCGATATTACTTCATGCCTAAAACGGAATTCAAGCTCAGATCCACGAGTAATGAAGCTCTTGAGTTAACCTTCATACCAACCGAGTAGGTAAGCAAACAGGTAAGAAGCGATATTATATCATTTCTTATCTGTAATGATCAACATGATGATATAGTAGGTGCCGCTTAAAGTGTTAATGTTATCATTTGGATATTGTTTTATCTAGTTGCTGAAGTTCCGGCCTTCTGTGCACTAAAGGATGGATACATCGCTTACTGCGATCAACAATTCGATTAATATTATCAAAATATTACAGAATGAATTTTGTAAACTGAAATAAAGTCTTCAAATAAAAGTTAAAATCCCAAAATAAAGTTCAAATAGAGTATAAAAATTACGAACTGACAAAGGCATGTCTCCAAGTTATGGATTAAAAGTCGTCTTAACTGAAAAACATGAATTGTGAGGAATTTAACTCTTGGGCGGATACTGATGGAAAATAAACTCACATTATAACATCGGTGACAGAAGATAATAATTTGTAGTTGCTTTCTGAAACAAATCTAAGCACATTATCTGATGAACTTTCTGTAGAAGATAATGATGAGATCTGAGAATTTCCTAGAAATACTGGAGATGAGGGTTGCCATACAGTTAGTAAGTTATGGCGTCGATCAATAATTTCCAGAAACACTATAAATACAAGTGCTTCATAAATAAACTTCAGTATAACATTTGCAGTCAATCAACTATTAATGACTTTTTTCTAATTGAAATAATGTGAAAGTAAATACTTCCGTATTTCTAATTATATTTGTATTAAATCAGTTTAATTCTATAGATATTTTGAAAGCTACTTTTTTCATCGTTTAATATTATCATTCGATTAATGTTATCAAACAGTTATAGATAAACGGGACCACATTAAGCGGCTCCTACTGTACATATATATACATTCATCCAAAAGAGAGAGAAGTGAGCAATTTTAACACAAGAGCAACATTTATGCCAAGCAATCTCTGCAGATATCACAAAAACAATCAAAAAAAATTCTTAAAACACGTATCCAGACAAATGGTATACTACTATGAACTAAAATTATGTATCCTAAGGCAAAGGATAAGACCCTTAGTTGCATATTAAACCAAGATGATCAATGTATAGCTATATACTCCAAATCGCAAGCAGAAATGATATATTGATCTCATTTAACGCAAATCTGAGAAATGATTATTGCTATGCTGCATTCAGTTTACCACCTGTCTAATTTACATTACGTTCCCTATGAAGTCGGCTATTATTGGTTGCAAAAGGCGGTGATTAGATAAATATAATATTTATGTTTTGCACTGCCTAGCGGTGCAGACAGACCGTAGGGATATTATATCGGCCAGATAATAACGGTGATGTAACTATTCATATTCTCATGACAAAGTTCTTTTGATCAAGGTCTTCCTTCTAGTGTTTTGGAGTTGGGTTAGAAACATGAGATGTGCATGGCGTCATTGAGAGCACACTGTCTGTTTTGTATGAAATTTAGTATTAGATGTGATAAACTTTGAAGCGTTTTGCTGTCAACTGCACCTTCTGAGGCTATCCCTAACGTAGTGTGTCAACGTTCACTGAGTAAATAAATATTGAAAATTTTGCGCCTTACTATTAAGACGGAATATAAATGTAAGATCTTATGGCAATAACTCTGTTTTTCACCAGACCTATTTTTTCCCCCTCGTCACAAAGTAAAAACTACAGTACGTCTTTCAGTTTTAAAAATCGATTGTTCTGTGCCAACAACGTTTTTGTTAAATAATTAAACAGAATATCATCTATTAGATCTGCAGGGGATTTTCAGTCGAACTTTATTCGATTTTCTACAGATTTCAAGAATCGAACTTCAGTCGGTTTCCTAGGGAAAAAAATATTATAGAAAGTACTTTATGTTGAAAACAAACGATAAAAAGTGCTTATGAAGAGAAGAATAATTTAGAATAAAAAGAGATTTTTTAAAAATAACATAAAAAATTTTTTAAATAATTTTAAAAATTGAAATGCTATTATTAAAAAATACTTTAAAAATATATATAGAAACTTTTTAGATCAGTTTGGCTTCATATATTATATTTTAGGTATTTATTGGAAAAATTGCTTTAATAACTTTTAATCATATTCAAGCAAACTGTAGTTATGATATGGCAGAGCACGTGAAGACTATCTGCCTGTGGGAGGGAATGTCTTCATAGATGTTTTCCTAAAGAAAACCGTCTCGCATCTGCGTTACATGAAAATGTCAATGTAGTCAGCCCGTTCGCTGGAATTGAATCCGGGTCGAATTACCAGTATTCAGCGACGTTATCAGTCTGCCATCCTATTATTTGGATATTCAGAAAGCAGTGAAAATTTTAATTTTATTCTTCCATAGCTTAAAAGTTTAAAAGTTCCATAGTTTATTCTTCCATAGTTTAATTTCGATAAGGCTTCTTTAATTAATAAACCTTTAACTTCGATAAGGAAAATTTCTCATTTCGCTTCTGTTTAAGCATTTCACGAAGAAGGTAACTTAAAAATAAGTTTCATGCTTTTTTCAATATGTAAATTATAATAAGTAAAATAAATATTATTTGTTATTACTATGATTCAAGAAGTCTTAAACCGATATCCTTCAGTATTCTCAAACTGTATTCCACTTTATGATGACTAAAATTACAGTTCTCTATCCAATTTATATTAGTTTCTAGAATTACGTAGAGCAACGCTGTCCTTATTGCAAATGCTTTGCTTCATACATGCTGCGTGCCCAGTTCCCATCTTGAAGTAAAAAAAATGGTTAAAAAGCAATAAAATCTCAATTATTTGCAGCAATACGAATTGAAGCACTATCAACCGAAGCTATATCAGGTAGCTAAAAACACAAAAGAAAGGACGGCCGTAATATTTCGGATACAATTTATGATTATAAAACATTTTAGCCAATTTATTTGACACATTAACACTTCAAAGCTTTACTGCATTCAATCTTAAACAAAGAAGAACAAGGAAAAATAAGGGATCATATTTATTTTTGCAATGCATCCTTTATTATAAGGAGCATATTTTCAGACACTGTAGAAATTCTGAAATTATTTATACATATATAATATAATTTACATGAATATGTCTACTAGTATATAAAATATATGCAAATAAAAATAGTTTTCAAAATAAATGCAGAGATTCAGTTAATATTCTGCAAAACTACAGAATTTTTCTGGTTGGTTTTCGGAAGCCCATCAGTTTCCTCTGAAAAAAAGAATGGCAGAATACGTAAAATCAGTTAAATTTTATAACCATTGTCGGGTCACGTAGTGCAGTTATGAAAATTGACATAGTATATACTGTTTGACCTTTAAAGTACTTCTCTAAATAAATGTTTATAAAAATATATACAGTGAAGTAAGAGCGGAAAATAAATAAATAGAAATTAAACAAAAAGTTTGGAGGATTTTTAACAAACTACCGCCTGGTCGTGTGCCGTGGAAAGGCAAAATGTGGTTAAAAGTCTGAAAAATATACTAAATGTTTATATTAATGTACAATACAGTAATAATTAATACATATACGTAACGAACGATATTTTTTCAGCTGCGAAATCTTGGTTGAAGGTGCATGCTCATTTACTTGCACTTAATTCTTGTCCTGAAGGGAAGGAGCATTTTTGGATGAAGTAAGAGTATTTTGCTTTTCAGCGGAAATGGGAATTGGTGTTGAATGATACATTACCGTGCTCTGTAATTATCTGAGCCTCGAACATTAGCAGATATTAGAGTTCCTATTATTAAATATGCAAAATTATTGTTTTGCGGGTTACAAATGACTAATACAATGCTCATGACAACGTTTTTATAGAAGAAAAATATTCACCTTTGATAATGTGAAGCCTTGGTTAAACTGAGCTCGTATAGTTAACATTTCATTAGTTGAAGGTTTCCCTTATTTTGCGTAACAAATTACTTTAAGTATGATATCTTTCCTGAACTCATCAATTTCCCCTCGTATTTCCTCGCGAGGGTATAAATTTAAAGTTAAGTGAAGTGAGTATTTGAACGGTGAATTTCTGAGTTTATTCAAAGCGTGTTTTCGCTAGCCAGCGCACGTTTCGTTGCTATCTCGCTGTTACGCTACTACGCCCTTTGCCCATTTCGAATAATCGTCATGCCTGTTCTGTTAGGTTTGCGAGGCAACCTAAGTCAGCCATAACCTAACGTGCTAACCCAGTACTACTCTATTTAGACTTGAACTGATTTATGTCAGAACGTTTAAATTCCACCGCAAGGTGTCGGTGTTATTGTTAAAGCACGAAGTATGTGTCTTTCTGTTCCGAGCTTAAATAATAAAGGGTTATTTTCAGCCTTCTTACCGCCCAGACGGTATAGTGGTTAGGGGAGCCTGACTGCGATACTGAAGGGCCCGGGTTCGAATCCCGGAGAAGGCATGGATGTAAAATTGTCTATCCCTTCATAGGAGGTAGCGGTGCCGCCTATTAGGCGCATTCACAATAAAATGGTCACCACTACTGGCCTTAGTAGTGGCCAATGCCGTTATAGGCAAGTGCCCGTCATTCATTAAAAAAAAAAAATTCATCTTTCTTCTGTGCTGGTATTTAATTCCCGCCTGTACAAGAATTTGCCTGATTCTTTGTAGGATCTATTTTGGTTTATGTGGAACAGTAAGAGACAGATCTTACAGTCTAAATAAGCGAATGCAGGCTGATTTGATTCTGTATACAACTTTTTTTCCCTAGATTCTTAGAAGGAATCCTAGATCATTAGGAATACATTTGCTTAACCTCTCTTACAGGTTCGATCGCTGGAAATATGCCACTTTCACAAACATGAGGTTCATAATAACATATTGTTTAGAAAGTCTAATACTATCGTAGTATTTTCTTTGAAAATATCTATTTCACCTTCTCCAAAAACAAAGAAACCCGATAACCGATAAATTAAGCTCTTTAAATCAGTCAAATGAAATTTCACGAAATTTGTTGAAATGTCTAACGAAATTTTAAGGTCATATCTGTGGTGACAACAACATAATTCAAATTACTTGCAGTATAGCGAAAGAAATATATTTTACAATCAAAACAAATGCTAAGCAAGCGGCAGTTGGTCACGCTGCGGCCAAAGATCATGTTTCAAGCTGTGTGGTGAAGCATCTCTGCAGGCAGTGACTGCGCAATTGTCAGAAGATGGTCGTCGTTGGAAAGGATACGGCTTCTCGTCTACGTGATCTGACTTGTTGATGAATGTCTGTTGTTCCGAGGAACACTGTGGGAAAGTGGGAGTGACGATGGTCACCTGAAGATGTCTTTAATTCAGAACGGCTCCTCGCAAAGAGGGAAGGATAAATTCGGTTAATAAAGAAGAGATTAAAGGTGGTTAGGGAAGAGGTGATGTCGTGTGTATGGCCTGGGGATTTACAAGCTAACTTTATGAGAAGTCTTCCAGATTTGGCGATATATTGCTCAGTGAAAGATTGCTGCTCCAATACGGAAAACAGCTCACGTCCAATGCATAGGCTGTTTCCTTAGCTTGAAAATATTTTTTTCTATTTATTTATTATGTTCTCCATCTTTTCTAATATACCACCGAAAAGAAAGCGTGTTATTTTGATAAAAAGATATAAGGTTAATATCGCTAACACATTTTAAAAAGTGGAACCGGAAATAAAATTGTGGATAACTACAAAACTGTGACTTTAACTCACAATTACAGATTTAAAGAACACTTCAAATATGCTTAAAACTTGTTTTAATTCTTAATCCCAAAGTTGGCAGCTCGTCAAGATATATGTTGAAAAAAGCGGAAAATAAAAATGTTAATCATGTTGTCGATACATTATATCTTACAAAGATAATTTCAAGATATGTTATACTAACTGTGCAGTATACTAACTGGCAACTCTTACCACTCGTATATTTGAAAAAAATCTAGTAACTAAACAAATCTAAATATTGATTAAATTGTCTGAATTGTTCGAATATTCAGTAGCACTTCATTCCCAGTTAGTACGAGAAATGTAGAATTCTACTATTCGCTGTATTTGGAATGACTGTCTTCTGAATATCCAACTAAATTGAATGGCGTTCCAAACATAAGAAGAAAGTTTGAGCCATTTTATTTTTAACTAAGACGTTTCAACCCAAAAGGGACTTTAGTCCAGAATGGGATATTACTCTCGAAACGGGATTTTACTTTGAATCACTAAACCCGGCGTATCACTTTCCATATTGTTGCCACTAAATATTATCACCCTGTATTATATTTAAAGAAATTAAATAATGCAAAATCTGCATGAACGTATGCATATTTCTCACATTGTGAAAAAACAACGGTACCTAGAACCATCAAAATTTGAATAACGTAGTCTTCAAACCGAACACGGGAGCACTCGGAAGCCCAAATTTTCAATTTCGAATTTGTTTTATTATCTATTTCAGATTTCGTAAAATTTTAAAGAATTTTTGATTAACAAACTCAACGATTTCAAAGCGAGCAGTGGCAACAATGTACGAAGAAAAAAAACATTTTTATCACCAGCGTGCGAGACTGTTTATCGGAAATTTCAAAGATGCTGTTTTTAAATACTTTGCGATTTTGCTGTTAAATCGAATTTTATGTGACATAAGCGCCAAGAACTTGACATTTAATAAATAAGTGCAAAACGTTAGTAATAAAAAGACAAGAAAGTTTTATTAAACCATCTCAGTAACTGAACACTGGTATGATGAACTAAGAAAAGACTGAAAAAAAATATGCCAAAATTTAAAGCTGCCTCGCGAATTCTAAATGTATACTGCTATGCTGCTTTTAAAGTTTTTGTAATTTTACTGTAGAATTGTATATACCGTAAGTGCCAAAAAAATTTATTAGCATGAGTGAGTGTAGCAGCAGACTTGTAAACTGCGAGATTAGCGAGAGCATAAAAAACATTTTGGGCACGTGATAAAATCTGAAACCTTTTAGATTTTTTAAAAAAATTTTTCCCGAAATAAGCCCCTACTCCAATTAATACTTAACATTATTAACCAGAATAAACTTTTTCCACGTAAGAAACAAAAGAGCAAGTCTTTTAAAATATAAATCAAAGTATCAGATTGATCTATATGTATTTAATTTCCACTGATAAAACTATACTACATGCGAATACAAAACTTATAACTTATGCCTATCAGGAAAAATAAATTTCAACTAAGTTCCTAAATATATTACTTTATGAAATAAAACTGACTTCCATTTTCACTCAGCAGTTATTACCTTGTGACTGTTATCAGTATTGTAACATTCTATGAAACAACTCGATGCCAACGATAAGAACAAGAACGAATTTCACGTGCTTTGTACTTTAGATGAAGCAAGCATTTGAAATGCGCAATAAAACTGATGCGTAATATTATAAGGCTTAGTTTAAGAATAGATGTTACTTACTACACATCACAATCCGAAAGTTAAAGCAATTTTTCAAAACACGCTACAGGTTTATGTGATGACCATTTACATACTTAAAACCTTCTCTAAGCTTTTTTAGATATGTACAAAGGCAATTTCTTATGAGCGTATATATTTATTGTTAGTTTTCACGTACCGTATGCGGTTTACCTGGCGTAAGCTGATCATAAAGTTTATATACCTGCAAAGACCTTATCTTCTTATCTGCATATTCAGTACTTGAAAAGTTTCTTATCTAATTACTTATATATTTCTTTCTAATTATGCTTTTTTATTTTGTGTTATTAATACGTTAGCGCATTGCAGTATATATTTATCTTATTCAAGGGATCGAAACCATTTAGAGTAATTATATCTGAAGTAATAATTACTGTTAACTATTAAAATAAATTACAGTAACTACTACCCGTTAAATTACAGTAAATATTGCTTTCAATAACGAGAATTGTAACTAATAACATTGTTAAACAAAATGAGATATCGTAATGCATTTAGAAATCTAAATTACAAAAATGAATTAATATTTTCAGAAAGGGCATAAACTACGTTACGTGATAGACATGTTTAAACAACGTGAATTAATTCTTATTAAAAAATATGAAATGATTCATATTTTAACAATCGCCTAATAAGGCTCTTTTAATGTTTAATGTGGTATATCAGTAGGAATTACCGTTAGATTAGAGCTGGAACAGGTGGAATAGTGAAACATTTTATAGAATGTTAGATGAATATGCATTTCGACTTCTTAGATATGTTCTACATATTCAAAAAGCGAAAAAAAATTGTAAAATTCTATAAAATTACTTAATGTTTTAATCAGGTACATCGTATAATCAATTAAATGCGTTTTTTATTTAAGTCAATCAGATTAAAAAGTTAAAAAAATATTCTTAAAAATAAATTTATTACTTCCTTATATGAAATAAAGGAAATACTGTAAACGCGAAGTATTTCGGGTATCATATTTCAATGAAAATACCCATTTCGACCGCTCCCGAAATTTCAGCGCGAGATATCTGCACGTATAGCCAGAATAAAGGACTGTGTTTGCCTAAAACGGATTGTTGAATGGATTTTATATATATATATATACTTGGAGGGGACTATATTATATTCCCACTCTGTGACCCGGCTCAGAGAGCTTAGTTTTTATTTTTATATATTGGTAAATTGTGCATTTTTGTTTTAAAAGTGATTGATTTATGTTATTCTTATGTTCCGGTTAGCGTAATGGCAAACTGCACATTGAGTTGATCAATGTTAACGAATTTCGCTTACTGCGCATGCTCAATAGTGTACCGTTGGCGTGGGAGAAAATACTGGCGAATAAAAATAAACAACTCTACAAAAGCCTGTTCGTCATGTAGGCCTTAACGACTCTTTACGATTGCAATACTATAGACGCTTTTTTTGTGCTTATTGCACTTGCTTCTGTTTCATTTCATTTTGGTTTATTTTGTTCATAAACATTACATTTAATATCAGTTATTTGTAATAATTTCTTTGGCTTTAATTCAGTAATTTGAACTAGATATATTCCTTTAAGTTGTTAAAGTATTTATGAATGGAACGCATGGTAAATAATCGATTGCTTTTATTCCTCAGAAGTACAATCCATAAACAACATCACGTAAAATTTCCTGTTTTGTAATCCTTCTTAAACGAAAATTTGGGGATAAATTGATATTTAAACCTAAGTAATGAAGCAACGTACAATTTAACAAGTTTTAAAACCCTGAACTGTTTACGTCCAGATAACAGAACATTAACCATATACCATATTTATCTTCTTTTAAAATTACGCCAAAGTCGTAATTGTGCCAAATTCTCTTCTGAGCATGCGCAGTGTGCGTAATTCGTTTAACATTGTTCAACTGAATGTGCGGTCTGCCATTACGCTTCCAGTTAAGGTTTTAATGCCTTTAGTTAACTTGCATGCAATAGTTGTAATTATCAATATAATTTAAAAGTTTAAGTGGAGAGTTAAGCCTAACGAGTCTGCCATTTGTTTAGATTTGAAACTCTTCTTAGTAGAATAGTGAATTAAATCAGTTGAAGCACCAACTTCAGCATCTTTTTGCCCAGCGGGATCAACACTTAACTTTCAGTTTTGTGCACTGAAAATTTTGTCTTCCTGCCTCCTGGCCGAATGGCTTATTTTCGCGCAGGAACTGTAATTTTAATTGCAAAAACTGTTTTTAACTGTATTTGATGTTTTAGGTTTTTCTGCATCTGAGAATTTTCAATGCATACGCTTTGAGTTTTTACACATTTTTGCTTTGCCATGAAATGAGAACTGAATTGATTGAATGAGAAATACATCGTTAATGAAATTCGAAGAAATGTGTTTCAATGAAGTGCGGAAAAAGACTGTATAATTTAAATAGGCCGTAGAAGGAAGTCAAGTGATGGCCACATAAGATATTTGTTTTTAAATAGTTTAGTTTGTTACTTAATAGCAGGCAGATTAAATATGAAAGAATAATTAAATTTTTTCGAATGGCAACAGATTGGAATAAAAAGTGAAACGATGCAAAATCGTGTTTGAGAGTAATAGGCCTTTTGGGATAACAGCTGAAAAAAAGAAAACAGTTACACGCAGTAAACTAACAAACGAAGCACTTTGTGTGTCTTCGTCGAAGACGTTTGGCACCAACAGCGATAATGTAATTTTTCTCGGCTTGAGCACAATGTTGATCGAAAACATGCATATTCCACTGGAAGGACAATAAATCCACTTAAAACTTTATCATGTTTCAGCCATACAGCAAGGAATGAACCTACAGTCTGCTGCAGCTGGTCCATAATCCATGATGGCCTTTCAACAGCGACAATGTAATTTTGCCCATCTTCATCCTTGTTTTGATGGAAAACACATGTCCCATTGGAAGGGCAGAAAATTCACTTTCAGCTTTATATGGCGTCCAGAATGAATCTACTGTCTGCCCAGCTAACTTCTGGACCGCAACTGCCACTCAAGTAATACAGAACATAGGAGTAAATTTATCAAGTAATACAGAACATAGTAGTTTATTTGTTTGCTAAGTGAAGTTAATTGCAAATAAAGTTAATTGTTATCATCAAATTTTCAAAATGTCGCACTCATCATATTTTCGAAAATTGTGAAAGTTTCAAAATGAATATTTATGAATACTTATTTCAAAATAAGTAACCTCTTCAGTATTACAAGTAATACGTCACTTGAAATTTCAGTTGCAGTTTGCGCTGTTAGCTTAACTGCAAATGAACTGTTTGTTTGATGCAAGATGGAGAAGTGTTTCCCCCAATCAAACCGAGGTTTTATTACATTATAACTCATTTTTAGAGAAAGATTACTGATGTGCTGAAGGAGACCTTCGCAAATTTTCGTGCACCTAACAAGACCATGATATCCTGCTTACTTAATTTAGAAAAATTAGAAGCATTTACTATAAGAAATGAAGCAACCATCCATCTTTTTATGAGTTCGAACAAAGCAGACGAAGTCAGGAATAAAATTTTGAAATCACTATCAAAGAATGTCGGAAAGATGGCATCGTAATTAATTTTTGCATTGAGAAGTAATGCTCAGACATAAAAATTCCCTCTGCTTGCGAAAGTCTCTTCTATCTCTTGGAAAAAAAAATGGTTCTAAAAGCTAACATTAGGAACTTAAATCGAAATTCGAAGTGATAGTAGTACTTGCAGGAGTATAGATGACAGAGATGTATGACATCCATCGAAACAATTTGAAACTTATATCTCTTCTGAAATTTCCATAATTTTTTGTGTACGCAGACTTTGTATCTTCCTGTACATGAAGTTCAATTCAGTTGATGTTGAATGGGAGCACAGGGTCTTTATCGATGGTTAACAGGTATTGTCCAACTTCCGTCATTAACTTATTTTAATTTTAAATAATAATAAACAAATGATATACATTTTTCGTATTACTTTACATAATTTAAAAGTATAAATTCTGAAACATATTTACATGAAAGAGGAATAAAGAGGTAAAAATGAAATGCAATTGCATTAAAAATAAAGTTTATATAATCGACGGTTCGATCAAACGTTTATAAAAATGATCCCACACGTTATCACAAGTCTTAAACCTTTACACATTATGCTCATAAAATGGAATTATTGTACGCAAGCTTAGAAATAAAATAATAAAATTTTAAAGAACTAAATATGCTGCCGTTATATTCATATCCTGGATGGCAAATATCTTTTCCCAATGTAGCAAGTAAATTCATAAGTTTACAAATTTTAAGATGTCTTTGCTTAGTAAGGACTCTTTTAGAAGGAATGATACTAACCGAAGGAAATCTAATATGGCATGGTTTCGTTCAGAGACATCTCATTATATAATAATCTGAAGATCCAGTGTCCCGACAGACGCAATGATCAGCATTGGTAATAATAAAACGTTATTGATAATAAAATGTTGCGAAGAGACCGGGTCCTGTTACCCATCTTGATGAAACGGGTCAAAGCTTATAGTAGACTTTCGTGATTTTCTCACATATATAACGTAAATACATAAAAATAAGCTTCTCAGTCGCTGTCGTGGATTATAGAATGAATTATCAAAATTTGGTTATTTTAACTGTTAAGATATTTGAGTCTCGAATTCGTAACATGTGATAATTCAAAGTGATTTTAAGATGAAATCACTGAAGCAACATAGAATGTATTTGCTCTTTAAAGACAAAACTGCATTAGATTTTCTTTATAGCGTCATTAGCTTTATTACACATGGGGAAAGCTACGAGAGCGACCCTGCAGCCATTCCGTTCGCCGGAACTCGAACTTCGGACTGCACTACCATTGGTCAGCGACTTTATCGCTCGGCCGCTGGTGTGCTGTGCCCGGAAGAAGAAGAACTTATATAATTGATCGAGAAATGACAAATGAAGAAGTAGATGATCATATAACATAAATGGCCACTGAAAACGATGATAATTAAGGAGAACAAAGCGCCTTTAATTTACAAAAATTTAAACGAGTAATTAAAAAATGTTCAGAACTGTCTGATTTGAAGATTGAAGATTGACCCAAATGAGGAAAGAAGAGGACGCTATGAGAAGTATTGAAAAACTCTGCCTTCCTTATTGCGAAACTTTTAAAGAGTTGCATCAGCCATTGTTCCGAGCAAAAATCACCAGCTTTTTTAAAAAAAATAATTTTACCACGTACTTCTTAAGCAGCTGTAAAAAACATTTCAATTAGTATTTGCCTTATTTTTTCCTTTTAATTCCAACGATATTTAAGTTTGTTTAAATTATGCATACTTTCTTAATTTGAATTATATCTAACACGTTTTCCCCATAGAAAGTTAATTTTGCGAAACGTATGTAGCTATATATGTAGTTAATTTTGAGGAAAGTATCATTAATTTGTATTAATGATGTAACCTCGGCGTTCAGCAAGTGGTTACTGCAGTTATTAAAATTCTTGTGCCAAGAAGTTTGTTAAAACCAAAGTTGCACAACAATGATCATGTTAGAAACGTTAACGTACTGCATCCAAGTTTAATCGGTCAGTCACTTACCGATGAAAGGTCAGACGAAATTTCATATGGTCTGGCGATACTTTAATAGTTACGGTCTAATGAACTCTGTAAGTTTAATAGTAAAAATTACTGCAATGCTATCTATAAAATACGCAAAGTGCTAAGAAATCTGACAATAAACAAATGATTAAGTGACTCATGAAACAATAAAGGCAACTAAAGGAGCTGAGAACGAGAGGTAAAAGACCACTAATGTATTCTCTGAATAGGTTTCAGACAGCCTTTCAAGAAAACAAGAGTAAAGGTGAATTTGTTTATCTATAAATCTAGAACAGAATTCGATAGGAATCAGCGCAATATAAAAAGAACATGCGCTAAAATTAACAATGTGCTGAAACGTGAGTTGAATAAGACCAAATACGTTCGGGTTATCGATTTTTTCGTAAACCATTTCATATTTAAAAACGAATGCAGTTCAAACTCTGTTACAAAGAACTTGTTTCAATATAAAGAAATTTTGGTTCGCTATACCATGTGACTGCAATATCCTATATGCCAAAAAAGTTAATAACATTTCTTATATTTTTAAATGGCTTATTATGATCATTATTACGTGTAATTAATTTGTTCTCTTCTTCAATCCACCTTATTTAAACACAATAAATTACTTAACATAATTAAGTTTTAAATCAAAGTCTCCCAAAGGGTCGATGATAACCCATCAGAACAAGATCGGCGCCACAGACAGCTCAACCGTGTTAGGTCGCTCCGGATGGTAGTGGCAAAACGTTTAGAATTTAGAAGAGATACTGGACAGCAGAATTTAGGGGCAGTAAAATTTTTAGAATTTAGGGAAGTGTCGGGCAGCAAAATTTAGGACCCGCAGAGATTGCATAGCACAGCAAAATGCTTAACACTGGCCCTGCCTGTTGTCGATGGACTTAATGAGGTCAAGAATGATCAAAGAATCGACTGCGGATTGAGAGCACTGGGAACAATCAAGATCCCACTGATGACAAAAGAATGTACTAATTATGTGTTTATTAATATGAATCTATATTATACAAACAAATCAAGGCTTATTCAAAGCCCATGGGTGCGCTAAGTTTGGAATTTAAAAGTCTTTCGAGAGAAATATCTGAAAATAAAAGTTGTTACACGGCTAACATTACTGAGTTTTTATTACCTAGTGGAAGCAAGATTTAGTCAAGTCTGTAATTTATGTATTACGAAAAACACGAAGCATGTTTAATATTTTTTAACAAGGGAATTAAAGAATTAAGCGATTTTATGGCAAGTATTCAAAACAAATCGCGTCAACACATCAAGCGTAGCCTACACATTAATTAGGATCGAACATTCATGCAATAAGAATCAATGAATTTGTTTCTGAAAACTTGTTTGTATTTGTAAAAATATTAATAATAATAATTCTATAATAATAAAGCATAAATCTAATAAACCATTTTTTCAAAACTTTTGTTCATATTTATAGTCCATTTGTTATCTTTAAGTTGTTTATGTTCAATTATTTGTAATATGATTGGGTTCTATGCTGTAAATTATAGAAAAAAAATGTAAGGAGATCGATAAAGGAAACTATTCTTTCAAAAGGGATCGATGCAAGAAAAAGATTGCGAGTCCCTGGTTTAAATGTGTCTCTCGAAATAAGAACAGCGATTAGGTTCTTCTGGAGATGAAAACCTGATAAATAAGCTTTGCTCAAGACCAGAAGAGAACTTGTTATACTCTCTCCGGAATTCGAACTCCGGACTTCCAGATATAAGCTGGACACGGTTCTAATTACACCGAGAAGATAAGGAGAATATTCGTTACAAATACATATCTTTATGTAATGCACACATTTATAACTACTCGAATAATTATTTTCATGTCAAAGTATGATGTTGTCCTAAGATACGCTTATTGTGTGACCTGGTATTCAAAGACTTGAGCGTTACACTTAAGCAGCCTTTGTTTAGAATAGAGAGAAAGATGGGGGTGAAAATAAAATCTCAGCGACGTAAAGGCGTATTTCGCCATTCTCTTAGCCTCAGCATGGATGATTTTAAACGTTATTAATTTTTCAGTTAATTCTTGTTGAAGTTCTAGAAAAATTAAAAAGAACAAAAATGTTCAGTCCAAGATATCTATAAAATTCGTTAAACCTGAAATTTATGTTTGCAGGCTCGTGATAGTCGTATATAGTAACATTAAGAGTATATCAAACAGAACGTGAAAAAAGTTAATCTGTTACATCCAAAGGCTCGTTATGCCGGGTTTGACTGTGTTAAAAGCAAGTTTTATATGAATGATTATTGCATCATCTATTTCAATTATATAGATATTTATTTGGAACACTAAATATCTTATTTTGATATTAATTTATGATTTTCAGAAAAATATACAGTTAATGCCTTTGCTTTTTCCGTTTGTTTTACGGTTGATAAGTAGTAACGTCTCATAATTTCATATAACATAGTGCCTAAGCATTTTTTGCTCAGGTACTATAACTAGGAGAAGAATATATTCGTAAACGGAATTCTTCATCCTTGCCCAGAACACAAAAGTAAAAAAAGAAAAATTTGAAAGTAATACAGAAAGAATGCAGGAAAAATGGCGACAAAAGCGTAGGAAGTCTGGTAGGAAAGGCGAATGTAGGAATAATGATTAGTAGAGTCTTAAAAAACCAAAAAATGTACAATCCATTACCAGATAGACAGCGATCAGAATATTTCGAAGACTTTCGTATATAAAGTTTACGCACTACCAAAAGTTAACTACATACTGCAAATTAATAATTTTCGAAAGCTTAGTTGTATTTGAGCGATTCAAAATCGCTGTGGAGGCAGATGGCAGTAGGAAAATAGAGTATGTTACAACCAATCACGACTGACTGTCCGAACATATGCTAATAAGCAATTGTTGAACCTACTATTCTAAATGGTTTGAAAAAGTTCATATAAATACTGATACGAAGTGTTTATAACTTTCGGAGGATAAGCGTTGATAACTTTTGTGTTTCTATGGCTACAAGAAGACGAATGGCAGATAAGTGCTGCATGCCATTGAACGCATTGAAGCAGGACTGAATCAAAGATGTCGCTCGTTTCTTCGGCGTTGATATTTCGATAATCTCTCAAACGTGGAAACAATTTCAAACAAGTTACACAGTTTTCGAAAGACTTGTGCTCTGTTGATCATTGGTTACCGCCCCTTCTAAAGATCAGTAAACTGCTATAGTAGCTAAGTGGAATCTGTTAGTAACCTCCCCAACTATTACATCCATGGTTATAGCATCACTTGATATGACAATATTTGGCAGTACTGTGCTCACATGAAAGGACTGCATGCCCGAGTACCAAATGTTTGTGTTTCATTAACTGCCCATTCCAGTAGGGCAAGATTAAAGTTGTGTCGTCAAGATCTCTGGACTGTCTCAGATTGGCGCAACGTCCTGTTCACGGATGAGTCCAGATTGCACTGGAATCAAATGATAAACACGCAAGAGTGTGGGAAGAACGAAGTACACGGAATCAGACCCAGAACATTATAGAACATAACATGAATTGGAATTTTACTTGGTCAGAGGGTCAAATTATCGAAGTTAGACTTCTTTTAGAAAAGTTCTCAACTTGTTTTTCTCTAGCTACACTCGATAGTCATTATAAGACCCATCATTTTAAAGAAATAGGGCATTATAGCAAATGGCCGCTTTAACGAATGTGAGTTTAAAATGATGATGATTAACTGGTAACATTTTTTCATTGGGTAGTTTGAAGGAATGGTCATTATAACGAGCGATCGTGATGACGAACAAATTAGAGTACAGTAATTCTGTTCGAGCAGGAACAAAAATTCTGTTTCAAGAAGAGATGTAGTACGGTACGGATGTAGAGGCGCTGGATAGACCACGTTCAGTTGTCCATAAGATCTTAAGGAGTATCCTCCGATATTACCCTTACAAACTTTCATTAGTGTAGCGGTTGCTTCCGCATGATTTTGACGCTAGATTTTCGGTTTTTACTTCAGTTTGTTGCTCGTTTTGAAGTCGATTCAGAATGGTCCTGGAATATCCTCTGGACAGACGAAGTGCATTTTCATTTGGACAGTGCAGTGAATACTCACAACTGCCGAATTTGGGAATCCGAAAATCCGCGCCCTGTCTCAGAAGTTCCATTGCATTCATCAAAAGTGATGGTATGGTGCGGATTTTCTACGTCATTTATTCTCGGCCTATACTTTTCCAAGAGTTAAGTTCCACACGTCCAGTGACATGCAGGATCACCTGACAGCGATATGCATCAGCTGTTAAGAGAACGAAATTGTTCCGTCTCTGCAAGTACACCAGTGCCTTGCACCCACAATCTTAATGCACGTTGGAGCTCCTTCACATATTGCACAGTGTGTTAAGAATGTTCTTAAAAGTCATTTTACAGACGAACGTGTTCTTAGTCCGCACTTTTGTTATGTGTGGCCTTCCCGATCCCCAGACCTCAATGCGGGCGATTTTTGGATTTGGAAACATTTGGAACATCTGGTAATCCCTCACAATCCAAGAATTTTACTTGATCTTAAAGCCAGTATTTCACGCCACGTGCTGAACATTTCCCAGCACACATTTCGGGTAACTGTGGAACATGCTATCTTGCAATTTCAGATGGTAGCTGAAAATGATGGCCATCATGTGGAACATGTTTTTCTGTAGCAGAATTTGTAAAATTGTGAAACTATTATAAAGGCGTGAGTAAATGTACAATTGATTAATTCCTCTGGTGACGCTATTTGTAACTAATTAATTTTTTTCGCTGAAAGAAATTCTCATCCCTTCATTAACACCGCCATTCACAATTTTCTGATCAATGGTTTCGCTTGCAGGCAGCTTTGAAATAAGTTATTTTAATTATAGACACTCTGTATGTTAAAAAATCGATAGTTCTAAGGTATGGTCGTTTTCCCGCAATACCAGAAGCATACATACATGCATATTACATACATACATACAGATTCTTTATTGTTTAATTTTTTTAAAAATAATATGTAGATAACACATAGTGGCAACAGACTTGAAAAATAATTCGGGCATAAAAGTGATAAGAACAAGAAGTGAGTTTCGAGACTATAGCATCTGTGTTTCTAATAAATTTTCTTGAAAATTTCAAGTTATTTTATACTCCATTTTAGATTTCTTGCAATATTTTGTAAGTCCTACAACCATAGTAATCAACTACCTAGTACTTAAAACGAGTAAACAAGTTATACTCTCGTAAAACAGAAGAAACTTGACAAATAACCACATCAAAAACAGAAGAAAATTACACACCAAGTGACACTTATTAATCTTCTACTCACGTTGGCCGTATCACCGGAAGATGGCGCCTTAAGCGCAACTGTCTTCCGATTTAGCTGAAGTCTCACCTTCCCGTTAATTGCCGACTCGACGTTTAATCTGCGCAGTTTAATCTTGATGTTGTCACACAAATCATGCTCTTAAGCACTGCTCAAGATTCCCACGGTCTTGTTCGGCTCAGTTTAGGAGGCGGCAAAATTTGCATTTCCCTCTCATAGAATTTTTTTTTTTTTTTTAAATGACCAGAAGTTGTACCCGGGATAGAAGTCGTCATCTTTTTCGAAAGGAGGCAAATTTTACCATCTTTTAAGTTACGCAATTTAAAAAGTAGTAAATTGAAGAGAATTGAGAATACATTACTTTCTTACTTACTGCATTAGTTAAAAGACTTTTGAATATTGATAATAATTAACATGTAATTTATATTAAAAAAATAAAGGCTCATTATTTTAAACAACAATCACTATATGAAATATATATATGAATTTAAGCCAGTTTTTTTATCTAAGCATATAAATAATGCAAAAGTTCTTAAATTTTTTACGTACCA
>KK116791.1:67527-80310 GCA_000611955.2 Stegodyphus mimosarum
TAAACGTACCAGCAATATCCAAAATGCATATATATTATATGTGATATAAATATATATATTCTATGTAATATATATATATATGAATATTATTGGCCATTGGTAGCAAAGCAATTTTTCGGTGCCGATTTAACATTTGCTATTTAATACTTAAAAAATTTTTTTTTCTAAAACGTTTTAAAATTAAAAGTTATTTTACTTAAAATTAAGAATTTTTAATTGGAATTTATTTAAACTTCAAATTGTGATTCTTTTATTTTATTAGCTTTCCGTACTTGCTTTCTGCGGTTCGGCCTAGCTAGACTGCTGTCTGCTGCTTCCTTCTTACTGCAAAGTTATCGAAAATGTAAACCTCCTGAAACAGGCGCAAATAATAGGCCAAGTTGTTTTTACTGAAATAAGATAAAAGATTTTATCTGCCGCTGCTGCCAGTTTCCTATTCATTGTGAATCGACATTTCAGCTTTCTACGACATCAAAATTTCTGCTGTTTATTACTTCCAAGTTTGTTTCTGTCACATGCACACACACACACACACAATATATATATATATATATATATTTAACACAATTTCTATTCGTAAAAAACAATTTAAAGTAAAAAATTAATTATAGAAATAAGTTTAAAAGAAATTATAAATAATTTATATTTAACTAATCTGCAATATCATTTAAATTCTGAGAACGTAAGTAAATCAAGTGCAAGTATCAAAATCTATTAACAAATATAAAATTGTAATAAATTTTTTTTAAATCCTAAAAATAATAAATATGCATAAGTGAATAATTGTTGAGCTGGGCAGAAGACAGACTTATCGAGGGGAAGTTGCCCTCAAACCTAACTCTCCAATTATTCAATTCGTGTTTCGTCATTTATGTAGGCAAGTGTAAAATTCAAAACCAAAAGTAATATAACCAAATGATGTGACCTACCAAAAGCATTCAAACAAGTGGAACTTTTAGAAACGAACTAATCAAAGCCAATACAAAACAATACCCTTTATAATACGAATTTTTTAGAAAACCAATTTAATTTAGAAAACCAATTTAATTTAGAAAACCAATTTAATTTAGAAACTCTTGCCCACAAAAAACTTCCCCGACACGAATATGCATATAAACAAAAAAGATACAGATACTATTAACATACTAAAAATAAACTAGAAACTAAATTAAATAATACTAAAATAATATAATAAAGGCAAGTAAAAAGTAAGTTTTAAATTAAATTAATTAATTTATCATTATTTCTATTGGAGTGTGGACAAGGAGCAGCAAGTCAAATTAAGTGATGTAAAGTAGTGTTTCTTGGACATTGTGCCTGAATACAAAGAAAAATTATTTCAAGAGTCACTCTACATGCTTAAATTCAAAACACTTTACCCATATGGACTAAATACATTCAACCAATACATTAAGTTAAATTCTGTAATTCCAACTTACTGCCATTTTAAATTGTTTGGTAAAAAAACATCACGAGGAGCCAGAGCAGGTAATAAACAGAAAAATAAATTTTTTTCGACAATAAATACAGTAAGGTTGAACGATAACATTAATAATTACTTTCTTACAGAAAATTTCACCAAAAATATTATTACTTGGTTGCATACTTGTAAGCACAAATTCTTAATGTTTCTTATTAAATTTATCAAACAGCATTTTACCGGACACAATATAATCAGAGACCTAGTAATAGATTTTTGCAATTTTAAATTCTCTACCAGTAACAAGTGCAATAAAAT
Source organism: Stegodyphus mimosarum (assembly GCA_000611955.2). Classification (NCBI taxonomy): domain Eukaryota; kingdom Metazoa; phylum Arthropoda; class Arachnida; order Araneae; family Eresidae; genus Stegodyphus; species Stegodyphus mimosarum. The sequence continues at coordinate 69,266 of KK116791.1, forward strand.
TTACTGCCAAATCAACTTCCTACATCCAAACTATGACAATATTCAGTTCAGCAAAATTTTCAGAAAATGTCAACAACAATTTCCAGCTACTAAAGTACAAATCTCACCAGCTTTTAAGTATCAAAAACCTCTTAGCAAATTGTTAATTAACCATCATGATCTAGATTCTGCAGCCCAATGATACTGCAAAGAACTTCAATACAAAGACTACATAGACGAATTGACAAAGCCAGTAATAATTTCAGGATTATTTGAAAATTTTTTATGTCTCACTAATTAATACTGAACTGAATAATGGCATTACTTACAAAGTAACCAATTCACAAGAAAATGTCTTTGCAAAAAAACTTAAAGCAATTCATAAAAAACTTCAAATTTCACAACCAATTTCAAATTTCATTTCTCTGTTATTCAATAAAAAACCAAAGGATTTAAAAGCAATGCATATACTTCCTAAGAGATTTTTTTCTAATTTTTGATCCTATAAGTTTAGCAAAAATGCGTTTAATCATGAAATGTTTAACTAGGAAATATTAAATATTTTCATTAAATTACATTTGCTGGTGTCATTAAAATCACAATATATTATTATTATTATTATTATTTTGTTTTTATGATAGCCGTTTTAGGCAGCTGGCCCCACTCACAACAGACGATCAACATTCTCGGTTAAAAGAGAGAGAGAGAGGTGAAAAAAAGAAAGACAAAAAAAAAAATAAATAAAAACTGGAAGATTTCAGATTTTAACGGTCGCCCAATGAGGTTTGTTAGAATTTCTTAAGTTCTCGCTGAGCTCGCAGTCTACCAGTCTGTTGTTACAACTCACTCTTACTAACCCGTTCTTTTTTCCTTTTAGGCTTTATTATTCGGCATCATTTTCTTCGTACTTACACCATATACAATTCAACCAATAGCAAAATTACAAAATTTTAAAATCAGCATAGCAGTATACGTTTAGAATTGTTGGCAGACATTTTTCTGTATTTTTCAGCTCATCATATCTCAATGTTCAGTTTTCGAACTAAGATAGTTTTCCAAAACTTTTGTCTTTTTAATCATTAACGTTTGTGTGTTTACTTTGTAGGGATTTATATTTATTTTAAATAACCAGTTAAATTTAATTTTAAGTTACTTTCCTATAAGCCTTCATTCCCCTAATTGTCAGTGCCAGAATATTTAAATTTGGTAGCGTGCGTAAGGAATGCAAATTCTACCAGTGGGAGAATAAGTTTAAATATCGACGTTCCAGTAGAAAGAGAGAGTCTGAGAAATTTCCATGCGTTATACGCAAACTTCCGTTTAGCAGTTACTGCTGGTTAGACGTGGCTTAATCTCTATTATCTTGCTGCCACTAGACTCATCTACGCGCTGTAGGGTACAGGATTGTATGAGCCCTGTAGTGTAATTCTACTACTAGTGAATATCTTCAATTTTAAGTTTGATTCTACTGTTTCAGTTGCCCCCCAAGTTGAGGCGTAGTATGTTAGCGTCAGGTTGACGCATTGTAAATTATTTAAAGAGTTTAATAAAGAGCAGTTTTAACCCTTCTTCAGTGCAATCACTATTTCTCAAGATTCTACACAACAGAAAGACAGTAGAACTTTACAACTTTATTTATTAAATATTACATTCTTGGTGATTACGGTAGATAAAATTCACTTCAACAGCAACATCGCAAAATATTTAGAAACGGTATATCTGTAGAATTTCCGACAGACAGTCTCGCGCGCTGGAGTTGTTTTATTCCGTACAGTTTTGTCACTGCTTGGTTTGAAATCGCTGAGTTTGTTAATCAAATATCCGTTGAAATGTTACAAAATATGAAGTAGACAATAAAGAAAATTCGAAATTCAAAATTCGGTTTTCCAGGTGAGCATATTCGTGTGGAGGATTACGTTACTCAAAATTTGATGGATCTAGATACCGCTGTTTTTCACAATGCTAGAAACATACCTTCATGCAGATTCTTTATTATTTAATTTCTTTAAATATAATACAGGTCTCTAATATTTAGTGGCAACAATTTGAAAAGTGAAACGGACATTTATAATGAATCGACGCAAAATGCCTTTTCGAGACTAATAGCCCATCTGGGTTAACGTCCCTTCGGGCTAAAGAATTTTTTTTTTCTTGAAAAAAAATATTAACGTTTGTGGAAACTTTCGGATCAGCAGACTTACTCTCTAGGGACGTGATAGTCATGCATGCTTTTTTTCTTGCGGATTCACACCTGGACTCAAGTTCGAACGCAGACTCCGCTAACTACCTCCTACTTAAATATATAAGCTTTCTTAATTTGGAAATTTCAGTTAATTACATCACAAGAGTTTCTCAGTTAATTCAGTAGGCGCCACTTACTGCGATTATGTCTGTTCATGATTATTTTGATAACAGTAATCGATTGACAACATTAAGAGTTGAGAAAAAATATTTTTCAAAATATCAGTGGAATGCAACAAATGTAATATAAATATAACTAGAAACATAAATGCTCATTCTCCCAGCATTTTATTTAGAATTTATTATTAACATTTGATTGTCAGGAATTCTTACGCAAAAGTTCCTTTTTTGAACATCTCATAATGTTTCTAGAAATTATTTGAGCAATGTGCTACCTTTAATACTCACAGGGTATCTGTCATCTCAGCATTTGTAGGACATTCACCGATTTCGTAATCATCTTCTTCAGAAAGGTTATCACGTGATGCGCTTCGATTTGCTTCAGAAAGCGACAGGCTTCTTCTGCCATTGAATCTGCATCTTTGTCCATCCAAATGCTAAACTCCTCACAATTCATGTTAGTTGCAGACAATTTTAATTATTAATCTTCTTTTATTTTTATCGTTTATTGAAAGGTTGGCATGCTTAAAACGTTTCTTTATTGTCTTTTCTAATACGCGATTCCAAGACTTTAATGTTGCCACTAAAATCAAGATTCTTGGCCGTTTAATCCCTACTTGGCGACTTAGTTCTGTCATTGAGCGACTTATGTGTCTACTTTATTTGGCGATTTAATCTTTTATTTGGCGGCATAACTCCAGTTTAAAAAATTTGTTCTAAAATATTTTGAAAACATTAACCGACTTATTGATCACAACAAGCGAAGTATTTCCCATGTTTTTATAACCAGTGGGAGAAGCTCGGCAGTGCGGTAACAATACTAGAATGATAACATTAACCGCGATCACACTAGGCCCCCTACTGTAGAATTCTTTCACAAGTAAAAGAATTTGTACTAAAACACAAGTTCTTTCACAAGTAAAAGAATTTGTACTAAAACACAAGTTCTTTCACAAGTAAAAGAAATTTGTACAAGTAAAAGAATTTGTGGTCTTTCAGTGGTTTAGAAGCATTCGTTGATATGAAAACTATTTTAGACGATTGGGCGCATAAACGGCTACTTTGTAAGAAATAATATAACGAATATTTAAAAATATTTAAAAAAAAGTATCTAGAAACCCCTAACACTCTATCGGAATTCTAAAGATATACTATTTTTAAATATTTTGCGATTTTATCTGGTCTAAGTGCGAATGTTGTGTCGCTCAGCCGATAGAGTGGTTAGTGACCCTGACTAACACAGCGATGTGCCCGGGTTCGAATCTCCTGAGAAGGCATGGCTGTAACTGTCCGTCTCTTCATAGGAGGCAACGGTGGCCGCCTATTAGGCGCTTCCATAATGAAATGGCCAACACTTCCTACCCTATAGTGGCGCAAGGCTAATGTCTGTTAAATAAAGTTCCCGGCCATTAAAAAGAAACAGGTACGAAGATTGTGATCTTTAATAAGTTAAGTTATACTCACGAAGTTGTATAGTAAAGTTGGTAATATAAAAACAAAGTCATCTTAATAAGAGAAAACTTAACACTGATATGATGAATCGAGAAAAGACAAAAAAAAAAAGAGAGAGACAGAGAGAGAGATAGGGGAATAAAAAAAAATGTTATACGAACACTTCACACTGTCTAGAGAATTAAAAAAAATATGCTGCTTTAAAAAGTTTTGTAATTTTTCTATTGAATCGTATATGTTATAAGCGCAAAAAAACTTTCCTTAATAATGAAACTAAAAAGACAAAAAAAAAATGTATTAGGAAAAAATGCAAATAGGAGTGAGTCCAAGAGCAGACTGGTAATCTGCGATTCTCAGTAACAGCATTTGAAAACCTTAACATATTGTCCGGTGCGACGTTAAAATCTGAATCCTTTCAGATTTGTTTGTTTGTTTCTTTTTAAAAAGAATAAAACTTCGATCAGAAATTTAGTTTTAATAGGTTGAAGTTATGCATCTTCATTATCATCTATTTTCTATACGATGCGAAATGCATGCCGAAAATAAATCTATGCATTAACTACCATAGAAAATCATTTTTGCAACGCACAGTTAAAACAAGATCCACTTTACTTTTTGATATCCTTGTCGAAATGCTCCCATTCTTCTAAGAGAATAGCCACACGCTTAGCTTCTCCCACTACTTAAGAATATTTAGAGCCCTTTATATTCATTCGCAGTACTTCATTTTCTTTTCCGCTTAAAGACAGGACATTACTCATTATCGAAGGAAATTAACTCATGTATAAACAGCGCATTTACCCCATAAAGGCTCTCACTGTTCCACTGCTAATGGCAAGCCGTTCATATAATAAAATCATTTTGCTTTACTTTAATCAAGATCTTTCGGTAGATAAAACTGGCAACGCCCTGAAATTTCCCGACATGCCACAGTATCCGACACGCTTACAAGCTTGCTTAAATTATTCGGTTCACGGAGCTGAGATATGAAATCAATCAATTTTTTTTATTTATTTTTATTTTTATATTTTTTATTTATTTTTTAATTTTTGGAAAGGTTGCATTGGTTGTACGACAGTTTGCTTCGCAATGGACTCCCTAAAAGACGCCAATATTACCCTGTTACCTATGATATGTGATATACGCGAAATTATGGTAATAAAGGATATTATAATATTTCTTAGCCATCACGTGTAACTGATCGAGAAACGTTTACGAACTTCACTTATATCCTCATGTATTATTTTTCATCCGAAATTTCTTACCGTAATCATATAGTAGGTCTACTACTTGCATTTAACACAAACTTATAGTCGTGTACCTCTTATTTAGGCGTTTTATTTATATATTATTTCAAGGGGGTTAATTTTACGTTTTGCCTGCATTCAGAAACTCAGTTAACTTTATATATTTATGACGTATTTAATTTTTTTTAACTGATCAAGCCTTTAAAAAATTTTCTTTCCGATAGAAAGGACAATATACGCCTATTAAAAATTGTTAATATATAGATTTTTATTTCCACGTTCCTTTCTATTAGCAACAAAATTGCTCGGTCTTCCCGCCCGTAACATAAGTTTTTATTTCCTCTTTTCCTTCATTAATATAATCCATCGCTCGATTTTTAAATAATTTATAATATATTCGAATTCCTAATGTGAGCAACATGGTTTATTAAAGATTGGTCCATATTTCCTCAAGATGATAGTATCGAAAAACAGGAGTCTTTTAGATGAAGAGAAGAAATCAGTATCTTTTTGTTTCATTGGTATTTTGAGTTATTTTACAGTTTCCTTCTGTCTAATCACTGATCAAAATGTTTAATCTCCGGAACCATATTTTATTACAGCTTTCCACGTTATCAGACAGATAAGCCTGAATTTGAGAAGACTCAAAAGCACGTTTTTACTAATGGATTCTAGTGAGGTTTTAAGATTTTATTACCTTTCTCTACCCATTAAAATCACTTGATTTATTTATTCCTTCAGTGTTGCTCATAATACAAATAAATATATATAAAATGAAAATAAAAAGGGAATAAAAAAGAACAATGAAAGAAAAAAATTCTACTTCAAGCATTGTTTCTGTTCACCATGCTTGGTAATTGTACCAATTTGAATTGAATATACGTGCTGAAGTTCTGTTCGCTGTTGATGTTAGAAAACAGTAATCTGTTCATTTTATAAATTTCTCCTACTTTCTCTCCAACCAACAGATGGCGTTAAGCATGACTTTGGCTGTTTAATCTAACGTTGGCGACGGATATTTTTCACTGATGATGAAGAGTGTTTTACTTTTCCTTGAAAATATATCTAGCCACTTTTGTGTTGAAATCAATGTTAACCTAACACTGATTTTTGTTTTCTGTCAAAGTTTAGTTAATTAGGTGAAGCAAGCGAGAAATGCGTGTTATTAAGATGGATGCCTTTCTTAGAAAACTTGCTAAAAGGAAGAGGCAGGAAAGCTTTCTAGAACGTTTTACATGCACCTCGTATCATAGAAATCGAACAGACTAAAACGTTAGAGTTTAGAAGCATTGATAATTCTATTCCTGATAAACTCTTATTTATTTTTATCAACATTAGTTTAATGTTGATAAAAATAAATGAGGTTTTAATCAGTGGTTGGTTATTTGTTTATTTGCAATTATAAGTGAGGTTTTTTATTTATTCATAAATTTACAATCCTCAAGTCTAGAGATGTTATTATGGATGCTACCGGCAACATATAAAAACAGGCATTCTATAGAATACCTAGGCATTTTATAGAACGACGAAAACAGACCGTCAGTGTATGAAACGATTAATACTTTGAAAATTTGCAAATGATAATCCTATTGCAAAGAATGACATATATCTCCGATTCATTTCGAAAATCCATACATTTAATACATTCACAGATAAGCCATACATTTATTACATTCATTTCTGTAATTCCATATAATTCATACATTTTTTCCTTCAATCAGAAAAACGTAAATTTTACTTTGTACAACTTTCATTTTTCTTTATGTATTTACGTACATAACGTACCTATACGTATGTACGTATGTTACGTAAATTATTATTATTAAATACGTATTACGTATGTTACGTACGTGTATATACGTATGTTACGTAAATTTTCTAACCGCATTCTTTCATTATTTGTTTCAAAATAGCATTCGTATTTTTGAGGGATGTAAATCTTTTAAATAATAGTCCTATCATGAAATTTTTTCATGCTTTGCCTAAATAGTATTTGTCATTCTATAGAATGCCTGGGTATTATATATAGTGCTTGAAGAGAGTCTAGAACAATTCCCATATTTCATACTTTGCCTAAAAATACCAAGCGTTCTATAAAATGCCTAAGCATTCTATTGAATGCCGACGTTTTATACATTGTCGGTTACAAAAGAGATGGACTAATATGACACAACTCCCAGAAGCACATTCATTAGCTAATAAAGTGATTGATTAACACAAATACCTTCCTAAAGGGTGTGGCACGAAACATCAAATGTCAATACTACGATACCGTAAGCTACTTATTATCGACAAGGCATGAAACACACGACAGTCGTTATTTGACAGACACGAACGATCATTGAATGAAAAGTTCACAGTCAGAATGTTGCTAATTGAAATGTCGACAGAAAAACAAAACAAAAAGCATTTTTTAATTCTTCCTTTAAACTGATAAAAATATGAATATTAAACAATTTTGAGACGTGCTTCTAAATGAACATTTAATACTTCTTTGTTACCTAATTTATGACAGGATTTTTAGAGTTTGAAGTTTTACCATTCATTAAAGAATTAGGTATTCTGCGTATTCTGTAATACCTGAGCGACTTTCTCTTATTAACTCTTGAAAGAGGTGCTGTTTATTCTGTCTCATGAAGAAAAGTGAGTCAGGGCCATATAACAAATCGGCCAATTTAAACAGAATATTTATTCTCTAATTCTTTATATCTTCTAAATTATGACAAACATTTGATTTATATGAAAATATAACATACGTTTGATTAATATTTTTATGCCTTTTAGATATGAAAACAAATTTTATTAATATTTATATCAGCAGTATAATTAATCAAAATTCGTATAGGTTATGTTGTTTTTTCAAATAAACAAATAAATTAAATAATAAACAAAGTATGAAAATTTACCACATTTTCGCAGAACATTCCCTAGTGGAACAAGACTTGAGAATAAATAAGGACAGCATTGAGAATAAATAACAAATCTTTCCTTTATGTATTAAATTTTTATCGACACATGCAAAAAATACATATGATTGTATGTAAATAATTATACATGTGTTTGACTACAGCTTGACACTTGATGGAGTTTCGAGTTTGATAACATTTGTATCCTTACAGAAAAAATTATTGAAAACGATTTTCATCACAGACTGCACATGCTTATCGATCCCCTTTCGTTAAACTTATTAACTTTGAGCTATGAAAAAAACTATTTACATATAAATGCACTTCTATACAAAGCGATTATTCTTATTGCAAAAATTCGCTACTGAGAATATTTATCTTTTGATAAGTACGAACAAAATTTCATCAGATCTGCATCATCAAATCTTTGAATAAGATTTATATCACATTAGTTCGATTTATAGATTTTCTGGTACGTTATTCATGTATGCTTAATGACAATGAAAATAATTTAAAAATTGGACTCCAGATCATTAAATTCCTTAAATCTGCCTTCAATGTCTTTTCGTAACAGGCTATTTTTCTTGCATATTCTTGACAGATTCCATTTACATTTAGAATAATAGGGCAGGATTTAAGAAACAGAACGTATAAGAATTTTTTTTATTTCAGTTGTTGTTACCCATATTTGCAGTTGTAAAGTTTAATTCTGTGGGGTATCATTCAATGTTAAACTCTATGTAGGTATAATTTGTGTATATACGTATTAAGCCACTTATCATTTAGTCTAAAGTACCTCAGAAACTTCAGAAGGGTGTAAAAAATCCTTTATTTAAAACTGTACAGAAGGCAAACCTGATGCTTATAACTAGAATTTAAAAAAGCAGTAGATCAAATGTAAAGCCTAAATTTGAATAATCTTATAGCCAAAGCCTACACTCCGCAGTTAAACGCGAAGTTGGCTCAGAACTTCACCGACTTGGATTTCAGATATCGGCAATTATAGTGCAAAGTCGTTATCAACTCGTTATTCAAATTAAAGGAATCTCACGCAGTTTGACTTTAAAAACTATATTAGAAGCATATATGTCAGTGATAAGTTTATCATTTCCTTGCAGCTCTTTATTGAGATTATTTAAATGACTATTTAATCAACAAGAAATGGTAAATCTCATTTTCATGTATTAGTATGTAGCTTGTCCAATTTTTTATTTTTTTGCGTCATGAAAATTCCGATTTCATTTATTAAATCAAAAATCCTTTAAAAAAGCTCCATTTAACTGCTTCACGTAATTATAACAAACCGTTTCTTCTCCGTACTTGCTTTCTTCAAGCAATACAACAAATTCTCGATGATTCGGAGCTCGTCCCCAAATAAAGTATACTGTTTAAATTACCGTTTTTAAAACATAACCCATCTGCAAATATTTGGCACAGAGTTTTTCTTGATGAATAATGCAATGTATAGCGTTAACATAGTCTTAAAATTTTCGCCTTTCACTATATTTCTTAATTTGACTACTATTCCATTTTTTACCTGCTATAGCAGCTGTACTATCACTTTCAAATCGAAGCATATTGTTCGAAATTTAATATCACATTTATCTACGAGAATTTTTTTTTCCGAAAAAAGCATTCTGCGTCACAGTTTTTCTTTCATGGGAATTGTTTCAAGTAATTCCTGAACTACTTCAGATTCTTCACTAACACCTCATATAAAAACGATAAGCTGGGCTATATCTGTAAAATAATTAATAGTTTTGCAAATCTGCTTAATTGTTGAGAAATAAGCTAAATATCTTCTCTGTAAATGTTATCGAATATGTTTGGTAAAAAGGGACAATAAAGGTCTGAAGTTAAATATTTCTACAAGAAAATGATTGAAATTAGCATTTCGAGATATTTCTTTATTTCCAAAATTTTATTTAAACTTCGTTTAATTAATTGAAATTATTAATTACAGTATAAGGATAAATATAAAGATTTTATAAAATGACAATACTAAGTACTGTCATTGTTAAAAATTGATTAGTATGATGACTTTCTGGTCAGTATTTTAATGTAAAATATTTGATCAGTAGAATTCGGAATTCTTATATTTCCTGTCCAGTTTATTTACTTAAAGCATGTTTGGATAAATAAATTTACGGAAAGGTTAATTTTACTTTATCTAAAAAGAGGAATAAAAAATCTGATGTAATCTAAAGCAACCACATGACTTCCTTGTCCGGAATATGACCTTATACTCGCTTTGCATTTCATTTAAACTTATTGGATTAAATTAAATCTACTTCGTCGATAGCGTATGAACCACAATAGAATAAATGCGCTCTTTAAAATTCACTACATTTGTTTACCATAGCGACACTCTGGCTCTAGGTTCACTTAATAGCACTACATCTCATTCACTTTATAACTCAGGATGCACAAAAATTATGTAGATCATCTGAAGAATTATCTAATAGTTGCCACATGTTCTATTCAAGTACTATAATAAATCTAAAACGATGTGTAAAAGAAATTAAACAAACAAACGAAAGAAACAGTTTTTCACAGACGACTCAATATTTCTCATTCAGTTAATTTAGTTTCTCATTCAGTTTTCTCACTTCGCGATAAGGCAAAAATACATAAAAACTCAAAATATCTATATTAAAAATTAGGAAGTAAATCTTACACACTTATTTCCTTAAATAAATTCCAGAATGAATTAAGCATGATTTAATTCGCAATAATAAAAGTAGGCGTCAAGCAAAAACAGCGTTAAATTTCATTCGATAGCGATGAAAATGGATATTTTCTTTGAAATATGATACTTGAAATTTTTCGCTATTACAATACTTCCTTTTCACTTCGTAGAAGGAAGTAAAAATACGGATATCTAGACTTTTAGATACAGAATTCGGGTAATTGGAGGATATATGCGATATCGCAAACTATGATATTCGGAATTTTGCTGTGAATTAAGAAAAATATTCCAAAGTATTTGACAGTTGCAATATCGAATTATTTTCCGAAATGCATCTGCATCTAAATGTGGTTATGTTGTTCCCATTTTTCTCCTCCCCCAAGAATAGAACAAGAATAATCCACGAGGGAG
>KK116791.1:88455-136027 GCA_000611955.2 Stegodyphus mimosarum
TTTTGAAAAAACCACAAGAAAAACACAATTACCGAACTTGAAATCGTCGAAAACTCCAAGCCTTAAATAGCGCTTTGAAGTGGCGCCACAGACGCGCGTGATGTGCGTCTGCGCTGAAATTCTAATCATTCGCATATCTCACCTCCGCTAATGTATGTTGTAAATTTCATATTATTTGCATGCTTCCTTCAGGGTGTTGCATTTACGGTGGCCAGCAGTGTAGTTCAAAATTCTCATTTGACAAAATCCACAAATTTTGATCAAACGTTCATAAAATCATGCAAAAAATCGAGTTTTCATCAATTCATAAAATTAGTCAGCATAACTATCAGTTCATAAAAGGAATCATTAGGTAGTCAATGCAAACAGATTGATTAAAATAGTTCTTGGTAGTAAGTCCGAGAAAAAATGAAGATTGTATCGTTTTTCATTTTCCGGTACTTGCATATTATCCCGTTGACCATGAAACTGTCGCCAAGCAGGGCAATTAGGGATAAGCGCGGCCAAATATTATAATCATAACACCTACGCTTTTGTTTTATGTAACCCTGTTTGATTATGGACACGTCGCATTAGATTTTTATGAACAAGGATATAAATTAACTGTTATTACTGTACTTCTTTCTTGCATCTGGAAAAACAAAAACATTTTGGGTCTGCCTTGTATAGAATAGCAAACAGCTGATTATTTAAAATTATGGTATACTACCATAAGAAAAGCATTAATAATGGACGCGGTATGATAGCTAATGAACTATGCAACTAATTCAAACATTCTCGTGAGATGTGCTTGTTCAATCTAGTATTTCCATTCCATCAAAATACCTGAAATCATTTAATTACTTAAATACCTTTTTGAAGAATGTTTTCGGGCGATTTGTTTAATTATTTTACTAGTATTTAAATGTTCCCTCAGATTTTTTCTAGCGTGATACAAAATGTATTTTTGCCGAAATTTGTCTGAATATTATAATAATTAACAACGAGATAAAATACGTAAAGATCTAGGTACTAAAAACAGAACCTTAAAAACTTACCGTAGAATTATCGTGTGCTAGAAGCGCGCTACATCGCAACCTTATTCTGGCGGGAATTTCGGTGCAACTTTTGGACTGCCGAGGGGAGAGAAAGGAAGGTTTGCTTGACTAGTCGGCGGATAAATATGTGCTCTGTGTTAAGACTGATTTTGTAATTTGTTATTAATGGTATATTTAATATAGTATTTAGTGTTCAAGATGCGGCGTCTTTATTCTATGGATTACTTGTTTTGCTCGCCAGTTCAACATACAAAGCGAGCAGTCAAAGCGGTAAGAAAATGTAGGCTCAAGTTTAATATTTCTACGAAAATAAAAAGGTATGTCTTTGAAAAAATAAAAACTAAGTAACATAACAGCGTTATTTTTAAAATTACGCTAGAAGTCTGTTTGGGATTCATTTATTTGATAGTGGACGAATTTAATTTTTAAAAGAAGTTTTTATTTCATGATGCCATATTTTGCACAACAATCTAAATCAAGATCACACCAAGATTAATTTTAAAAAATGGAATAAAATATTTTAAAAAAATTAAACAACCATTTTCACAAAAATTTGGAACAAAATTCATCGCGAAACAGTTAAAGTTAACCCACATTTAAAAAAGGATTTAAGATCAGAAGCATATAATTTAAAAATAATTATGGAAAACTGAAATATAACGTTTAAGTTTCATTTTAATTATGTTGGCAGACTATAGCTGGAAGGACAGCATAACGCTATCTTGGTGTTCCAATTCTTACAAAAAAAAAAGCACGTACGAATCACTCGTTCTCTTTATCTAGCGATAATACCGTCCTATCTTCAAATCTATTTAGTCCCGCCAATTAGTCAATCCCATAACTCATGTTCGCAGAAAAGACTTGTTGCACAAGTAGCAAGGCAGCAACTCGTTGTTAACATCTGAAGGGAGCAGGCAACATTTTCTTTGTCTACTAATGCCCCTGATTACAACCAGATAATCCCAAATATACATAGATCTGCCAGCGAGATCTTCGGGCGTAACCTTTCCCTCGATCGAAAATTGCTCTTAATCACTGACAAGGAATTTTCATGGATTTGCTAATTTCTGGCATTGTAAACCGGTTTAAGTATATCTCATCTCAAATGAACTCGTTTGCCGGGAAGTGGTAGAATCTACTTGGAAAAGATGCTTGAACAGTCGGCTTTCAAAGGGTGTTGTCTAAAGTAATATAAGTAAATTGATTCGTACCAATGAATGTAAATATTTTCGATCTACGAAACCATGTTAGTTATCATTCGTACCCAGAATAATGCAAGGCGTCAATTTTTAGCTCTAGAGATGGTATTAGTCTCGAAGCTCACTTTTTGCCAGTATCATTTTTGTATTCGAATCACTTTTCGAATTACCCAAATCTTATCGCGCCGTATTTAAAAAAAATAAATAATGAAGAATCTATATGTAAGTATATATGTTCTTTGCATTATACATGTCGCTTGCATGCAGAAAAATATCGACACTTAGGTCCATCGAATTTTGAATGCACGTAGTCCTCCACCCGAACAGGGTACCTCGGACCCCAAATTTTGCGAAAAGTGGCAACGCTGTTCTAAATAAAACATTTTTATCCTCAGCGCGCCAGACTCTTTCTGTTCAGCAAAATGTGAGATATCTATCCTTTAATATTAATCCAAAACTTCGGCTGTTTGAAAGCAATGTGTTGCCGTTCAGTGAAGCTTAAGATATTTAACTTTCAAATTAATTTCTCTTTTACTGAGTAGCAAACCAAGTGAGAAGCAATAAACTAAATTTTTAAACATATTTTTTCTACTTTTTAATCTAATTGAAGATAAAAGTCTATTCAAATCATGAGCAGAAATATTAAATATTTTTATGAAACTACAATAACTGGATTCATTAACGCTCTCATACATTTTTTTTACATTTTTTATGATAACATTTTAGGCGCCTAGCCGCACAGGCGACTAGTTTCTAAAGAATAAATCATAAATTTAATTAAAATAGTTTTTTTATAAAAAGTAAAGGAACGTAATAAATGATAACAAAATCTGGAACTGAAGATTTAAAAAGTGGCATAAATATTTTGAATAGTATACAATCGCAATTAAAATTCTTTCTTTATTTGGTAGGTACCTAACCAATTTAAAGCATTTTTTAAGGGTAAAGTCCGTCAATATTCTTCTTCTTAACGCCATAGCACAGTGGGGATTTCTTCCTCAGCAGCTAATGTTTCCATGTGTATTTTACTTTTCCAGGTAAAAATATGGCATTCATTCAGCAACTAGCGTCATCATCAGCTTCATTCAGCAACTAGCGTCATCATCAGCTTTACTATGGGCTAAAAAATGTTCTGTTAACGATAGAACTCAGCTAATATTGCGATTTACTTATACATCTAAGTACTAGAGCCCATTCTACTTGGGTACGAATTCAGTTCGCTGAAAAGTTGAGAAGTACCGAAGCCAGGCTCCGACGGCTCTAATTGAGTTTAAAACCTGGATGCCATTAAGGTTGTCTAATTTTTCCGCAGCTGCAACCGAAACTTTCTGATGTTTCTGTTAGAAAAAGATTTTTCAAAGAACTAGCGGTATCAGTTATCTTATCATAATTTTCAATTCTGTTTCAGTCTCCTATACTTAGCATACTCTTGACCTAACTGTAAGATCGTCGCCGCTTTCTTTTATGGTAATAAAGTTTCATGAAGATTTTTTTTATCAGACAAGGCAACTTGTCGAATCCTGTACTATTTTCTGTGCTTGTAACGTTTTGCATAATTTTTACTTCATCTTTGATGGGACAGCGCATTTTCTAGACTAAAGCTAAAATAATATTTGCATAATAAAATCATACGACATAATAAAATTAGACAGATCACGAACTCGTCACTTTACGAACAATTCGGTCTAAGGACTGTTTGCGAATTCGGAAATTTTCTGAACAAAAAACTCTGGGATAACAAATGTCTCAAGGTACGAACGAGTTCAGGTCGGCAGTATCACCTGTATAAACCAGTAGCAAGCTACAGTGAACGTATTTTCAATGGACAATGATCCATGCTCACTTTAGATGAAACATTTTAAAACGTAAGCAACAACAAATCATATTGGACAAATTTTGAGAGGCGCTTACAGACAACGAAAAAAAAGACAAAAAAAGCTGCCCTTAAGACCTGATGTTTTCATAAAAATGAATTCGCATCTAAACAAGAACACCTATCTCGTTCTATTGTAAGAACACCTATCTCGTTATTTTCCACATAAATAACCACTTTCAGAACTTCATCTATTTTATTCTGTTTAACATTGAGTTTATCCTTTTTGTTCCCTATTTACTGATTTTCCTTAGTTTTGGGTCATGAACTTGCGCTCAAAGTACTGTTCAATAGTTAAATGAAGTACGAAATCATCTATGGTCAAGGAAAGAATAAATCTATTTGATACTATTAATTCCCATGGAAAAATATTTTCGGCTTACGAATATATCGGTTGACAAACGGCGTACAAAAACGAGTTAAATTCTTGAAGCGAGGTTCACTGTACTATCGCTATACCTTGCAAGTTCACGGAAATACAGTTTAAAAAAGTATTTTCTAACATAGCAGAAACATAACTTTTTTCATAAAAATGAAATAGGTTAAAGCAAATTTTTCCAAAGTGAGATATTTCTAGTTACGCCATGGATCCAAAGCGATTTTTCCAAAGCGAGATATATCTGCATAAAATTTCCTTTAGCAGTCTTTGTGTTTCTGAAAAGTAAAGTGCTGTTTAGTAATCACAGAATTCTTCGGCATTGGAATTCCAACATCAAGCCATTTTGTCACTCTTTGTAAGCACTGGTGTATTTTATTACTTCTGAGAATGTGCGTAATTACAGCATGTTAGATATGAGCAATTTCTCTGCAAAGGTATCAACAAGTAATTTCAATGTTTCAATGCGTTTTATGTTCCTGTTCGACGAAAAATGGTATTTTTACAAAATGTTACCTTCAGCATATTTTGATTCTACCATAATTATAATGGGGATAATTAATCTTAGAAACTAATATGCATAAAATATAGTTCCCTTTAACCAAATGGGGAAGTATCTGCTTAATAAATTGTGTTATTTTTGCTCATCTGTTTTTCTATAGTGGCTAGCTGCCAAATAATGAATGAATTCAGTGATCAATGATGAATAAAATGCGAGAAAGAAGCAAAGAACATCTTGTAATACACGTAATGCGCAGATTAATTCTTGATCAGCGGTAGCAATGATTTAATGCCTTTGCGTGCAAGTTGAATTTCTGACAATCGATGCCCGTGGTTCCTGTTGTTCAACACAAAAAACTTGCTTGTCGATTAGAGCCTTCGGGTAACAACTTCGGGGTTACCTGAAGCCTGATTTTTGCAACCAACTTCAGGGTTAGTTGCAAAGATCTATAATTATGCGGACGAAAAATTTTTATAAAACTACTTGAAAAGCAAGTACATGGAATATAAATATAAAGTCTGTCAAGTATTTTTCAAATCGTTATGAAAGCACTGTGGGTTTGAATACAAATCTAAATACTTGGACAATGATTCAATACAAGTATATAGTTTTGTTTAGTAATTTATATCTGTATAGTTTAAACTATTGCATAAACTGCAAAAAAACCTCTTTGTTTATAAAAATATCAAACAAGAGTTTTTTTAACATTTTTGCTCATGGCCTCTTGAAAATTATTTTTCTTAGCAAGAGGCAATTTTCCTTTAATCTCGGCGATTTCTACTTTCATTCTACAGTACGAGCTGTGTAAGCAGTCCGACTCTCATCCGTAGCATAGCTAGAATTTCTGCCGCCCCGCGGGGCCCCTAAATTTTTCGCCCGTCTTGATAGAAAGAGAAATAACTGGAAAGAAATAAAAAAAAAAAAAGTCGAAACGACAGATAACAAAATGAAACTTTTCGATTAACTTTGGAAAAACTTTAATTCCAAAATTTTAAAATTATACTGTTATTTTGCTTGTTTTTTATTCGCAAAACCACCATTTACATTGTAGAGGTATATCTGATTACTCTTGCTGTTATGCAGACAGTAGAGAAAGATTTTTTAAATGCAAAATATACATTTTATATACATATAAAATTTGGAACTTTGTTCCGGAGATCACATTTTAGAATAAATAGCAAAAATTCAAAAGAACCGCATTTCCATGTACGTGTTTCGATTTTCCTACCAATAACGGAAATAAAACTTCGAAATACTTCTTTCTTAGTGAGGAATTCTTCCTCATGAATGTCAACCGTGATCATAATTTAGTTGATACTCGAAATTTGTATTCAAAAGTTCCGAAGGGAATAAAAAAGATGTAATAAAAGTATGTAGCTGTTGGAATCCTATGGAGATTTCTTTGAACAATTTATGTAGAGTAAAAACTTTTTTCTTCTCGATTTAATTACATGCGGCAATTTAGAATTTAATTATCCTTCACCTGCCTCAATGATCCACCTGAATAACCCCTATAAAATAACGTTTCAAGCAAAAAATGCCACCTTAGAAAGGTGCTACCCGGAGTAGACCACCTCCTCTGTCCCACCCGTCTAGCTCAGCCACTACACTGATGTGCAAAAATTAAGGACGAGACGGTTTTTTCAATATAACTTTGTACAAAAGCTTTCCAAATCAACACATTTAATACCGTAAGATCCCCAATACGTAAGGACATGAGTAATGTAAGCAACACTTACTAAAAGAGAAATCAGAGGGATAAAAAAAAGCTTTATTGAAAAAGTAGCATGGAGCGCAATGCGACTGAAGGCCGAAACATCCCTGTGATGGGTGTCCAGCAAGAAACATCCGGTCTTTAATAGGGGATATGATCTCCCCTGACTGCTAGGCAGGTTTCACATCATTTGTGCATGCTGGATATGTGGCTGTTAATGAGCTGTTGAGACACTGCTGCTCGTTCCTCTTGTAGCACCAATCGCAGTTTCGGAATCGTTACTGGCGATAAGTTACGTGCTGCCACGGGTCTCCCTAGTAAGTTCCGTACATGCTTGACGGGATTTAGATCCAGAGACCTTGCCGACCAATCCATGTGTTCAATATCTTCACTCTCCAACAGCTCTTCGACAGTAACTGTGCGATGAGGTGGAGCGTTGTCGTCCATGAACAGGAACTGAGGACCCATAGCCCTTGTGAAAAGACGCATGTAAGGAAGAAGAACCTCGTTACAACAGCAGTCCCAGGTGACGAACCTCCTTGGGAGATATGAAGGTCTGTCCGGCTACCAAGCATTATGTCTGCTCGAACGAGAACTCCGCGAACTCCCAAACAGTCCCTTTTGATGATGTTGAAAGGGTTATTGCGTGTTCCCCGCTCTGTCCAGATGTGTATGTGTCTAGAATCGCAACTCAGACTAAATCTGCTCTCATCTGTAAAGAGTACTCGTCCCCATTCATTGTCTCTCCAGTTCCGGTGTTCCCGGCACCACAGAGAACGCCTTCTCCGATGGGCAGGCGTTAGAGGCACCGTACAGGGCGTGGTGCAACAGACCACCACCGTGCAGTCTTCTGGCCACGGTAAAACGCGATATCGGTCGTCCAGTCGCCTGTGTCGTGTGTCTAGCGATTTCTCCCGCTGTCTGCCGCCTGTTTCTTCTGGCCTGTAAGGCAATATACCGGTCATCTGCGGGTATGGTTCCTCGTTGACGACCACTACTAAACCCCCGGATAGCTATTCCTGTAGTTTGAAATTGTCTCCAAAATCGTGAAACGATGCTGGGAGCAATTCCGAACACTGCAGCCACACTTGCCACACTGCGGCCTTCCTCCAGCTTCCCAATGATTCGACCTCGGGTAAAAGCATCCAGATGTCGTCTAACAGATTGATTATTCGCCATTTCTCGCTGAGGCAGCAACTCGGTGTGATTTTAACTGCTATACGGCGTGCAATCGCTTTGCCAGAAATACTGATCTTACACCGACAACATGCTTTATACTACTCAGACACTCCCCCATTACGTCTACCTGCATATCTGCGCATGTGTTACCGTACATCACCTTACTTAATCTCCTGATTGCTCTTTCTGTCCGCTCTGCCTCTTCGTTCAGCTGATATGCTAATTTTTCGACTTCGTCCTTAATTTTTGCACACCAGTGTAGCTCCCATTATTTTTTTATAGACAACAAACATACGTCATCGTGCCCAATAAAGCCATTGTGCTCGAACGGGCGCATATCGCACATTCTTCTGTCAAGTGCCCTGTGATTCTTCTGTCAAGTGCCCTTCCGATGTAAGAATTTGTTTACGATATGGCAACGATGTATATGAGGAAAGGCGAAATCATGCTTGGAAGGTGAATGTTTAAGAATGCTGAAGTGAGTTTGTGTAAGACAAAGATACGTTGAATATAAAAATTTCGATAAGACTAAGTTTACTTTCATGTCTGCTGTTAGTTTTCTGTGGCAAGTAGCGACATGCTTGTCTAAAAACTATCTTGGTCTGCTTTTGCCTTATTCTCACCACATAATTCAAATATGCCTGTAAGCATGGATAAAGAAGGCTTTATTTATAGAAATGTCAGCATGCATTTAGTGATAAATCATGTTATAACTTAAAGCGACATAAAACTTGCATACTTAAGTAAAGGCAACTCGGTAATAGAAGTAATCCAATGCGTACTTGAGAAAAACATAGGCTTCTGTCAAAGTAATTTAAGTGCTTCTGAGGAGTAAGAACTTCTAATTTCTAACCATTTTTGACAGTAATCTTATATCAACAAAACCAGGGAAACTGAGCTGAATGCATAGCTCAAATTTCGCGGATATAATTTCCATAGATAAATTACTTTCCACATACTTCAAATGCAATTTGTTCACTTTCCATTTCTCTACAACCCGTGAGGAAACGTCCACTTCCTCTGACTTTACGATAATATCACATACCATGTTTTATGATTTATGTTTTAATGCCCAGCAAATACCTCCTTCATCTAACGTAAGAATGTGACAGGACGTAGTTTATATTATTAATAAATACAGCTCTTGTGCACCTATCTATACCCTACTGTTAAGCTTTAGAATATCTTCATGCAGTGTATGAATGGGATAGGACAATACTTGTATCTCTAACAGCTAGGTAACTATCTAGTCCTTTTATCTTTTCCATTTTTTCCGTTCTTCTATGCTTTTATCTTTCGATATTTGTATTATTAAAAACACGCGATAAGATGCGATTTATGTCAAAACTTGCAGGATTTATATTAATTAACCAGTTATTGTGATACTGAACCTTTACTTTAATTTCTTTTTTCTGTAATTCTCATCAGAATGCAAAGCAGAGGGTTTGAATGTTTCAGAATTGGAGCTTTTGACAGTTTCGCTTTGCTGTTACGAATGACAGCTCAGCCAAAGTTGTTCTAACTTTTGCTATGAGACGTTTAAAATACATGTCGTAATTATCTTGAGCCAGCTTAACTAGTGTACTTGTGTAATATCAGATTACGTTACCTACACTGAAATCAACTACATGTTATATTATGTTAAATACTCGCAAATAGCAGAAGGTCGTTTATAGCACAAGTAGTGCCTTCTATTCCTTTAACGATTAAATAAAAAGATTATTTTAACATTTTTATGACTTGATCATTTGCTTCAAACTAATGTGTTAACTTGCTTCCCAGTCCAGTCGAATATGCAGGACTTTAAGATAACCTTCTAGACATAGGAGAACCCTATAAGCTCTTCAAATGCATAATTTCACAGATTAGTTATTCTGCTACATTATAATTAAAGAAAATAAGAAAGCTTTCAGATTTTATACTATGGCCTAATCGACTTTTTTTCATTTACACACACATACACGTTATAAGGTATTTCTCCCGACTTCTTAGCATGCCTTCGTAGTGTAATGGTCAGCACACTCAGCTCCTATTTGAGAGGTCCGAGGTTCGAGTCCCGGAAAGGGCATTCCTTATTTTTCATGTCTCCTGCTTAGAAATAACCTAATGCCTCTACAACGTTTCGAGAGCATTTCGGCTAATGCCGCTTTGGGCTGAAAGTATTTAAAAACGGCGTATCTTTAGAATTTCCGATAGACAGTATCGTGCGCTGGAGATAAAAATGTTTTATTCCCTACAAAGTTGACACTACTCGCTTTGAAATTTTTGAGTTTTTTATTAGAAAATTCTTTGAAGTTTTACAAAATATGAAATAGATAATAAAACAAATTCCAAATTCGGGTGTCCAAGTGCCCACGTTCGGGAGTAGGACTATGTTATTCAAAATTTGATGACTCTAGGTACCGTTGTTTTTCCACAATGAAAAAAACGTGCATATGTTCATGCAGATTCTTCATTATTTAGTATGTTTAAATATATTACAGGGATATAATATTAGGTGGTAACAATTTGAAAAGTGATTCGGACATTTAAAGTGATTCGACGCAAAATACCGTTTTCAGACTAATAGCCCTTCTGGACTAACGTTCATTGGGCTAATAATTTTATAATAATATAAGAATATATATGACATAATAATATAACACCGAATAAATATCAACATAATAGGCTTATTTGATTCCTTTCACTGTGTTTTACTTTCTATCTTAAGTTCATGGTGATCATATTATAGAGTTTACAAATAAACTAGTCTATTTAAACAAATGATTGTATTTATGTTATATACAAATACTCTGCACAAGTTTCCAGCGATTTAAAGAAGAACAAACTAAACTATTTAATTAAATGATTTTATTTACATTATATACAACTGCTTTGCATTTGAGTTCCTGACGATTTAGAGAAGAACAATCGATTTGCCTTGCGCTTTCTGCTGCTACCGTGATTAGTATACTCTGTAATTACCTCGTGTGATTATGGACTTTGATTAGCCATGAATAATTATATAGAAAGCTCACCTCGCATCCTTTGCACGTGTTATTGTCACGGTATTTAATGAGATTCGCATGAAAGACTTTTCAGATATTTTTTTTCCATTTAAAATCAATGGATAATTTAGATACAAAAACATAGCAAGACGAATAGAAATTGATTCAGATTTTTATGCCGTAAATAATTATTAGTATGAATGTAAAGATTTATTTTCGCTTTAGAAGAATGCAACGCAGTTCTCAATATATCTTTTAAGCAGCGGCATCTTCTTAGACATGCCTATATATTTCAAAAAGCAAAATAATAATAATTATTTTTTAACTCAATCGAATCATAAAATCCTCATTAATTGTTTTAAACACACAGCTTTTAAATCAATCACCGATTTTATTTAGAATAAGAAATTTGAAACAAGGTGAACTGTGTTCTGTGATGTCTTTTCTAGCAACATCATTAACGGAATGGGTGTATTTTAAAAGGACAAAAGCAGAAGCCTTTCCCCTTTTTACTTCCTTATATACGAAGTAAAAGGGTAGAATTGTATCGCGAAAAATTTCGGGTACCATATTTCAACGAAAATATCCATTTTGACCACTAATCGAATGCAATTTAAAGATGTTTTTGTTTGACATTTGGACGTACGGACAGAATAAAGGACTCTTGTTCCCTAAATGAATTATAAAACCGATTTAAAATGAATTTAGAAGAGATTTTTTTTCGTGGCGTCTGTACGTACGTATGTATGTATGTATCTCGCATAACTCAAAAACGAGTAGCCTTGGAACATTGAAATATTGTATATAGGACTACAGTAACATGTAGATGTGCAACTCCTATTTGGGTTGCAATCGCCCGCACCAAAAGTACACTCACGTTTGTGAAAATTGCAACACCATGAAGGACTTACGCGAGTGAGCTGAAATTTTCAGGAAATGCAAAGTAGCGCATGATATGCAAATGATTAGAATTGCAAATCCGTAGCGCATGCGTATGCTGAGCAGCGCCCTCTGAACGGCTGATGGATCCGAATAAATAGACGGCTGTAGCGAGGCGTGTATGGTTATCGGTGGTTATCTGCTAGTGGTAAACGTTAACTCAATCTGTACTTATGCCTCGTCGACGAAAGAGAGCGAGATTTGAACAACTTACAGAGTTTGAACGAGGGAGAATCATCGGCCTTCGTGAAGCTGGATTGTCGTATCGTGCAGTAGCCTCTCGTGTGCAGCGTAACAGCAGCACAGTGATGCGCGTTTGGAAGCAGTGGACAGACGAGTGTCGGACAACTCGGAAATCCGGGAGTGGACCCCGAAATGTGACGTCAGCTCGCGATGATAGACACCTGGTCCGCATGGCGCGGACGGACCGTACAGCTTCCTCTAGACAATTGGCAGCACTGTGGTCAATAGCTACAGGTGTTTCATTGTGTGCTTCATCAATTCGTAGACGTCTGCTGCAGTGTGGACTGCGCGCACGGACTCCTTTATACAGGATCCCCCTAACGCACGACCATCGCCGCCTGCGGCTACAATGGGCCAATCAGCATAGAGACTGGCGTGCTGATTGGCAGCATGTCGTGTTTTCTGACGAATCCCGCTTTAATTTGTGGTACCATGATGGCCGCATTCGTGTCAGACGCTATGCCGGTGAACGCCACCTTCCGGAGTGCATTATCGAACGCCACAGTGGACGAACACCCGGAGTTATGGTCTGGGGCGCCATAGCATATCATAGACGATCTCAATTGCTACGAATTGTGGGCAATCTGAACAGCAACCGGTATATCCGTGAAGTTCTACAGCCCGAAGCTGTTCCCTTCCTTCAAAGCTTGCCAGGCGCTGTATTTCAACAGGACAATGCCCGCCCTCATACTGCTCGGATTGTTAAATCCTTCTTTGCAGCGCAGCAGGTACAGCTTCTTCCTTGGCCTGCGTGTTCCCCGGATATGTCGCCAATTGAACATGTGTGGGATGTCATTGGTCGGCGTCTTGCTCGTGATCCTCGTCCTGTTGCGTCTGCAGACGAACTTTGGGTACGCGTACAAACGATATGGAATGCTCTTCCTCAGTCAGACATTCAAACTTTGTTTGACTCCATGCCACGTCGTGTAGCAGCACTTATTGCGGCGCGTGGTGGCCACACAAAATACTGATTCTGATCTCTTGTTCTTGTTTGTTTGCTTTGAACATTTAATCATTTATTTGTACCACTACCACTCAACTGTGTATTAAATTGCATTCAATTATGACGATTCCTTCTTGGTGTTGCAATTTTCACAAACGTGAGTGTATATATATATATATATCCACAAAGTGAGTGAGCTCAGTTTTTTTATTCTTATTTGTTTGTAAATTGTGCACTTTTTGCTTTAAAAATGATTGAATTATGTTGTTCTTATCTTCCGGTTAAGGTTTTTGTGTCTTTAGTTAATTTGCCTGCTATAGTTGTAAAATGATCAACAATTTAAAAAGTTGTTTAAATGCGGTTAAGCTTAATTTTTTACCATAGCAGCCAAATTTGTTTACATTTTGAACTTAGCAGAATTGTGGATGTGTTGCCAATCTAGAGAAATTAAGCTTCGGATCAACAAAGATAACGTCTTCTTTTATTATTGCAAATTAAATCATGCTTAAGCATTCTGGAATTATCATTTAAGTTATTAAATTATCCGATATATTGACTCATTAAAGTGTCCACTGCAAATTAAGTCAGTTTCTACGTCTTCATTGTCTTTTTGCCGAGTGAGACCAAAAGTAAACTTTCCGTTTCGTGCACCGAAAATCTTCCTTCTTGAACGCTGGCCGAATTGCTTACTTTTGCGTAGAAACTGCAATTTTAATTGAAAAAAAATTATTGTTTTAACTGTATTTAGTGTTTTATGTTTTTCTATATCTTTCAATTTTTAATACAGATATTTTGAGGTTTATGTATTTTTGCCTTATCGCGAAGCGAGAACTGAATTAATTGAATGAGAAATATAGCTCTACTGAAATTCGAGGAGAAAAGTTTTAAAGGCAATTGATTTTTGGATTGGGTTTCAAAGGCAGGGAAAAGTGCGTATAATTTAATATTCCGTACAAAGAAGTCATGTGGTGTACACATCAGATTTTTTTGTGCATTTTAATTCATGCGGTGCTTTTATCGCGTTCAGAAGGAGGAAATGAATATTCTCTGTTCAGTACTGAACAGGTGCAATTACTCTTATGTTTTCTGCATTATTATGCAGAAGCGGATAGTCTGCTTCGTTTACAACTTTCGTACAAGTTTTACAATGTACTCTACATTTAGTTTAAAGCTGGCTCTTTTTCATTTCCTGGCTTCTTTCGAGGTTCCATATGATAATGCAATATGCATATATGGTGTCAAACAGATGACTGGGGGAGGCAACAATACTGTGACAAGAATTTGGGGAAAAAGATTTTAATGGTTTGAAGTCCAGTTTTACATTATTATCAGTATCAGAAACGAACGTTAACTCTCCGGAAAATCTAGAAATGGAGTTAGTTAATTAACAATGTCATATAAATCTTATGCAAAGTTTGAAAATCCAAATTAGTTTTATTCATACTCGTCGAAAGATAAATTTTCTCAGTCACGAATTTTTGCAATAAAAATAATCACTTTGTTTCGGAGTACGTTTACCTTTGCCGATGAACGTAGATGAGTATTTACAATTTGTGATGAAGCTACTTTCTAGCAATTTTACTTCAAAATTACAAACTTTATGAAAATTGTAACGCCATGAAAGGTTGTTATTGATAGGTATAGTAAGACACAAAAAGTTTATAATTATTTAAATACAAATATTATTCTTTCTGTATGCGTTATAGAAAAATCTAATAAATAAAACAAAGAAAATAGATTTTTATTATTTATTCTCAAGTCTTGTCCCTTTTTTGGAAGTTTTCATATATTTTCTGTTAATTTGAACTAAAAGTAAGTGATTTAGTAGTAACTTTAATATATTGTAATTCTGAGAATCTTAATATTTTGCCTTCAACGGGTTTGAATTATAAATTGTGACCAAGAGAAATTTCTTATAGAGGCCAACTTTTAGATTTCAAGCAAAAAATCAGTATAAATTTGAAATTTTTCTTTGAAGCTTACCACCACCAAAATCACAAAAGTATAAAGGGCGATGAAAGGATATTCCCGAGGCCTTAATCATAGCATTATGAAATTTTATTAAACACAGTAGTCAATAAAATAATCACATACGTAGCTGCTATTTGGGCCTTTCCCATGACAGCGAGAAAAATTCGGACTCTTAACTCAATAACCTTTCTTGATCAATATTATCCCATCATTTTCAACAACCTCCACCAACGCACTAAAAACAATAGCCGGGCTGACGCACTACCAATTCAAACAGAAACCGACGCATTGTCCATAATAATCCTACAACTCAAGAAAACTACCACGTACAATGACGTCATTTTCAATCCACAAGACTATGAAGGAAAGCCACCGAAATATAACAGACATCCCGCTCTGGATCCTCACAATCTCCATTGCGACTTCGGCAAACGACCTCCAACGACTGCATATACGGATGGCTCAAAGATCGAAAATAAGGTAGGTAGCGAAAATAACAACATAAACATAAAAACAAAAACAGGCCTTCACTCCGAATGGTAAGATTATCTTCGGTCGCAAAACAGCGTATATCAAGCAGAGCCCATAGCCGTACTAAACAGCATTATGCCAACTATAGACTTAAAAACAGATACCACCCATGTAATCACCGACTGTCAGTCCTCCATACATGCCATCAAACAACAGCACACAAATTCTCCAGTAGCCCGGCAAATTCAAGACATCATAAGCACAAGCAATAATAAATTTGTCCTGTCGTGAACTAGAGGACATAACGACTATGAAGGCAATGAAAGAGCCGATTTTCTAGCAAAACATGCAGCACTAAAAGAAACAGGATCTCAAATTCTTATCCCATGGCCTAAATCAGCATTAAAGTACAAACTAAAACAAATGGCGAATGAAAAGTGGTAACGTCAATGGGCACAAGGACCACGAGGACGACTTACATTCGAACTGCTACCCAAGGCTGACAAAAATACCATAATATCAATCTACTTCCTTACCCAGTATATATCGGGTCACGGTCCCTTCTCCAAGTATTTTTATGATCGCAATATGGCTACGTCAGATAGATGCATATGCAGGGAGACCCTGAAAATTATATGTTTCAGTGTCCGCTAACATCAGCCCATCACATTCGCAATCCCATCGATACTGGAATAGAATTTAGAAGATTCATCATTTTGCACCGTAAAGTCTTCCAAAACATCAAAAATATTATTGATTTCCTACACCGCCAAGGACTGGATCCGTGTCATCCATAGCCTGCATCCATAGCCTCGTATAATTCTTCAAATTCTCCAAGTTCACAAACTGGAACAATAAGAATATCCACTCTCCGCCCTCAAACTATGCAGGAATGACTTCATAAAACACACTTAAATATCTCCATTTATTGAAACAACCGTAACTTATCTCCCACCTACTCAAACTACGAACTGTGAACTGACTTCATACTGTGCAAAGTGTGAAAGATACACCAGTACTACGCACTCAACACTATGTACCATGAAGTGAATCCATAAACTGTGTGCTGAACTATAAACTGTACTATGAATGAACTTATAAACTGCGAAACGTGTAACAAAAAATACCAATTAAACAACGAACCACGTACTATAATCACGCCCCCCACCAACAAAACTCCAAACCGAAACACAAAAGAAATATGTATATGCATCTGTAAATAATGTAGTGTATTTATGCATTATATTTATTTCATTTATCCATGTAACTGGAAAGTGCCCATATCTTATGTCAATATTGTCTGTAATGCAAATTATGCACGATTGATATGTAACTATTATGAATGCTGCAATGTAAACAAGCATAGCGTTACCGTGCCGCGTAAGGGTGCACTTCGATCGATGGTTAGTGCAGTGGGGCGATACCAGTTTTGCCCATGGCAATGTTTTGATGCCCCCTGTATTTCTTTCTGTCTGTCTGTATTAGCTTTTGAGGCAGTATATTGGCCATTTCGTTTCAGTTTTAACCTGGACTTCATTTGAAACTCTATAATCGTTTTCCACCTTTCCACTTTTCAAAGTGAAAGAAGAGACGAAGTTAAGTACATCCTGTTTTTATAAGCTTTTATTTAGTTCACCCATGATGTTTCAACTGTAGGTGGAATTTTGTCATCGATTTTTAACCTAATTTCTGTTAAGTTACTGAGTTCAACTTTTGTTCAGACTCTTTCTAGAAGACAGTGTAATGTGGTGAAGCTTTTTTTCAAAATTCGATTGCTATTTTAATTTGCTTAAAGCTTAAACCACTTTTGTCACATATCTTCGTTTAACAGATACACTGAACAAATCAGAATTTTACTGTTTGCATCCTCGAATACAGCGCAAAAAAAGTCTTTTTAATAAAACTTGTATGAAAATTATAACGTGATTTCTGAATTTTTCGTAAATTGTTGAAAATCTGTTATTTTTCCGACTATTTGATGTTTACGATTTTAAAATTTCAACACCTAAGATATATCTGGCATAAAGGTTTGAAATTTTCTCAGAATGTGAAGCAAACGTTTCTCCCTTCTTAAAACAAGAATGATAAAAAAACTGTCGGTTATCCAATATGAAACATAATGAAGGAATTATTCAAACAGCATGAAACTTGCATCATGTGTATACCGCAATTGAATACGCAAATGGTTACGATTTCAGCGCACACACACACAGACATATATATCATAGGCGACTGCAAGGCTCCTTACAGTCTGTACATAAGAGAGGAAAATTGCCCTCCAAACTTAAATTATTCTCTCGTTCTTATTTTTGTGTATGCAGCTTCAGTATGTCTAGTAGAAAATCACAAGCATCATTCGAGTACATTTGGGAGTTTGACCAAGGCAGAATCATTGTATACAGAGATTGACGATTATCCTTCCGAGAAACCAGCCATCGTGTCGGACATACCAAACACCAACCATGCGAATATGGAATCGGTGGATGCAGGAAGGAACAATTGACAGGCAGGAGCAATTGCAACCGCTTCGTCGCACCGCTCTACGGGAAGGCAGTCATATTGTGCGCATGGCACTGATGGAGCTCATTGTCCCATCCGCAATTATATCACAACGAATGCAGTTTGTAATATAACAATGAATGTCTGCACGCGCAATTCACAGTACAATGGACTGTTCGCTAGGCGTCCATTGTTTCACTTACTTTTAAACCACAAGCGTTTGCATTTGCAATGGTGCGCTGAACGTTGCAGAACACCTGAATGGCATGACTTTTTTTCAGACGCACGCTTCTGCCTGCAGTACTACAATATCCGAATTAGAGTTTGGATACACCTTGGAGAGAAGTTGCTCGACTGTTGTGTTATGTATCGTCTTACTGGTCCTGCACCCGGTGTTATAGTGGGATGGTACTAGATTCTGGTATCGCATCCCCTAGTACATATTATCCATACACTTAACAATTAGCGCTATATCTCTGAGGTTTTACAGCTTGCTATCCTTCCTTATTATCAGGGCTTGCCTGCGGCCATATTTGGACAGGACAATGCGCGACCACACATTACACGCAATGTTCAAGCTTTTTTCTTAGCCTACCATATTGCATCATTAGCCTGGCCTGCAAGCTCTCCAGATCTATCGCCCATCAAAAATGTCTGGTCAATGATTGGAGAACGTCTAGTCCGGCATGACACACCCGCTGGTACACCAGATGAAATTTGGCTATGTGCAGAAGCAACATGTGCTGCCATCCCCAACAGTACATCCAAAGCTTCTTTCACTCAATGCGCGGTGTATAGCAGCGGTTATTGGCAAACGTAGAGGTAACACTCACTACCGATTTTATTGTCTTCTGGCCTCAATAAAAGTTGCATTTTAAATCAATTAATAATGATACTATGTGTAATCTCTGAAATAAATTTGGCTCTTTTATCTCTTGTTGCTCTTCGTGTTGCATTTTGGATGGGCAGTAATGTATTATTTGAACTATTTCCTAACTTTTTTTTCGTTAAATGTATTGCCATTCTGAAGCAGATGGAATTTAAAAGGTTTTTTGAGTTTACCATCTTGGCTCAATAAAGATTGGGCAATATTATTTTTTTCCGTTTAAGTAAAATACTTGTAACATTGGTATTATATCCAGTTTCCGAAAGTGAATATTCAAAGTCATCCTCTGAATGACGTCACTTATTTTTCTTTAGTTGATAATTTATTCTTGTGATTTAATAATGACTAATATTTAATAATGATTAATTTATGAATTGCATTTTATTAGGTCTTTGTTAATATAGGGTATTTATCTCTTAATTCGAATTTTCTATTTTTTAAATGAGTATTGAAAATTTGTGCCTTCAACAAAATTCTTTTATTAAAATTAACAACTCATCTTCCAAACGCTTTTTGTTCCTACTCCCTGTAATAATTTAGCATTAATCATTATTTAAGTTTCGACTGAAGAAACGTACTTGTACTTTTAGTGCAGAGTTATTACATTCTTTTCATTAAGTAAACTTGCTTATACATTAGGCGCCACTTAATGTGATCACGTTTGTCTACGTTTTTTTTTATTGCTTTATTTTATTTGCTTATTCATTTTTTGGAATTATTGTTACCCGAATAATAACGTTAAACGATGAGAAAAAATTATCCTTCAAAACAGCAATAAAATTTAACTAATTTAATATAAATGCAAGTAGAAACGTATATAAATAGGCACTTTCACATCATTTTAATTAGGAAAATGCAAAGATTTGTTTTTGAACTTTTATTAATATCTTTAATGCAAAAGTTCATTTATGAACTTTTCATAACATTTCTAGACATTATTTGACTAATGCTGCATTCTTAATCTTAATACTTGAAGGACATTCCTCATTCAGAGAACATGCAAATTTAAATTTTAAATTAGGCAAAAACACTGCATAATAATAACATATACTTGCTCGAACTCCACATTCTCTGGTTCATTCTACATTTTCTAGTTGAAAGTTAAATCTGCTGACAGATCCGATTTATTTTTCTTTCTTAACAAACGTTTTAAAGAGATTTAACAAAATTAGTTAATGATTGTTTTGATTTAAAAAAATAGACGCCACAGAGAAAGTTCCAGTATGATTCTTAAAATCTTCCTCAGCAACAGAAAATTCAATAACGCAGTTTTACTTTTTAAGCAGTTTCATTGATTCATCTCATTGATAATTATGGAACAAGATTAAAAGTCTAATTTGAACGAAATTGTAATTTTTTCACTGCATTTCGAATTGCTGAATTCAAGCTAAACAATCAATGAATTATCAAATATCCCATCATTTTACAAGTAAAATTTTATTTAAAAATACAATCTGCATGCATTATAACTCCCATTATGAAGTAATTGTATTATTTCAGCTCAAGTAAAGATTTTAGAAAACTTTAGTGATGTAAAATTTATCTTTCAGCTGCTTAGCCTTAACAACAGTTTTGTCCAATGTAACTCTTTGATGTCTGAAAAAAAAATGTACTCTAGATGTGATTGCTGTATTAGTGAAATTATAGTTGTTTTGAATTATAGTTGTTTTGAACCTTTTGTTTTGAATATCAAAGCAGCAGCCGAATTATTTAACTTTAACAGACTGGCTTATCCAATAGAAACTTAAAAGCAATTTATTGCATCAAACTTAAAAGGAAACTTATTGCTTAAACGTATTGCATCAAACTTAAAGGGAAAGTCTGCTCAAATGCCATAGGCGTATTCCTGAAAACAATAGCAACATTTGCCTCCGAATACTTTTGAATACTAATAAACAGATAGTACCTATGATGATTCAATAAAATACACTTAAATTTATATTTTTTGGAAGTTTAATAGTTATTAAAGAGGGAAATGAATATTGGAATGATATTTGACATATCAAGGCTGCTTCTGCAGCACCTTTACGAAAGATAAAGAAAATAATACACTCAAACTCCTCTATAGCGAACTTCAAGGAATTCAAAGTTTGGTTCCTTATATCACATCACGTAAGAAAAACGGATTCTCTCTCTCTCTCTCAATAAATAAATAAATAAATAGGGGAAAAAATCTGAAATGTTTCAGATTTATTTCCAAAGGGGCGTTTTTTTAACATTTTGTGCGTTACCTTTATTCATTAAATATCATGTTCTTCGCACTTAAACCATAAAATTTAGTTCAAGAGCAATATCGCAAAATAATTTTAAAATGAGCATATCTTTAGAATTTCCTATACACAATCTCACGCCCTGGAAATAAAAATATTTTTTCTGTACAACGTTGTCATTGCTCGCTTTGAAATTCTTGAGTTCGTTAATCAAAAATTCTTTAAAGTTTTACAAAATATCAAATCGATAATAAAACAAATTCCAAATTTCAAATTTGGGCTTCCAGATGCCCGAATTCGCAGCAGGATTACGTCATTCGAAATTCGATGGCTCTAGGTACCTTTGTTTTATCACAATGCGAGAAACATACATACATTTACGCGCATTCCTCATTATTTAATTTCTTTAAATATAATACAGGGCCGCAATATTTGGTGGCAACAGTTTATTAAGTGAACCGACATTTAATGTTTCTGACCGCAAAATCGCAAAACGAAAACAATTGTCCTTCAAGGACAAAGCCGCTTCTAAAAAAAATAATAAATAAATAAAAATTATTGAATAATTACAAAAGAATTAATTAGTATTGTCATATCTACAAAATGAGCCGGGTGATTCTAATTTTTTAAGAAAATAATATTACCTTTGCCATATTTCCTCATTCTTAGTGTTAGGTTCTGAAAATTTTTAAAATATTCACATAATTTCTTCCTTCCTCTATCGTACACAGTTTTTTTTCTCTGGGGGTTAGTTTACTGGTAAATAGTATTCCCTTGTTATTATTATTATTATTATTATTATTATTGTTATTTAAGGTACTCAGCTTGCATTTGTAATTTTTTTTAACATTTCGTCCATTTTATTTTCCCTTACATTTATTCTTTGAAACGTATTTTGCTCAAATTCTTCCTTACGCTACCGAAAATGAAGGTGAAAGAAAAATGTAGCAAGCGTTCTCACACTTAGGAAACTTTCTAAACATTTGATTTCACTTTACTTCTTCATTTATATTCTATCTTATTGTAGTCTTATTTGCTGCTGATGTGTTCGATCTTTCGAAATCCGGGTCTTTAGTTCGCACTTTTCTTCTTCGTTCCTTCGATGTTCCTCTTGCGCATTGCGGACAAGATTTATTCATATGTGAGGTGCCTCTGAGACTCAATTACCGCCAGATATCGGCTCAATATCTGTGATATTGTAATGTTAATATTACTTAGTATTCTTATAGGAATGTAAGTTTTTTTAAAGAAAAAATATTCTGGTAGTTATCGGGTATTTTATCCATGATTACTTTTCATTTGTTGTGTTCTTAGCTAACCACGTTCTTCGGAAACTTAATGACACGTATAAGTTTTCCCTTTCGATTTTCGGACAATAAAATTAGTTAAAAAAGGAGAAAATGAGGAATTATAGTAATTGTTAATTACAATTATTATTAAGTAGCATTATAACTTTTTTTCTAATTTCACCATACGTTGATAATTTTACGCGCTATATTGATTACAACAAAAGTCTCAGATCTTGTAATGACAGAAATTGATCAGGATATTTAATTTAAAAATTTGCAATTTTTGACATTTTCAACTTGGCTTGAGAAATCGCTAATTAGGTTAGAGTAATTCGAGGAAATACGTTTAAATAAAGTGCAACAAAAAATATGTATAATTTGATAAGCCGTTTTAGGAAGTCATGTGGTGTCCACATCAATTTTTTTATTATGTGTTTATTACTACTTCTATAGCTATTCATAAGAAAGTATAATGAACATAATACTAGCAGTATTGTTGTGGTTGAGACTGTTTAATCCTTGTAGTTCTACTAAGGCTTGAACCTATGCAAATGGACTAGCTGCTTGTTTGGTTTTCCCCATATATAAAATGAATGCAGGCTAGTTTCCCCACGATAGCATATCTATTTCCTTAACGCCAGTTTACACTTTTCCAAGTCCCTCGTCCGAGCATCTCGAACCGAGTGAACGGACCTGTAATCTGATAGATTGTGTTACATTGTGTTACCCAATCAGAGCCGGACTGACACCTCGCCTCCGCTAGTTTGCAAAATGGATACCGATGTGCAAGTTGCTGTGCTTGAAGTTTGCAAAGCAGTTTACAACGAATGAATTTCTGTTCTAGGGAGGAAAAGAAAAGAAGAAAAAGAAATAAAAACTAGACTTGGTAGCTCGCCGTGATGAATAGAGAGCATTAAATCAACTTTCAAATGAACTTCTGGGGGAGGATATCGAAAGTTACAAAACCTTCATCAGGATGGGTGAAGAATAATTTGAAACTTTATTGGAAATAGTGACTCCACTTATTCAGGGAAAAGAAAAAAACGTTCTTTCGAGATGCTCTGCCAGCAAAATTAAAACGCAGATAGCGCTTCGGTTTCTGGGGACGGATGACTCCTACAATTCTCTGCAATATTTATTTCGAGTGCCAAAATGCACAATTAGCGTATTTATTCCAGAAGTATTTGTGGCTATTTTCTTTGTATGAGTTGTTAAAATTTTTAATCTTTTGCTTGCACTCTCCAACACCTTCTGATTTTAACATGCTAATAATAGCCTCGTACACCTTCTTCGGTGATTTTTATTTCTGTCGGCGATTTTTATTTTGATACTTCCGGCCGATCGTTTGTATATAAAATCTAATTTGTTGCTCAAATAAAAAGGAAAGTCTATAAACAAAATTTCAAAATTTTAGATTATATTTTATTTATTATGTGTAATTGGCCATGAGTAAAAACAGGTTTTTCGAAATTTATATCAACGAAATGAAACGTTTGCCATTTCATTTATTGTTTTAATTGAAAACTATTTTATTAGGTGGTTGAATATCCTTTATTTGTTTTTTTTATTAAAGAAAATTCAGAAATAAATATATAAAATAAATATTTTGAATCCGATATCCTAATTTAATTTTCTTCTATTTTTTTTGACAATATCAAAAACATAAGTGCATTCTGATCAGTAGTTATATCCACATTATATTTAGGTATTCGTAAGCAATGGTCGTAATATTCAGGTAGTGAAGTACTTCACAAGATGCATATGCATTAAAAAATGCCATAGTTAGATTATCGCTCCATCTCGGCATTTTCGAAATGACGGAAAAATTGGGCACGACGTCTCTGCGAACGCTGCTCGGAGTTACAGCCCGGATAGATTTTCAACTTTTTCAAAGTAGAAACGGAATCGCTGACTCATCTGCCCCTACGTTTCTATTCGGACGCAGTGAGCGTTTACATCGTCAAAGAAGTCGTAGTGAAAGGCTCGCTGCGGGTCGCTCGGACAGGTGTAAAGTGGCCTTTAGGTAGATAGCCGTCGAGGATCTTGCCGTATCCAGCTATCCAAATAACCGATCAAAATGAATATATAATTTTTTGTTAATTTAATTTAACATATTAAAATTATCTTGTTATTTTTGTCGTGTAGTATTACAGTGATACTACATACTTTTGTTATCATAAATTTTAATGGTAGCAACAATTATGATTGGTGGGTGGGAGTTATGAAAAAAAAATTAATTTAAGAATAATAGTTTACATAATGAATGATAATATGTAGCTGTGTATTAGTAATTTTTTTTCTTAAGGTTTCCACTGATGTTTTAAATTCTCACTGCTGCACTGTCACTGAATACCTGTATTTGCTTGCAGCAGGTGCAACATGCACTTCATTAAGAGGAGGCAGCATCGGCCAATCCAAGGGTGTGCTGTGCCTCCAAGACAATGCAAGAACACACGTGGCAAAGGAAGATCAAATTTACCACTTAGCTACTTGGCTGGGAGAAACTGTGGTTGTAAGATTTAACACCCACAAATTACCACTTGTTTTACTCTCTAGACAACAACCTCTGTGAGAAAGCTTTGAACAATAAGGCAGACCTATAGCGAACACTCATAAACATCCAAGATTCCCAAGTTTTATTGCCAGGGCATTGGCAAAGTAAACGGTATGCTGTTGGTGATTACTTTGAGACTTAATGCACATTACCATGCGCTGTATGTCTATCTGTTCTAATGATCACGAACAGCAAGAATTGATTACCAAGTTTATGAAATTTCTACAATTAAGTTATTAAATAAAAAATTCTAAATTTTGGTTTCATGATGCTGTTAATTGCCTTGTAGAAACTTCAGAAAACTTTTCACAAATGTATCAAAATGACTGTGTTTCACATATGTATTAAAATGCACGTGTGCTTTCAGAGATTTCCATCATTATTTATTGGTTGAAGTACTTTAGAATGTGAACCTGCAAAGTACTTTCTGTTAACATTATAAGAAATAGCTAATATCACATTGCTTAACAAGAAAATTTATCTTACGCATCTTATTTATTTCACACCGTTAAAGGCTTCAAATTAGAAAGCTCAAATTGAGTAAATATTGCAAACTTTTAAAATCTTATCAATGTAGGTACTGTTTCTATATAAGCATAATAATATAGAATTTCGGAGTACATGTTCTTACAGAGATTTGAAAATAAACGGCTTTTAACGGCATGGCTCTTATAAAATTTATAATTTTGATACCATCCTGAAGTACTTTGTTCAATTCCGTTGTCAGTGCATTTTCTACAAGGGCCTTTCAATGGACACGGCAATGAGTAAAAATTATATATAATTATTGCCAGCAGCTCTAACAAATGATTACAAACTCAATATTTTCGCCCGTCGTCCTTTTGCACCATCTGTGCGTACTCTGATGCAATTCTTCCATTATAAACCTTCAGTTTTAACTTTACTATGTATGTCTTCCCCTCTTGTTATATTCTTCCAAAGGACGATAAAGTAACAATTCTTAATCGATGTTCTCTTTGTAAATGTATCTGACGCATACATTTACAAAGAGAATAAGCTAAGGTAGCTTTGAAATATCAGATGTTTGGTCCAACTGAATTGCTAATTTTAGGCTTTCCTTTTAAGTCTAGTACTAATTTGCTCGAATTGGTCTTCGCTAGTTTCAGAAATTTTATGCGATCATGCCGTTTAATAACGGAATTTTTCAAGTTTCATCGCCATATTTACTTCCGTTAAGTATTTATGCCAATTACATAGCCGCTAGTAAAGACCTCCAATGATGTTTGACTTTTTATTTTGAATAATTGAGCATGAAACTTCGTAGGATGCAAGTAAATGTTTTTGTGCTAACAATCATAAATTTTTCAAAATATTGTTTTTCTTTACTTGAAGATTTTAATAGTTTTTACGAAATATTCTTTTGTCTTACTGGCATACGAAGGATGCTTGAATTCAAAATGCTTTTCTAATTCTGGTGGTTTCATACTCTGTTCATACTTTTCATATTATTTTGAATTTATTAATTTTCAATTCATAGCTTTTTATGGAAGAAGTTATAAAGATGAGCTTTTTTCTCTTTGTATATATATGCATACCTAAGGTAAATAAAATGGAAATATTTTATTAATTAATTCCTGTGCTTCAGCTGGAGAGAACTGAATTTAAAGCAATTATTATAATAAGTTTTTTAAAAATTGTTTTTATTAAATATGTTCAGGGCATTAATACTGTCTCATGTTCATTGGTATTGAAAGTTTAGAGCTGGAAACATCCCAAAGTCTCCTCACATGCATGTACATTAACATAAAAGTGAAACGAATATATATATATATATATGTATATTTTAAATTCGTATTATATTATAACTTTCAAAATAAATCTTGAGGGAAAAATTTTAAGTAAATAAGAGCATCAATAAAACGTTATATTTAATGCACGTAACAATAGAAATAAATTTTAAAACACAAATATAGATTCAAATTGGAACACGGAGCTGAGAAAGTTGCAAAAAAGGGTGGAAAAAGAAGAGTATGGGATTCGAACTCACGACCCAAAAGGCCACAGTTTGCTACCCTCAGCTTTACAACTACGCTATTACCATACTAACAGGAGAAGCAATTTTGTCTTATATACATTATCAAGTAAATGAACTCATAAAACTAAATTTTTTTTATTCTATTTCAGTGTGTTATCGTCTAAAAAATTCGCCAGAGTTTATTCTTCAGCTTCTAGGACATTTCTTATAAAAAGCATTATTTTTTAAAGCGGCGTTCCGACTGAAGTTAAACGGACTGCTAAAAATATATTCCATGTACTTACAAATATATGCTAGCCGAAAAGGTATATTTGTATATAGAGAACTACAACTTTAACGTACTCTTAAATTCAGTGGAATATTTAAAAGTCTACTAAATTTCATTTATAATTAACGTTTTTAGTTTTTACCTGTTTCAAAAGAAAAAAGTAACAAATCTTTTCATGCTATATCTGATTTGCTATAGCAGTTTGATACAGTCAGACGTTCATTATCATGAAAGGTAAACGTGTATGCAGGACTAGAAAATAATTTTCAGGACAAATTTTCCTATTTCATGAACTTGGTATTATATTTTTTGCGCCTGATTTCCTTGACAGTAATCCCTTCTCTCGGCGAACTAGTACGGTAGTTGCAGTTATCTTATTTTTATTATCTTTTTTTAACTAAATTCAGCTGATTGCTGTCTTTTTCAGTACGCAGATTTCTCGCAATAATGTTAATTCAGAAATAAGTATTTTTTAGCAAAACATTCTTTTCCTGAGCCAGCGTTCATCGCTGCTTCTGTCGCCAATTATTTTTGGTGACAACACCTGATTGCTCTTTTTTTACCACGTGACCCCAACGCTTCAGCAGACCAACGCATGGAAGTTGAACATTGTTGAACTTCATCCGTTCCGTCATCCGTCAACAGACACCAGATGTCAATCAAAATGAATTCGCTCGCTGATTGGTGAAGCGCATACGCATCGCAACGCATATGCAGTAGTGGAAACGGGCCTTAAGTCAGACGTACATTTAAGTACTGTACATTTCAGGCATATTTTGATTCTGAAATAAAGTATATGCTGAAACTGCATTGTGACATGTCTATTACGCTGCGCTTAGCGGTACTTTGCAATATGTAAATATAGTCAACAGTATAACTTTGGCAGTATTACGATTTTATAATTACGCTATACAGAAAATGCAATGTATTGAATTAAATATAATGAAGGAATTTCGACTAAAGTTTCTTCGAATTCATATACCTGAATTAAATTTTCGCTATTTCATCATTTCGCTTTGCGACCCTATCTGAGGTCGCCACTTACAGATTAAGAAACGCTGGATTAAACAGTCTCAATCAGGTACTTTTTCTTCGAATATCTGAATTAATTGCTATACTACTGCAGATTTTTAGAGAATTTTAAAAGGAAAAACTTGATCAGAGGAACGGTAATTACTTACTTAATTATGAAAATAATTGTGTTATTAAATTTTCTTAGGCCACTCAATAACGGCTGCAATATATTTATCTTACAGTGTCCATATATCAGCTTTCTAAGAGTAAAGCCACTTTTTTATTCTTTTATCCTTCAGGCGATTATCTTTAAAACCTTCGCGTAAGTGCAAATCAGGAGACCACAGGCACTGCCCACACCCACGCAATCTTCTTCCCTGCCAATTGTCCCACGGTCGACGTTTCAACTCACCTTGCCCCGTTCCTCTCCGCACCCACCATCAAATCGTCAAAGGCGATAGGATAAGAAATGCGATGTAGGCCACCTATACTAAACTGGATTGCATGGGCTGAAAAAAGTTAAAAGTTGCAGGTAACTATTGTTGTCCAGGAATGGAGCTATCTCGTTACTGCGTACCCCGAAAGTTGTTGAGTAAGTTAGTAATAATAATATGTTAAAAAAAAAAGCAAAAACAGAAAACGTTTTGAGTGATAATTGGGCTCGTAAGGTCAACATTGGACTGAAGCAGTGGACAACTTGCTACTGCATATCGAGAGAATTTATTAAGGAAAGAGAAAGGTGTGTACGAGAGAAATTTTTCCGTTAATGGTACATATTTATTTCTCACGCTTGCTGCATGCGGTATTTTCTACAAGGCGTCAATCCATGAAAACAAACAAAGAGGTGGTGGTTCCCTGAGAAAGAATGGTAGTCAGATATCAAATGAGTTGAAAGGCAATTGATCATTCGTGATGACGAATTAGCAACAGCTAGTAAGATTTATTGCTTTTGAGGAGTGTTTTCAAAACTTTAAACTTTTTCTTTTTAACATTCGAAGCAGTTGTTTTGGATTTTATTTGGCTAAAGGTAAAATTTCGTTTCCTCGTAAAATACGAATTTCTTTCAAAGAAGGAGGCCTAAGACTTTCTATTTACTTTCCATTCTATAAAGTGCATTGCTCGTCAGCGTAGCGAAATAAATTAGCTAACAGTAATTTATATAGTTCATAAGTACCTCTATATCTGCGGATAATATTACATTCCAGGACTTAACTGTATTTACATTACAGCAAACCATAGGATATTCGTCTAGCATACATATTTATGGGTAACATACATATTTGGCAAATTATGCAAGTAATAAATAGTCAGAAAATAGAGTAATAATAAAGTGTTAATAATAATAAAGAATTATCTATTTATACAATTAAATAACATGATTTAAAATGTATTCTAAACTTTTTGACGTATCGGCCACAGTAACATTCTGACGTTTTTAACTGAATACGCGACACATGAGCAGGTACTTAAATACGGTTCATGTACTGTAGAGCATAATATATTGTTTCAGGAAATGGTAGAAATAAGATTAATTCATTTTCCTAGCTTTATAATAGCACATTAGTTGTTTTCCAACTCCACTGTTGTGACTTTTTTTAGGCCTGTAATGTGGTACATAAAAGCTTTTAAGAGTAGAAGAGCCGAAATAACTCGTTACTACATAAAATAGGTTCGAAGCAAGTTTATAAAGATGAAATGTGGTTAGGTTATTCGAATATGGCAAATCACCTGACAGCTATCTGCCTAAAGGATGGAGAGCCTTGAGGAAGACCTGTCTAAGAAAAATTGACTCGAATTCACGTTATACAGCGGAAAAATCACGAAACTCAAATAGGCAAAGAGCCTTTCGCCTGGGATCAAACCCAGGTCGAATTCCCAGTATTGAGCAGGCTTCAACATTCGCCCATTAGCAATGCTATCAAAAATAGCAATGGCTACGGAAATAAAGTAAGTCAATGCTCTACAATCTCTGCTCTACATTTAGCCATGACTTCCTGCCAATAAATTTGTAACCATCAAGATGGCTTGTTAAATTAGAATTTGGGAAGTTTGTAACTTATGAATATGATTAAGAGTCTGCAAAAACCATTTCCATTTGCCGCATTTAGTTTTATTGGCCCGATATGAGCTTGCAAATCCGTTGGAAGATAATATTTTACTTGTTAGAGCTGTTATAATTTCGCAGCATTATACACTATTATCACTTCTCTTGCATTTCGGAAACTGACGAATTGCATGGCCGTTTCACTCCTCTTGAAATTTGAATTTTTCCTTTGCGTTATTATTATTATTATTTACGTATGCTTTAATAAATATTTAGTAGCTAAAATTTAAAATTTGTTTAAATCTTTTTTCGTTTTATTTGCAATTACTATTTCATTTTATTATTATTCATTTTCAATTTTAATTTTATTTAAAAAATATCCGGGCCCGTCAACTGTTTTCATATCGTGTGTCTGGCC
Source organism: Stegodyphus mimosarum (assembly GCA_000611955.2). Taxonomy (NCBI): domain Eukaryota; kingdom Metazoa; phylum Arthropoda; class Arachnida; order Araneae; family Eresidae; genus Stegodyphus; species Stegodyphus mimosarum. The sequence continues at coordinate 119,068 of KK116791.1, forward strand.
CACGTACAATTTCAGTTTAAGACCGCTCGTGTAAAGAATAGCAACAGTTAAAGCAAGAATTATATCAACTACGTCATACTGCTTTTCCGCTTACTTTTTTCTTACTTCGATTAACCGAGATGACTACATACCTGTAACAACCTGCCGTAGATGACGCAAAATGATACTTAAGTTGAAGAACAGCAAACTCCCGCGGATGACACTGCTTTTCTGTCTCTGAAATTTTCATACCAGTTAACAAAAAATAAAAGTAGAATTTCTCATCTTATTAAAACCCATGTTGACATTCTTATCATACATCTCTAATCAGAAATGACTGACATACACTGCCTTCCTATTGTTAATGAGAATTGCAAAAAATGGAGACCGCCCGAGTGGTTGATACTTCGATGATATTTTTGAGATCGCTGAGTACTCATAGGTCGATCCACGTTCCATCCAAAGTGAACGAGTTGCCTATATGTAGTTGGTTTCCGTGTTTATCCTCATCTGTCATGTGTATACAAGACAGTTTCTTTTAAAGTTCTACCATGAAGGCATCTCTTCCCTTAGGCAGATAGCTCTCCTATGCTTTTCATATTCAAATAGCCTAGCTAACCTGACAGAAAGTGGAAAGAATAGGAATTACAGTTAGCAACTGTAAGGTAATTAAACAAGCACAGAAAAGCGATTAAATGCTTGGAAGCGATCATTAATACTTTTTGATGGGTTTAATTTTAGTACAGGGATGATTTGCTAATATTCACACGCATGAATGTTTGATTTCGAAAAATTATAGCAAATATTTGAAACTTTTATCTGAAATACTGGGCTCGGTGTCTCCAAAAAATAGTTGATCTTTTTCATTAAGATGCTGATTAGTTCGCTGGACGAAATGGGCTGTCATGCTATGATACAGCAACATAACTGAATGTTGGCAGCTGTGTAGCCAATAAACTACGTAAACAATTCCATACGAATCTGTAGTTTACAGATTAGTAGTACCACTTCGACTACTGATTATAATCTTTTCGGTTTCTGTTTTTTTTCGCACAGAAGGCGAAAACCACATCAGTATCTCAGTTTTCTGTATATCATTTTTCAGTGGCAAAGAAGATGTGTATCTTCTTCAGTTATGAGAAGAAGGCTTTCTGGACAGGCACTGTTTACCAGAAGACCTGTTGTCTGTCATCTATTGAATCGCTTATGGATTACAGAGCGAATGCATTAGGCAATAGAGCATATCATACGGAGTAGACAAGAATGAAGCTCAATAACCTTTGCAGAGGAATCCAAATTTTTTCTGAGCTGAGATTCATTGCGATCTGTCATTCATTTTGGGATCGGAAGGCAACAGAATGCAACTTGTGTAACATTTTCGAAAATAACATTTGAAGAAGAGCAAAGGCAGCAAAGCCTTTGGGTTTCTATACTGGGTTCCACGCGTTTGTTGATGCTCTCGGAATGATATGAAGTATCAGGACCAAATTTCCTTTTTTTTAACGTGTAATGCTGCCAAGCCGAAAAGAGCAACTGTAGTTAATTCATATATTAAAGGTCCTCTTCTGCAAATGTCGCAGTTAACTTAGACTTCCAGTTTGATCGAGCGTAAATCAGACCACCTATCACACAAATAGTGATGCCGTCATACTCTCCAAACCTTTGTATAAACTGCAACTAAAATTAAAACCAGTATGAACTTTTCTTTGAAAGGAAAGATTGGATAACTTAATTGTCAGCCTAGGAAGAAATGTCAAGTTTATATATACATATGCATCAGAAGCGGATGTATTTCTTCCGAAATCTTCTATCAGTTATTTTCGTAAAACTTTTATATAATCTCACCATAAATTGCAATTCAGGGAAAAAAAAACCTTAAATAATTTCTTGGGAAGTACTAACTGCACGATCATTTACTTGCATAATGGATTATCGTAGTATCTACAACAGCTCTAAATTATACATTTGCAATTGATATTCCAGTAATTATTGACTAAAATCTATTTGTTCTTTAACATCTCAAAATCCAAGTTCCGTGGAATAACAAGAAAAGACCCTTTGAATGACAGGAATGTTCATGGAATTATAAAGCATCACCATAATCCATGGGGTTGTAAGAAAATCATTTATTTAACAGCAACTAGCTATTTGCATTTTTGATCAGAACAACAGGCAAAGTCAATATTATTCTTAAAATATTAAATGCATGAGATGTGTAGAATATTTTTACTGGGGGGGAGGAAGAAAAAGAGTAATTACATCAAAATCGAAAAGAACATCAGAAAAATTCCCACAAATCTACATAAATCAAAAGTTTCCCAATTTCTAGAGTAGGAAAACATGATCGCAATGCATCAGAATTTTAGAAACTGGTTTTACGACCATTTCGCATAATGCGCTTCTCACACCATCTTGGTTTGTAACGAAATACTTCTCGCGAGGTTAAACCTGTCAACGTGTTTGAACTTTGTGGCGTGAAAGCGGATGTACAGTATGATGCCTTCCGACCAAAAAAAAATTCTGGTTTGATGAGGTGTAATAACCAGATCAATTAAATGCCCTGAAACGGGGTGCGTGTCAGGTTCTTGCGAAACTTACAATTTAATTTTGCGAATTGATGGATCGAGCTCCACCTCTCTCTCTCAGCGCGACCTTACGAACAAATAATAAGATTTTGAAATTTTGTGTTACGTATTCCGAAGATTGACTCCGCTTTGGCCTGAAAATATCGCTTCCTGATTTTTATCTTACTTGTTATTTCAAAATTTAATTACGAAGACGGATGCTTCTTTACTGTTTACATACATTTCATATGATATCGATGTTACTTATTTCACCGTTTAAACAGAGCACAATTATTGACTAAAGTAGGTCTTTGCGAAATTTGAATTACTCAACAATTTCAAACACTACAATTTTTTCTTTCTTTTAAATAAAAACAAAGGAAAGCTACCAGAAATATTTGAATGTTTACAATATTTCTACATGTAATTTTACTTGGTGCTGTTGTTACGTATTTTCTCCTTCCTTGCCGCCTGCCTTCTTGGTGTAATTGGAAAGCATCTCCGGTTAGCATCGGGAGGTCCGGAATTCGAAACCTGGCAAGGGCATAGCTAATATCGCATGCTTCCCAACCCCAAATTCTAAACAGATTTTACAAATGCTGCCTGAGCTATGGCGGATAACTTTTCAGCGCCAGGGTTCATAATTAGGTCCCGACGTCTCCAGTCACCCTTTAAGTGGGAGAGATTGTACGGGGATTTTACGGAAAGTAAGTTGAGATAATCAGGCATTTACTGATGTTAGCTATGGCTTGACAGTTTCTCTATTATTTATCGAAGAAATTCAGTCTTTAAATTCGTAAAAGCAGTTGTGAACCCCATTCAATCATATTTCACAAAAGCTATGCAACCTTCCAAGCGATATTTCTTTTATAATTTCTGTAAATGTTACCCAGTTGCTCTTAGCAATCTAGAAAATTATTTATTAGAATATCAGGGGATAAGCATTTATCCTCGTGCTGTTCCAGAATCTAAAAATCCAAGCCATTCCGGTTGAATATTTAAGTTAAGTAAACATAGTTGTGAGAAATTTCCATTTATCTGAAATGTATGCATTAATATGACCGCACTGAAAAGGTGTAATTTTTTGTTCTTATACAGGTTATCTCAATACTAAGATTGCAAATTTGTAGGAGAAGTAGGTGCAATTAAACTAGTCTGAATCATATTTCAATACATGGCGATGGTCCACTGCTTTCGCAGAGAAGTTTCATTTCATGCACGAGGGCAGAGGTAACAGGATTGTGATGCAAGAACGGGGAAAACGCGCTGTTCATCATTCCTGATTTAGATTGGAAGCTCTTAAAATAGCGCATCACGCAGCTGGACCACAGGTCCGGGGTTCGGTCCCCGAGCTTGGCAAGGTTGACTCAGCCTTTCATCCCTGGAGTGGGTCGATAAAATGAGTACCAAGTTCGCTTGGGGACTAAACACCGGGGCCCTGCGATAAGCGAACCACTTGTCCAGGTAAAGATGCACAAGCAGTTTTAAACAAAACAAAAAAAAAATCTGATGTGTACACCACATGACTTCTTTGAACGGAATATTAAATTATACGCACTTTTTCCTGCCTTTGATTTAAACTTATCTCCTCGAATTTGATTAGAGATATATTTCTCATTCAATTCTCACTCAGTTCTCACTTCTCGATAAGGCAAAAATGCATAAAGCTCAAAATATCTATATTAAAAATTGAAAGATATAGAAAAACGTAAAACACTTAATACAGTTAAAAAAATTAAAATTTTTTTTGCAATTAAAATTACAGTTTCTACGCAAAAAACAAGCAACTCGGCCAGCGGGCAAAAAGGCAGATTTTTCGGCGCACTAAACTGAAAGTTTACTTTTGGTCTCACTCGACAAAAAAGCAATGAAGATGTAGATACTGACTTAATTTGTAATGGACACTATCCTGAGTCAATATATGGGATAATTTAATAACTTAAATGATAATTCCAGAATGATTAAGCATGATTTAATTCGTCATAATAAAAGAAGACGTTATCTTTGTTGATGCGAAGCTTAATTTCTCTAGATTGGCAACAAATCCACAACTCTGCTAAGTTTAAAATGTAAACAAATTTGGCTGCTATGGTAAATAAATAGGCTTAACCGCATTTAAACAACTTTTAAATTGTTGATAATTCTACAACTATTGCGTGGAGATTAACTAAAGGCATAAAAACCTTACCCGTACGATAAGAACAACATAGTTCAATCATTTTTTAAAAATGCGCAATTTACCGACATATGAGAATAAAAAAAAACTGAGCTCACTAAACCGAGTAACAGAGTGGATATATATATTTATATACTTTTGGTGCGGCCGATTGCCATCAAAAAGGGAGGTGCAGAACTACATGCTATAGTAGTCGTATATACAAAATTACAGCGTTCTGAGGCTACTCGTTTTTGAGGTATGCGAGATACATACATACACACGTACGCAAGTACATACGTACGTACGTACAGACGCTACGAAAAAAATTCTCTTCTAAATCCATTTTAAATCAGTTTTATAATTCGTTTGGGGAAAAAGAGTCCTTTATTCTGTCCTTATATACAGATGTCACTCAAAAAATCGTTAAATTGCATTCGATAGCGGTCAAAATGGATATTTTCGTTGAAATATGGTACCCGGAATTTTTTGTAATTGCAATACTTCCTTTACTTAGTACAAGGAAGTAAAAAGGTTGTTTAAACTTTCTTAAAAGTTGTTTAAATCTCCAACTGGTGTTTCAATATTTGATTTCACAGTGCCGACTGTCTTAGTAGGGTCTTGAAGACTCCCTTGACTGTCTTAGTAGGGTTTAAGAACTTTAATTAAATACAAAATGTAAACCCACAGATTATTAAAAAAGAAACCGCAACAGGCAAATTTTGAAAGCTTATCTAAATTAAATCTCGTCTACATCTCCTTCAGATTAGGCTCTTTCTGCTCCATCTACTTTAATCAAAATGCTGTCTGGAAGCCTTTTGAACTTTGTCTAGCACACTCTGCAATTTAGCTTCAATGTCGTCTGAGTATTTAAAATAGCGAATGGATTTTTAACGTTCAAAAGTCTGTGAGAGGAAAATCTGGCAAGAGGCGGGTGAGAAAATGCAGCTAATTTCGTTGGCTTCTTAAATAACAAAATATCATAAATACCCATGAAATACCCATAAATAAATAATCTCTCAGACCCTTCAAAACATAACACTAAAACCTCTCATTGGCTGTCTACTACAGAGAGAAACATTTTCAGTCGAAATTCTTTCAGACAAGAAAGAAAGAAAACTACTACTGCTGTCTTTAACCCTTTGCCACATAAGGAAATTTTCCTTAAGATCTTAGGTGTGACATTGTAGAGGATGTTCACGTCAATTGCAGTTGGTACTAGGCTAATTTTGCTTTGAAGATTTCCAATGAGTGTTACAGTAGTGGCGCAAGTTCTGTGATAGATGCATTAAATGCTGAAAAAGACTTCTTTTGAAGCAGACTTTTCTTTTTCATATTTGTCTAAAATTTTTCAACCAGCGCTGGAGCGAGTAATTGGAAACTTGCTGTCACATTAAGTTCCATCAAGTGAATGTTGCTGGCTAGTCAACTTATAAAACTCTGAAAAAGTTACATGTAATTCTAACATTGGTACCAGTTTACCACTTTTTCAAAAGTGCTGACCCGGACATTTTAAGATTAGGATATATAGGGCTATTATATGAAACTAACCAGTTATTAATAGATTAAAACTAGATTAAAACCTTTACTATAACTTCTCCATTCCGTTTCCTCACCAGAATTCAAATCGGATAGAGAGTACTTAAGCTAAGGTTTTTGTATTGTAAGAAATGACATGTTTCTACCTCTCGTGGACACGTTGCAGGCTTTCTGCCAGGCCTGATAAGTTTATAATTATTCGGCTTTGCGTTATGCTCCCGACCTGTATATTGTTACCCCAGTTAGAGGTTCGAGCCAACTTATATTTAAATTTAATTGTGCAGTCTTTGACTTCTAGCCTAGGCTTTAATTTAAATTTGACACTTCCTTTAAGGTACATCTCCACTAGTGGTAGTTGACTATGTTAGCACAAAAAGTGCATTTATGTTCAAGTTCTTTTTAATAAAAGAGTTCTATTAAAATTTTCAAGTCCTTGTAGGTAGTTTTCGGCACACCGATAATTCGCTTTACGTCTGTTAAGAGTTTGGAACTGGATACTCTCGAAAGCAGATGAAGACGTTTAGGAAAATAAAAAATATATGTATGGTTTTCTCTTGTTTCTGTTTTCTTTTATTTATTGCGAGACAAAAATAAATATTTTTATTAATTATATATTATTTACTTATACATTATTATTTTTCGGCTTGTCCGAGTGAAAACGTGCCGGGTGGCATCAATATCTAATGGTTTCTTTTTGATCAGCGAGTAACTGAATGCTAGCTAGGGTATGTGGCTGGATTCTAATACTTGTGGCTCAGTCAAGCAAATATTGTTGGCTAGCGGGTGGAAAATAAGAACATAATTACAAAACAAAGGATACTACGTCTTCTTAACTCTCTGTCTACACTTAAATAACACTCTCATAAATAGGTTGTGGGGATTTATTTATTTATTTTGACTAATAGTTAATTTTTAGTTAAAGCTACTTTCCTTTCGCTCTCCTTTTCATCCACGGTTTCCATGCCAAAATGTAAGTTAAATAGCGGCCGTTTTTTAAGATTAAAAGAGAAAGAAGGCTATTTAAGCGGAGGTTTCGGAATTTTACTTTAGGGCGTGTTCTGCCTGCCTCTGGTCTCGTCGTTACCGTGATTTAATAGCGATTTGATTCTATGGCGTTGAGTGTTTCTAACCATTAGACTTATCCCGCCGGCTTCTACAAGCCAGAGCCTTCCTGCGCGTTCTTTAACCTGTGAGGCTAGTCTAATTAAATTTTATTTTAAGTTCAACATTACTTGCTCAATTTAAGGCAAAAGTGTTGGCTTACATAAGCCCAAGTGGGGTCAACTGTGAATTCCTTGTGATCGAATAAAAGGGCTATTTATACCTTTTTTTTGACTTTGTCTGCCTATTTTTAAAGATCTTAGGATAATTCCTGTACAGTCTTGCTAGAGCTCATGAGTTTATGTTAAAGAATACGGAATTCTGTAAGGTCATATTTGAATTTTGACGTCTGCTTCAGTTTTCTATTGTTTTAAATTAGTGGATCCAAATCTTATTTCGATGACCATAAATTCTCGTATCAATAAGCTCTTTCGAGAGCCTGAAGATTGAGTTAATCACTTATAAAAAGAGCCATTGAAGCTGTTGCGAAAATTTCTGCAATGTCCATCATTGTCCTTAAAGTATATAGCTTATGATGCAAATTTTAAAAAATTAGAATATACTTAGAACTTACATTTAATTTAATTGAGAATGTTGGCTCTCTGTTTGTTTTCTACAAGATTAGTTTTTAAATATTCAACAATCTACTTTGGCATTTACTAGAGAACATTGTCGTAGTGCAACAATAAACCATTCCTACTCTCATCTTAATGGAGTTGCTAAAAGGGATTTTTTTTACTAATCTTACTAGTAACTTTTAGCATTTTAGTAGTTCTTGCTGCTACGCGTAGTAGAACTCTAGAAAAAATGACACTATGGACATTAATAAAAGTTTTTGTGTAGCATTTGCTGATAATAAACTTTCTTCTCTTATGTATAGAGGTTTTTCAAAGCCAGTTGGAATATTCTAAATGGTACATAGCTTTCACAAATGGTACTATGATAAAATAAGTCTATGGTAAAATAAGCGCCCAGATTTTGATGACTTAAAAATTCACTAGAAATGCACATGAAAATACCACAAAATGTGTTTTAAATGTTCCTCCAAAATAAGAAATAATAACATTAAAAAGAGACACAGTTGACAAATGGATTAAAACCTAAGTAATTAAACACACTCGTCACTTGAATTTTATTTTTTCCCCAAATTTTGAACCTCGCACAAATGTATTATAAATTCCCTGAATTATCAAGGGCTTCTTGATATTTTCGAAAGTGAAAGAACTGTTGTCAGCATATAAGGTTTTATATCTCGAGAAGCTTAGCTTCACATCTACTGCAATCAATGGAACATGGAAAAAAGAACTACATCATTTACCATTAATTCTTCTTCAGTTTCTAGCGTCTGCTTCTCGTGTCGAGATAAGGGAAGTTTTCCGCATAGTTTCGAAGTCACAGTTTTTTTCGATCCAAAGAGTGTTGAATTTAATAAATGAATTATTTCAAACTCTGTTTTGGATTTTTTAAAATGTTGCATAATTTATTATATCGACAAGTTCGACAAATTTATGCTTGTAAGGATTCAGTAATTGAAATTAGGATGCTGAAACTGGAATAAAAGCAGGAGCAAAAAGATGAGAATAATAATAATAATAATAATAATAATAATAACAAAGAGGTTTTTGTCTAGGTACAAAAATTATTGCATATAGCTCTGAGTGTGTGATACCCACAGTGCCTGTGGAATAACTTTTTCCCCTCTGCATGTAATCAATCCTATGGAACTTAACATGTAAAGTCTTAAAGAGCCAAAAAATGCCGGGGAAAAATTCTTAGAAGTTACACTTATGTACCTTGTGGGAAAAGCCTATTGCGATACACAGAACTAACAGACTGCAAAATATTTGGACATACAGTGGCTCACAAAAGTGTTCGGAAACTTACGAGTTTCGGTGCTTTATTCATTAATAAAAATTAAGATTTTAGAATGAAACTTGTTAATAATATTTATAAATTTCTCTTAACAAAACTACATTTATTATTTTGTGAACACATTAAAAGTTTTTTTTTGAAAATCAATAATAAAAAAGTAACAGAAAAGTTACCTCACAAAAGTCGTCGTACGCTTTAAAGAAAGCTGAATATATAAGTATGTATTGTAGTATTTCTGTCAGTTAGTATTTTGTGGTATGTACTGTCGTATTTATGAAATCATTCAAACATCTGGTCATATACTAGTTTCGGTTCATTTGTAATATCTGCATCAATGTTCCTCCATTCTTCCATTATTACTGTTTTCAGTTCGGTTTTTGTTTTAATGTTGTACTCTAATTCTCTCCAGATGTGTTCATTCGGTTTTAAATCTGGTGACTGAGGTAGTGTTTTCAGAAACTGTGGTCAATTATAAACACCCAAAAGGCGAAAGATGAGGGCCGTGTGATTAGAATCGTTATACTGATAAAAATAAAGTTGTTTCCAGTATTCAGATTTTGGGCGGATAATTTTAAATTATCTTCTAAAATATTTAAATAAAGAGCTTGGTTCATTGTGCCATCAATAAATACTAAATTATTTAATCCTGATGTTGACATATGCACCCTCATACAAGAACACCTCCACCGCCATGTTTTACTGTACCAAACAAGGTCTTGGGATTGAGCTCCTCATTTTTTACCACGCAATTATGCACCCTTCGGAATCAAAAATGTTAAACTTGCTTTCATCTGCAAATAAGACATGATTCTAATATGTTTCGGCCTTATTTACCATTGATTTTGAGAAGGAAAGCCTAAGCTTGCTATTTTTTGCACTTTCAAAAAATTTTCTTCGCGCAAAGCGTCCATGTAATGCAGCTGATATGAGTACTCGTCGAACAGTATTAAGTGAAACTAAAGTAGAAAAGTCTTCAGTAAATTCCGTAGAAATCTTTAAAACACTCAAACATGGATTTTTCACATATTTTCTAGCTATAAATCTCTGATCACGTTGGGTCAAGTCGAGTTTACTTTGCCGGACACTCAAACGGTTTCATTTTACTTTGGATTCTATTTTCTTCTTTAAAAAAGCATTTTATCACATAGTGCAACGTAGAATGGGATAAATTTCCTAATCTAGCGATATCCCGAATCGAATTTCAATCCTTATGATGAAAAATGATCAAATTTCGAATGATGTTCGTTGTTTCGTTACGCCTACGAAACAGCCTACGAGCTGTTTTTAAATATTAAATATAATATAACGAAGTAAACAAGTAAAAATACAGCCAAACAATTTTTTAAACGTCACCAGAATGCAAAAATAGAATAAAAAGTTGTGGACGATAATTTTATTTACGAAATTTTAACGAAAATGTTTCGGTGTACTATCACTTCTGCGGCGTGTTTTATCGTGCCTCCTTACAGTTTTAATTTTAGAAAAAGAGTCAGCTTTAAAAATTTAAAAGTTTGGTTTTATTCAAAGTCTCTTAGAGATGATATTAAAAAACATTGGGCTTTATATTCGAATTAAATTTTGGGTTACAGGGCTTTTTTCTGTAAATTCGTAAAGTGTACGAACACCTTTGTGAGACACTGTACGTGCTAATAAAAGTGAATGCACAGGAGTTGAAACAGTGTTGTTTTAAAGGTAACTATTTTTCAGTTTGATTTCTAAAATACGCCTCAAAATGCTCTGAAACTCCCCAAAATGTCCTAAAAACCCCAAGATACTTAATTTTTTTTAAATGCATTGAAAGAGGAAAATATCGAAAAAATGCATGTATCACCCAAATTCGGGGTTTATCGTTATCATTTTGAAAACAATAAGCTACAGAAAGTATTTACACAATTTTAGAACGATTTCGATAAAGAATTAAAGCAAGCAAATGTTTTGGAATAAACATTTCTGAAAACAGCTAATTATTTAAATGAGAAACATCGTCTATTACTTTAAAATTTATTCTTTCAAAATGTCGCATGTAAGCAAACTGTGGAATGAAGGATGTCGTTTTGCGTTTTCCGAAGAGAAATATTTCTATTCCATAAATTAAAAGCGTTGTGAAATGCATGGTATTAAAATTTCTGTGTGAGAAATAAGCAACATTACCAGTCGGAAAGGGAAAAACTGTCAATCATTACTTGTACATGGAAAGAAGACTCCAAACGAATTCCCCCCAAAAATATAAACTGCGAAAAAAAATTAAGATAGTTCTGTATCTCCCGTTCTACTGGGCCGATTGACGGATTTCAAATTGCGCTTTTCATATCTCGAAAGTGCGACTTAGGATATGTATTAGATTTATATATAGCATTTTTTTAATATAGGTGTTTTGATACAAAATCGGACTTTTTCTGAAATGACATGTCATTTTCCCCCCATATTTCGATTCTAAATATTAAATTTTGTGAAACTTACAGAGAAATTAAAAAATTTATCTCGGCACATTTTTTTTCAGTTTGCGCCAAGAATAATTCACTTAGCGAACTTCTTGATTTATAGCAACCTATTTTCCTTTCCGTTTTTTTATTGCATACGAGTGGAAAAAAGGTTATTATTTTCAAATAATTTTAACAAAGTGCGTAAACAACATTTGGCGTTATTATCGCTTGTAACGTATTTTCCAAATTTCAAAAAACGCCATTATGTAAATTCACGTATATTTTAGGAAATTTTGAATAAAAAATTTTAATTTTTTGCAAGTGTGCCTAGAAATACGTCTTCTTTAAGACGATGCTAAAAGTTTTCCAGGTTAAAATGCAAAAATATTTTCGAAAAATTTATAAAAATTATCTAAAAATACATATTTTAAAAATAAATCATATAAAATGTGCGAATTATGTTTGGATTAAGCTCAAATTTCGAATTCTGGGAGAAGAAATCAAGTAAGTTTAATTAAAAAAAGGGATATTAATAAATATATATCAAATTCAATTAACACTGAAGAGCTAAAATTTTGAGAGCTAATTTTTTAAAAACTACTCGTGAGATTTTTATAAAATTTGGCTGTTTGACATAATTTGAGTCGTAGAATCGAAATATGGAAAACACTTGGTATGTTATTTTAGAGAAGGTCCGATTTTGCGCCAAAATACTTATATTAGAACACTGCTATATATAAATCTAATACATATCCTAAGTAGTGTTTTCGAGACATGAAAAACGCAAGTTGAATTTCGTCAATCAGCCCAGTAGAACAGGAGATATAGTCCCCCCTTTTTTTCGCAGTGTACATATTGTTTCTCAAATGTTATCGTTGTCAACAAAAGAAAATCCGCCGACGCAGAAATCAATTGCAAAGTCTTTAAATATATAAGTAGCAACAATAAATAAAATAGCAAACCAAGAATTACAACTTAAAAAAGCTAAGAAACTAATGTTCACCTGTTTCTCCCGAGGCATATGGTTCAACGGCAAACAATATTAAAATTCTGTATGAAAACTATTTAGCAGGAAATAAATGGAAATACATCGTTGCTGAAGCAGGGGTTTAGCTAAATAACTGCAACAGTAGAAGGCTATTTCTTATCGGAAACGAAGAGAAAAAGTGTACAAACCTGGTTTCGTCAGTGCAAAGAAAGTTTCAGTAAGGGGTTTATGACAATCGCGCAGGATTCTCTTACAACGGCGAGAAAAATAAGAAGAGTGGAAAAAAATGTTAAAATCAAGTCAAAGTACTATCAAGAGAAAGTCGGTTGTTTACAGAAGAAACGCTATTTCTTTATCCCAATGACTATCAAAGAGTGAAACTTCATCAAGGCAAAGCAGCAAGTCATACTTCAAAAAGTACCACTGCATTCTTTGATTCTGGAATAAATTAAATTAAACTATTATCAAAGTTCTGTATAAATTTCGTTCGCGTCAATTTACAAAAAGATATAAAGAAAAAGCCAGGAAAATTATCGTTTACTCCCAAACTGCAGCCCACCAGCGGCCGAGCGGTAAAGACGCTGAACACTGGTAGTTCGGTTCGAGGTTCGAATCCCGCGAACGGGCTGGCTGCATGGGCGTTTTCGTGGTTTTCCCCATGTGTAACGTGTTACGAGCCAGTTTCCCTTAGAAAGTCCTCCACGAAGGCATCCCTCCCTTTAGGCAGATAGCCCTCGTGTGCTTTGGCATAACTGAATAACCCAACCCAACCCAAACAAAGGTCGTTGCAAGTTGTGGGTAGGAAACGGAGTCAGTAAGAATGTAAAGCAGGGCTACTAGTGGCGATTATTAATCCTGCCATGTAATATTGGGGAAAGAAGTTTTAAAAACTTACTAATTTTCAAATGGAATATGTAAGTAAATTCTAGCAGAAACTAGGAAAACTGAAAAACGAAATCTAGAGAGTAACAGTCCTTCACTTTTCTGAAGCTGAAAATAGTCAATTTTTAGTCAAAGTAAAAACCAGAATGTGAGGAAAAAATAATAATATAGATTTGCACTTTATACAGGGTGTTTATAAAGTCCCGGACCCATTTTGATGTTTAATAACTCATAAAATAATGAAGATATAAACAAACTTATGGCATTTATTGATGGAATAACTTATATATTTTCCTTTTCAGGTTTGAATATCTTTACTTTTGTAAATATCGTCTGCGCATGTGGTTAATTTCAGATAATTTCATTTTCCAGTCTAAATATCTGTACTTTTCTGTAATGTTCTCCGACGAAGCACCCTTTCATCTTTCTGGCATTGTTAATCGCCATAATGTGCGCATATGGGGATCTGAAAACCCCCATGAATACCGTGAGGCACAAAGGGATTTCCCAAAGGTTAATGTGTGGTGTGGATTAATGCACGACCGAGTCATTGGGCCTTTCTTTTTCACAGAACAGACGGTCTCATCAGTCGTATACTTAGACATGTTGGAAAACTTCGTATTTCCACAACTAGAAGAGCTTCAGCCACATGTCTTTTTGCAACAAGATGGTGCACCACATCATTGGGGTACCATCGTTCGTAGTTCTTTGAATGACCATCTAACAGGAAGATGGATTGGGCGAGGAGGTCCAATTCCTTGGCCACCCAGATCACCTGATAGAACGCCGCTGGACTTTTTCCTTTGAGGATTTCTAAAGGACAACGTCTACAGAAGGAGAGTGTCGAACATGGATGACCTAAAAGCCAGAATTACAACCGCGATAGCCTCTGTGGATGCCAACATGCTTGCCGGTACCTGGCGTAAAATTGAATATCGACTTGATATTCTCCGTGCGAAGAAGGGGGCACACGTGGAAGTTCATTGACAATTGTCATGAAACATTTTGAGTCTATCTAACCATTTATTTTATTAATTTTAATCTATCTTTATTATTTTATGAGTTATTAAACATCAAAATGGGTCCGAGACTTTATAAACACCCTGTATATACTATGCAGTTTTCCTTACTCATCCGCCTCAATTCCTTCTGTTAGGTTTAAGAATGGGCTTCATTATGTGATAAAACATTCATAGTTCATAAACTACTCCAGCTTTTATAAATTATTTTTTGAGAACTGCCTTTGGAACTTGAATAGCAGTTACAGTCTGTGATAGTAAAATAATTTTTTGTTGTTGTTTCTCGACTTCTGTACAAATATTTTTGATACAAGCTATACGAATTGATTGTTGATAGTATTTCCTTTGGAAATGTTAATTTTCCAGTTAATAAGCTTAAATGTAGCAAAGCTGAAATCTCTTCTCTTGTTAAAATGTCTTTCTTCATGATGACTAAAACTGAAAGATGTTGATACTGAATAGGCAGTTGATTTGAGTTTGTCTTGTTACGTTTAAGACACGTAGGATAGATATCGTAAGATTCAATGATATTTAAACAGTTGTTCCTTTACGTACAGATATATCACCAATATATCTGTAGGTAAAAGAAAATTTTTGCAGGTTGCGTAATGACAGTGAACGAAGAAATTTGTACTCTTTTGTAAATAAGTAAAAGGTACCTACTAATCAGTGTGGAATTATTCGTTCCCAAAGAGATCCCGTTTATTTGAATATAAATAGTATCCTGAAATTTAATGCAATTAAAAAAAGAACACCAGCTGAGACATTCTTTCCAGTTATTAGCACCTAAAATATTAAGCATCTCTGGAAACAATTCAAGCAGTTCCATAAGATTCTTGTATCTCTTCAGGCGGGAGTAATGCGTAAACATTTTCGAAGTCATAGCAACTGATATCAAGTATATTAATCTCTTTAACTGCTTTAAGAATAGGAATGCTGCTATTAATGATCCAACTGAAGTGGTGTTCTTCTTTTGCAAAAAACGCTTACAATTTTTTTTCTTCTTAAAAGGAAATATGTGGTCAAAACGTTTCTTGTGGTTCCTCTGGTACCATTAGCTATAATTCTCAACTTGACTGGGTTCTTGTGGTCTTGGGCAGTGCATATAAATTAGGTAATCTGTTATATTCAGAATTAAGCATGAAACCTGTTAACAACTAATTTTTTATTACTTTTGGAAACAGAGCAGAGGTGATTGGTTCTTTAAGTACTTCTTCAATAAGAGAACAGACAAATTTCTTACAGATGATGGTGAAATTATTATTTACTTTGCCTTTTTTTGTGCCAGTGAATTTAAGTTCAGAAATTTTTTTAGCTCTGGTCAAAAAATAAATCCTTTAAAACTGAGAGTTCAATTAATCCAAGTTTGATTTTGTTTAAAATACCTTGTTTCAATTGCGCAAAGGTTTGAGTGGAAAGACTACATTGAAAGCTGGTTCTAAAAATGAAATCATCTATGTTGTCTTCAATGCTTTTAATACAAAAAGAAATAAGAACAGAGCTCACTGGACTTAATTTAGTTCCCTTTTTTATAAGAAATCTTAAGAAGTAATCATTTGCTATATCAAGATTAGCAGTAATAATATGATCATGGTAACAACATAAAAAAGGAACATAAATTGGATCTTTGCAAAATCAAGTTGCTTCCAAGTCTACATTATGATGGTTGGTAAGCCAGTTACTTATTGTTTTAGTTTTAGTTAATGTTTTAGTGTATTTGAAACAGGCCTTTGTCTTGGACTGTATTTCAAGAAAAAGATATTGCGATTCTTTGAAAATACTGCGGAGCTTAATATTATCAAAGTGAAGATGCCAGGAAGTTAATTTTACAGAAACTCTTGGCAGCCTTCTTTTGTTATTTTAAAATTTAAATTTAATAAAATCTAAAGTAAGGTCTTAAATAATTGAAAGGCCATTATAAATACTTTTGAAGTAATTCTAAAGATTGATTGTTGGTAAAAGTATGCAGTTGTTTAATTTGATTTTGAGTGAAACCTTTGGAATTAAACATTTCCAGGAATTTAAGCTGAAGCTTGATGAATGTCAGCTGTTTTAGTTTTATTTCCTCCCCTAACAGGTTTTTGCAGAAAATATCAAAATTCCCACAAGAACTAAAATTAAAATCGTAATTTAAATTATGAAAATAAGTCCATACAGAGTTCCATTCTTCAAAATGTGAAAAGATTCCTGAAAATCCTGCAAAGCCAGGAATAATATCGGATACTTGAATGATTTTTTGATTCGTACTTTTTGATAAAGTTTTATTAGTATTTTTATACTTTGATTACCTTTCAACTTTTAAATCCATTCTTCGCTTGTTATAATGGTTATAATTTAACTTAGTTAAGTCCATCTTAGCAGCAATTGCACAGGATTATTACTTTAAAAATCTTATTTGCACTCAATTTTTTTAAATTTTAATAGCTTTATATATATAT